>CM043120.1:55912876-55999783 GCA_023701765.1 Hylyphantes graminicola | reverse complement strand
GTGACGGCCGACATCTGAAGAGCACCCAACGCAACCGTTAAAGAAACATCGTACCAACGTTAAGACTTTGAAGATATGGTAAGAATTAACAGCCAACTTTATTTGAGTACGACTCGCCAGTGGCGTACAAATTATCGCCAAATGATAACGTCCGGCGAGTTAAATAAAGGGATACATTTCTCTTTCTGGGAGAGTGGAGCACGGCAAGCTTTCTCAATCACTAAGATAAAGATTATTCCGATTTGTAATCAGGTTTGAGACTAAACGAAAACTGGAGTCCGGGTACTCTTTTTGCGAGCCCGGACGATGTTCTGGAGGGGAAAATAAATGTGTTGTTTGGTTATGTCTCAGTTTCATTTAATTTTTTTATTTTGTTTTAATAAATTATATTTATTTTGTAAGCTATTACGATCTTTCAGAACGATTTCTTTTCTGGTTTGCTCGTACGAATACATTATATTTCTATTTATAATTACCGAGGATTTGATACGCTATGAACTGCTCCTAAAGTCATCCCTGTAAACTTCGGAATACTAGTTAAGCTTACGGCACATAAACAGTATGGGTTCTTAAGGGGTTCATAGTAAGTCTTAAAAATCTGCATAAGAAGGTGATCTTTAATGTAATCTTTTTAACTACTCAACATATAAGTAGATTTTTTTAATGTAATTTTATAACAATTTATTTATTATATAAACAAATTTTAAAATTTATTGGAAACTTACAGCCAAAAACTAAAAATAAATTTATAACAAACATTAAAAACTATTTGAACACATTGGGATTAAGGGCTTGCCGTGCCAAATTTATGAGGTACAAAATTGAAGAAATGAGCAATGAGCATAGGAAAATGACTTTATATTGTACAAATATGTTACAAAAGACAAAGACTTGTAACCTAAATTTCCTGAAGCTCAATTTTAAGATTAGAATTTAGGTTAAGAGCTTTTTTTTCTAAAAGAAATTAATAAAATATTTAAGAATAAAAAGCTCTGAAAAATATATAACGTATTAAAATGTTAGTTTAGAAATTAGGTATAAGTCTTTGTTTGTACATATTTGTAACGAATATAAAATCATTTTCTTTGTCATTTCAACCTTTCAATTTTTGACCTCAAAAATTTCGCGAGCAAGCCTAATCCCAATGTGTTCCAATAGTCTAATGTTTGTTATCATTGATTTTAGTTTTGGCTGAAGTTTCATAGATTTTAAAATTTGTTATATAATGAGTAAATCTTATAGAATTGCATATAAAAAAATTATACTTTTATATTGAGTAGTTAAAAATTGCATGAACGATCAAACTATGCTTTGTAGTACCTTCTTTGCACATTTTTAAGACTATGACCCCTTAAATCTAGTTCCGTACTTTTAATTGTTGGCGTAGCAATCTTTATGTTTGTTAAAACTAATGGCATACTAATGCAAAAGTAGAAACCCCAATGTATAATGAATCTGTCGTATTAGCAGTTTTAAAGGCAATAATTAAGGTCAGCAAGATACACTCTTAAAAATGACTGCTCAAAAACGACGAAATTTTCCTTAATTTTGACGATTCCATTACTGGCAAATGCTCCGAGTTTTCGTTTTCTCAAAGTGAGGAAATTTCAATCGTCATTTTTATGAGGACTTGAATGCCGCTAATCTAAAGAAATATTTCATCATTTTGAGCATGTGAGTACAACAATGAGATTCAGTTTCCTCAAAATCAAGATACAGAATCGTAAAATCCCGATCGTAAAAGTGAGGATTCGTGTTTACTCAAAAGTCACGTGATAGTTTGACGAATAAATCCTCAAAATTGACGAAATGAAGCTTGAGGATTCATGAATCGTCAAAATGAAAGTGCTATTTCTGAGAATGTACAAACAAACGCGGGTTTATGGTCTTCAAAAACATGTGCAGGAACCTTTTGTATTGCTAGTGGCAGTTTGTCAATTTGTTCATTCGGTTGCTCTTGTAAATTAGACACTGGTCTCTTTATTACAAGCCTTACTCCCGCCACTAATCTGTACATTCGTTCGAAAGAAGCTTTCTACATTGCACACCTTTGGAGCCGGGAAAATCTTGACGTGTTTTTGCAACTTTTCAAGGCCTCTAAAATAGCGTCGGACTGAGTGATTGGCACATTAAACTTTTCAGTACTCTGCCACCAAACGACACATGTTCTTGAATGTTGCTCGAGAAGTTCTTAAAGAATTAAAAAGCCTACATGTGCAGTTACTTAAGTACTAGAATGAAATTCTCGTCGAAACGCAAGGGTATTATAATAACATTAACTGCCACCTATAACCACTTCCGCACAAGATTTATAACTTCAGAACAAATATAGACTAACCCAGCATTCAGTTACAATTTGAATCTTCAACTCTAAAAATTGGCCACTATAATTACATTTTTTCTTCCGCAAATTAAATAAATAATCTTTATAGTTTGCTAAATTTATTTGCAGTTTGAAGAATAATTATGTAAAATTGAACGAGTCACATCCTGTAGCATCCTTTCCGTGATCTTTGGCAATGCTTTGAAAATCTCACCTTAAATTACACGAGATTCTTGTAATTAAATAACTATCAATAACTATAATATTTGAAAAAACCTGATATATCCAGAACATTTGGCAATGATAAACATGAAATAACTCCAAATTGCACTGATAATTAAAGGAATTTAATTGTAAATTAATACCAATTAGCTCTTTAAGCAAAAAAGAGTAACACTGATGTGAACCACTTTCTTAGTAAACAAATATAATAAACATTAAAAAAAAACACATTGTGGTATATTTTTTATAACGCCATTCCAAATCGATTTACAAAGAAAAAATTAATAATCTTTAACTTTTCAAATAAGGTTTTTCGTGATATTGCTGATGTGGCAACAGTATTTTAAATGACTAAAAATTAAATTCCAATGCTACTTTAATGGGTCGCGTTCGTCGACATGACAAGATGACAGATATCCGTATGGACGTACAAACAGAAGAACAAAAAGTATGAAGTTAGGTCCCTGCTGTCCTATCTTTCGATGACAAAAATGATTCTTAAGATCTGATGGATAGAACAGATCTCGTCACCGAAGTAAGGACAGACAGACGGGACACTTTGGGAAGACTACCATGTCAATACCTTCTTTTCTATTAAAAAAAAATGTTTCGAATTTAAAAAAAGATTATAAAGTATTCTAAAAATAACGTCAGGGCTTCATCCTCATTGACTATACATCCCAGGACTCCTCCCTAAACATTTTTAAATAAACGTTTATATTTCTCCATTCAATAAACCCACAGACTACTGCCGTCATTTTAGAAATGGTAAACCAAAGGTCACCAAGTGATTCGATTGAATAACTCGTCAAATATTCAGCCAAATGTAACAAAAACTAAGATTTAGGGGTTAGTAGAGCGGCTAATGGCAACCATACCGTGGAACCAACATGCAGAGAATTCTTCCTAGGGTCACGTGATTGCATCTCCTACTACGAGCAGGCTGTGTATGTATTTGCTATGGCAATCGCTATAGGAAAGGTTCGTGATATTTCGCAGCAGCTAAATTATTGCAAAAATGGTTGTTTCTTGTTGTGCTTTTAACTGCAACGAAGTTTCATAAGAAAGGAGGAAGAATTATGTATATAATTTTTCAAAGCTTGATTTGGCTCATTTTTCACAAAATTAGTTGAATGAAGTGAATAGTGTGTTCTTGAGTTTTCTTACACACAACACATCACATTTGTATATATTTTTTACAAATATGCATAAAAATATCCTAGCCGTTAATAAATTAAAGGGAAGTGTTTATCAAATGACCTACAAAATCAGTAGGTCTAACGCAACATTAATCCAACCAAAAAAACATTCCAAAACAAACACAAAATGTTTTGAAATTCGGCGCTATTTTTTCAAAAAGCGCCAAACGGCACGATAACTTGCCAAATGTACTTCCCTTTTTCATAGTCACGTGGTAAACCGCGTGACTGTATGAGAAATTATCTAGGTGCCACCGGCTCCGTAGTAGAAACCTTCCCTAGGCCGCTCTACCCCTATTATAAGCTCATTGGGATTCCTAATATTTCTTAATTATAAAATTGGGTGCTGCCATTGAAAATTTGAAAGTTAATAGCATTTTTAATATGAAGACGGCTCCTTATGCAATTTTTTTGTCCTGCAATTAACTCATGATGTTATATAAACACAAAGTCAAAAAGGTTCTATAGGATGACTAACGTTCGAAATAATCACTAGTGGGAACTTTTTCCACAGCTGTACATATCAAAAAAGCTAAAAGTATCCTAGCGCCAATAGCCCTCGTGTAGCTCTAGTGCGACGATGATTTAAACCAAATCTAATCTAAAAGTATCCAACCTATACTACAACTAAAGTAGTCAAGTTTAAAAGTCGCGCGAAATTCTTTGGCTGGATTTATAATGAGCTCCGCCCACTTTTCCATGTGTTTAGGTTTACAGTTTGAATGATTTAGATATTGGCGTTTTTTTCCTTCTACGATTTGGCGACATTTATTTTTGTGTGTCATCAAATTTTAAAATCATATATTCTCGTTTGTTATGAACGTTTTTGTCATAAAAAGTACTTGAAATGTAAAAGCATCATTTAAATTCTGTATTAACATACAAAGATAATGTATGAGTGAATTATTTAAATTAATAATAAATTTTTTTAATCAATTAAGCCAAGTTGTCCTACAGATGTCGCCACGATTCTCAAAATGAAGCTTTTAAAAAAATTAATAATTAAAAAACTGATTGATATTGTTCCTTCAAATCTTTTTTAAATTGTCTTTCATCCCTATTTGCGTATCTGGTGCAAACAGATCATACGTTTAAAAAATACTTTTCAAGAAACTATGATTTGAAAAATAAAGCATTACGTGTATAGGACTGACAGTCCCTCTTAACATGCACTCCCTCTACAAGGGGTATTATACGTCGGACATTTTTGTCTGCATGGGCCGTTGTTATTTTGGTGATGCCCGGACCGAACCTAGGTCCTTTCTCATGCTGGGCGAAGGCTTAACCGATGGGGCTCCCCAGCCCTGACACTTAATTAGTAAGGGCAGGAAAAAATCAGTAGTATTTAGCTTAAATGAGAGTTGTAACTTCACATGTTTCACCATTACAACGTTTATAACAAAATCTTTGGTGGTGAAGAATATTAATTTAAACATATTTTTCCAAAAAATTTAAGAAATTTACCAGTCGTAAACATTTCTCGTCTGATGTTTTACTGTATTTACATTTTTAAAACTTTATAAAGTCTCACTTTATAAGTCGAGGGGAAATTCTCGTAGAAATTACTTTTTACGTTTATTGATATTCAATTAAATGCTCATTACCCGTTCTTCAAAAATTAAATTAATCACTAGTAGTTATAATAACTGGCTAACTGATAACAAAATATTTCAAATGAAAAATGTTCTTGGATCATTAACACTGCAATACACTCACAGGCCCAATTGAACCTTTAAATAATTTCAGTTTATTAAATTAGTATGGGTAAAAGATAATTTTTCCAATTTTTTTTTGTATTGGATTTAAAACTTTTTTCGCTATTATTTTTTACCTATATCAAAAACAACTGTAATTTTGAAATAAGAGTTTCAAGCAGTTAAGTATTATTTAATACTTATTAAAATCACTAAAATATTGACGTACCTTTGTAATATTTCCATAAAAATTCGTAAATATAAAAACGTGTTTATATAGCTTAATGTTTCATTTTTAGGTTGGTTTTTTTTTACACATTTTATTAAATTTGCACTAAGAAAGAGTTTTTAATTTTCTTTAACACAGTGAAGAAAGCTTTATTCATAAATTGTCAATGTTATAAACATTGTCAAAGTAAAAATGCCATGATAAAATAAAAATTACGAATTATAACAAACCTAATCAGAAAATATTTCTGTTAACGAAAAGAAAACTTAAACAAGGAAAACTTTTTTTATCCCATGGATTTGTAAAATGCGTCTAAAACTATAACATTTAAAGTGTAATTACAACTGTGTCTCCAAGTTATTGACTCTTCGTTTCTGGAGTTATTGATCTTTGCATTTGACCTTTTTTTTTTAAATGATCAACTTAGAGACCCTGTCACTACCAAAACAAATTGGCTTAAATAGATATATAATTAAGACAAAAATAACCTAAAATGACCTTTTTCGAAGGACCTTGACCTTCAAAGCCATTACCCACTAAACTAATTATGCTGACATGTACCTAGCATCAAGTAGTATCCATATTTCAAAAATAAAAAAAAATCATGGGTCACTCATGGTTTTAGAAGTAGAAGGGTGATATAATGTACAACTTTGATTTATAATTTGTAACTTTGACCCTTCGCAAGGTCAAACAAGTCAGATTTAACAAAAACTGGAACACCATTTTTCATATCTTAGTACTATTAACATTAACCGAAAGAGTCAAAATATGGAACGTATCAACTATCACAAATTGTTAAACAAACTATTACAAATTATAAAAGCAAACACTATTTTTACCATAGACATTAAAACTGCTTTAAAAATAAACCCAGTACGTAATTTCAAAAGTTCACCTCGCAAAAGTAACCCCCAAGCAATGTTTATTTTCATATTTTTATTTTCCTATCAGTTATAATTACATTTACTCCACTAAAGAAAACGAAAAGAGTATATTAAAAGACTTTGAAATTCAAATTAATGACAGGCTTGACTTCGGCGGATAATATTAGTTTATTTTTTAAGTTAAAACAAGTTTCTCGGGCCCAAGGGCATTTATACATCGAAAATAAGCAACCAGACAGCAATGCACTTTAGACTTTTCTCCCAAGTCTTTAAATAAGTTCAACAAAACTGTAAAACACATTTAATTAATTTTGGGTAAAAAGGTTTTGAATTACGAGTTATTAAAAATTGAACATGATTGGTAAAATTGCACTTTGTTTTGGATTGATGTTTTTAATAGAAGTATTTTAAATGAATTAAAGTAAATTTCGATAGTGCTCCTATTATCCAAAAATTAAAATGAAATTATAGTTAAAAAGTAGAAGGAAGAAAGGTAATAAAATACTTTTCGTAATTAAAGAGCGTTCTAGTTCTATACAAATAAAAAAAAAAACTATATTATATCGTCTCCCCATTGTGGTTGAATAAAGACGACTTCAGCTATATATATTCCATCTATTTTGCAATAAATTAAACTTCATAATTCACAATATTTGTTTATTTCGATATTTCGAAAATGTAATCCGGAAAGTGGTTTAAATTACATAATAACAAAATGAAAAACTTAATGTTGATTATTTTTTTCAGGTAGCCCACTAATGTGGGATCCGTATGGGCCCATCTGGGTAAAGATGGCACTTGGAAGCAACTCTTTTTAATTTTGACCATACACAGGTTGAAACTTTTACAATATTTTCCCATTTACAGTTATCTCTAAGAAAACTATTCAAAATAAGAAACAGTTTGAAAAAAGTCAGTGAAAAGCTTTCAAATTTACAATTAAACATAATTTTGCATTTAAATTACCGTATTGAAATGATAATTAAGAATGTGGGTGCTACTCCTATCCTACCATACATAAAATTATTTGTGTTATTTTTTCTATATGGGTGAAGTAGACATATTTAAATAAAAAAAATATTGAAATTCTGTATCTAACTTAAGCGGTTGAATTATCTAGTTTCCAGCTTGAAATATTGCTTTATATTATTGAAATTACCTTTGCACTTAATCTTTTAGTTTGGTTCGTCAAATCTTTGAAATACTCTTTACTATGGTTTACCAGTTTACGCCTCGGCGGCGCAATGGCTAGGATGCTAGCCTTTGGAGCTGCTGGGTTCGGATTCGAATCCCGGTAAGGCATGGATGTTTGTGTACGTCATTAAATGTTGTTATTTGTCTATGTGTTTGTATCGTCTCCTTATTTGTGTGTATCTTGTGTCATTTCTGAGGTTGAATACAATCGATCTAAGGTCGCAGTGTTCGGCGAACTTGGATGCCCCATCAAGAACAGTCCCGGGTACTGCTTTAACTTGTACACATACAAAACTCAATTTTGACCATAATAACACTTACAATTGTTTCATATCAATGCCCACAGACCCGGGTGTCTATAGCAGCTGTATAAAAACTGAACAAATAAAGCGTTCAATTCGTTTTATTGATTGTTTCGTTCAAGGAATGCTATCTTCGTGAAAAAGACTCAACCGAAAAAAAGGATTATATAAACAAACAAACCTTCTAAAAGAATGGGGGCTAGGAAATAAATATTTTGCACCCAAAAGCCGACTAAACCCTGTTTACTTTTAAGTTGACAGCAGCGAGCTCACCATTGAATTAAGTACTTTCAAACTGTCTCATATATTTCAAGGAATTACTTGGAAGCATTAAAAAGTTATTTTTTTTTTGTCTCTGGCAAGTGTCAGTGTAATCCACCTTTAGAGGGTGTTATGTCCTGAAATAATTGAAGAACAAATTATCGCTTAACAATGAACTAAAAGGTAATAATTTATGTACCGAAGAGAAAATATTCGTTTGATGTTATTGCTAAAAAAAATCGTACTTAAATAAATAGCAGATTGTTTTTCAATAATAAGGCAGAAACTAAAGATTCTCCGCCTTCCGAAGACCCCCGTGTACACTAATGGTGACTGGTGCACGTTAAATCCGCCTTGGTCACAAAGTCTCCCAGGTTTCCATACCAAATCAATACCTCTGGGAGTTGAATTGACAAGTCAATTCTGGGGATCCTCTAGTTTTCCTATGTCTCTAAAAATTAGATGGATCTACTTATGTGTGTGTTGTGTCTGTCTTACTTGACAGAGGTTTATAAGCGGGTCTCTGACCAAGCCCACAAACCTGAATATATATGTCTACCAACCAACCAATCTAAAGATTCTTCAATACTTATTCGGTAATAATATAAGTAACTACAATCATTTTCATTCATTTGAATTCTAGATGTACTAGGACCAAAGTATAGTAATGCGGAATGAAGCAAAAGTTTTATTTAATGTGCTAAATGGAACCATAGAATTATATAATATCAGAAATCTCTATGTTAAAAAAAATAGCATGGTTTTATGGGAAGCCAGAAAAACATGACGCTTCTAGCTTTCAAGAGAGTGGCATGGTATGGTATGATACATATATATTCCAGCTTGTGTGCTTGTTCGGAGAACCGCTTATAAGCTTTCGTCAAGTAGGACAGACACAGAAAGAAATTTTACAGTCACAAAGAAATGAATAACACATAGACAAATAACAATATTTATTGACTGTCACAAACATCCATGCCTGACCGGGATTCGAACCCGTCCTCAGCAGCTCCAAAGGCTAGTACACTAACCATTCAGCCACCGAGGCGGCAAGAGAGTGGCTTCTTCTGTAAATATGCACTATTGCTTAACTAGGTTATATCTTATTTATAACAAATCAAACAGAATAAGATAATATAGTTAAATTCTGTGCTATATCTACGATTAAGTAATAAAATTGCAAATATTTAAAAACTTACCGTGTCAAAAAAATTATTTATCGAAAGGGAATTTGGTCTGGACTTTCGTAAAAAAATTATAATAATAAATTTCTAACTAGTAAAAAAATTGATAATTTTACCTTTTCTGGCAGAGTTATAAAAAAAATTATTATTTTTTCAACTTGTAATCACCTTCAATATCAAACTATAAAGTAAATAGGCGTAAATATTATGAAAAAAATTCAATAAACAATAATAAGTTGTAGGTATTTGTGTAATAATACACTTTTTCGTTTTAATTTTTTTTTAATTTACAAATCAAATTAAAAGTCTTAAGGTTCGAGTTGTATTAACTTTAAATTTATATGATAACAAACATTCACTTATATTTAGTGTAAGAAAATTTCGTTTTATCAAAATCAGCTCAATTTTAAAATCTATGTTCTCTACTATTCCCAAAACGTCAAAGACCATAGAAATAGAATATTCACAAAAACTTTTATGTAGATTCACTCAGACCTTCTTTTATAACAAAAATTGGATCAGAAGCGAGTCAATTTTTCCTTTCAAATAATCAATCCAAACATTACTTAGAGTAGTGAACTTTTCAATCCATATCCGAGCATGCAAAATCATTTCACCCAAATAACACAGAATTTTTCCATCCGAGAATATTTGCAAAGCTGAAAAAAATGGAACTACGGAAGCGAAAAGATGTGATTGGAAAATTTTGTAAAATCCGGAGAAGAAAAATTGGATATCAATAACCAAAAAAAAGTGGATATGAAAACATAAAATAAGCCCTACAGAATTGCAATGCTGTGTGTAACTTTGAAGTCGAAAATTTAGTTGAAGTGGTATATTTTTAGTATTGATTTTGATGAATCTCGCGAAAATAAATTGGATTCAATGTTGAAGGGTCGAATTGCTGAATATTTGTTTGATACATAACAAATCTATTCTTTACTTTTCATCACAATTCTGTTATAGGTATTGAGAAAATAAAACGAAGCACAATATTTTCTATTTTATCAATTTACTGCAAAAAAAAAATGATGAAACTTTGTGATGATAGCTTATGAACTGCCTTGATTACTTTTCAAAGGAATAACTGACTTACTTTTGGTTAAAATTTGTTGTAAAAAATAAGAATGTTCGTAAAGAGCTATTCAAAAAAGCTTTTTAAAGAATATTTTATATTCTGTGACGTTTTGTGTACAGTAGAGGCCGACCCGGCAGTACAACGGTTAGGGAGCTAGCCTTTGGAGCTTCTGGGTTTGGGGTCGTATCCCGTTAAGGAGTGAATGTCTTTGTTTATCAATAAATGTTGTTATTTGTCTATATGTTTGTGTCGTTCTTTCTATGTGCGTCTCTAGTGTCTGTGTCACTTCTGGAGAGTGGTTTAATGGGCTACAAAGCATATACTCCTTCCTTCTAGAGGACGCATTCTAAGTCATGTATGTTATGTATGTCAATAGTAGTTGATGCATCAATATTTACAATTTTCGACGATCAAATTACAAATAATTTAAGCTTTTTGTGAATGTAAAGTGAGCCGATGTTTGATTTTTTTTACCTTAGAATATGATTTGTCAATTTTAAAAACATTTTAATGGAAATTATCACGATGCTCATTATTAATTTAGTTTTCATTTGGATATATTTTCTTTTTTGAAAAACTGTAACCCACACTTTTATTGAACCCAATCATTCACCATGGCGTCAATTCCTGTACCATATGATTTCGTAACTGATCCCAAACCTCTTTCTGAGATTGAACTCCTCGCGTGATATATAATGCAAAGCTTTATTTTAAAGGTCAAAAGTTGAAATATAAAAAGTCTTTGAGGTGCTATTTTGAACCCTCTAAAATGTATTTCTAAAATATTAATTCTAAGATAATCAAAATTTTATATTCTAAATCTATGTAATTCTAATATTATTAAGGTATGTCATTATATTAATAGGATGATAAGCATTTTTTTATTAACAGAATTTAAAAAAACAAACACCTCTATGCATAAAAAATGGAGAAAAAACTATGTTTAAGCTATCAATTTTTTTTTAAAAATCGAATAGTTAAGATTTATTATTATATATACCTTCAAAGTAAATAAAAAATAGGAATAAAGAACTCCATTCTTTATAGTAATTTTTTCTTTTCCTTGTACTGAAAGCAAGGAAAAAATCCAAAATAGTGTAATTAAATTAACTTGGCTTGCAGATCCAAAAAAAAGCTTAAAGAAGCATGTTAAAGAATAAATTTATTCTTGTCTCTTTTCCTTTTCCGTTCTAAAAAGTAGCACAAAAACCTTTGACATTTAAAAAAAAAATTTAGAGTATTTACGCTTGTTAGACAATGTTTGTTGGTCCATTTTTTTAAACAAAGGGAAATACTATTGGTTATATAACTAGGATAACTTTTTAACTTTTTGTTAAAAAATATTTTATATTGAGCTTCTAAATCGTTTTTTTTTATTTTAACCCTCTGAATGATAAGCAAATTGACTGAAGTTTAAACTTGTTTTCCTTTCCTGGTTAGTAAATATAATATTTTTTACAAAAAAAAATTCTTATTATTATTTTTTTAATTATATTTCTGTAGCAGATTACTAATGACTTCTTTGTATTAAAATTTTTAAAATATAGTAAAATTGTACATTTTGTAATATTTTAAGAAACGGGTTTTGCTGGAAAAACTGACTGTCAGTAGATGGGTTTATTGTATACGTCTTTATCGCTCTGATAGTTAACCCTTTTGAATCTTCATCATTGGCTGACATCCCAAGACGGATCCTTGCATTCAGAAGTATTGACCTCAAGGCTCTCCTATCTCTGGTTAGTAACCTCCAGTTCGTAATTTTAGGAGTTTAAAAATCATTTCTGCATAGTCGAGCCATCTAAGTTACATACCGTCCTCTTATTGTGTACATTGGTAAAATTTTGTTCAGATTTAAGTTTCAAAAATGTTTTATTGTATTATTCACTTTATACATAGAAACTCTTTTAACTTGTAATTTACTACATTAAACTACATTTTGTTTGATTTGGAAAAGTTAGTTTAAATTGATATTTAAACAAAATAAATTATCACTAATCCTCATTGATTGGTAATTTAATAATTTCTATCATTTGTTTTTTTAAAAGAAAGCAACTATCTTTTTTTTTCATAAAATAATTTAAAATAAAAATGTATACTTATAATGAAAAAAATGTGTAAATACTTAAAAATATATTAGAATATATTTAAAACTTTATGGTAGCTTAAAAAAAGCATTTCTAACAATACATCTCAAAGTATTTCTTAGCAATAATTAATTTGATTCAAATCAACATGTAACTATTACTAAATTCTTCTAAACATTACGTTTCCAGAAGTAGGGTTACATTCCCATGAGTTAGTTTAACATAGAATATTATACTTAAAAAATAATTCACGAAAAACTGATTATTTACATAATAAATAGAAAATGACTTTTATCATAACGTCCCTTCATGAATATGGCCTCGTGGGAGCATAAAAGAAATGGTCTTAGTCTGAATGTTTTTGCTGTATTCTGAATGTACTTAAATAATTAATCAAAATGAGACGGGGCATAAAGACTGTATGAATTCTTCATTCTCTTATTTGGATAGTCTGCATTGAAAAATGAACGAAAAATGGATAAGCTTCTAGATGATGATTGAAAAATTATTGTAATACAAGTCATTTTGAAATGTATGCATATAGTTTGGGATGTCTTACTTAAAAGTTATTGATCGTCTTTGAGATGTATCTGAATGTATACTTTTTCTTAATATTTCTCTAGGTTAGACTTAAAATATTCCAAAAAGAAGTACTGGATGATTTTCATGCATTATATATTTCGAAAAGATGAAAAAAATACGCCCAAATTTATTTGATTTACTGAATATGTCATGAACACAATATTTTTTTTTTAATATCGAGATAAATATACAAATAAAGTATTACTCCACTTATTTTAGGACAAAAATATTGCGATGCAGAGTATTTTTATAATTTCAATTGGACATTGTGAGCTTGACTTAAGAGATAACATTAAACAATAAGTTTTACTAAGTAGCTTTCTGATTTGGTGGTAACAATAGATAAGTTAACTTTCTAGATTTTGCACTTTCGTTACGGAAGGCTTTAAGAGGGACTGTCAGTCCCAAATAGCCAATGTATTTGTTTTGAAATCACAAATTTAGCAAAATAATTGCTTTGCCGTGTTATCTCATTTTCACCAGCTATGGTAATCATGATAACATCAATTTAAATCGAAATTGAAAGGAAACAACATCCGGTTGTTTAATTTTTGATTGGTTAAGTTTAAAGCTCTAGATTAGCGATCGCCAGTCGCCAACTGGAGACTATTACATCGAAAGTGGCTACCTAAAAATCGAATCCCAGTCGCCAAATGTGGCGATCATAATTTTTCCTTTTTGTTCAACAAATAATTAATACTGAAGCTGCATTTCTAAAATAATAAAACGCTCCTATTCGATTCTGTCGGGAAGAAAGACTTGATGACAGTTGTTGCTCATCGGTGAAATTTTCCATCCTCCTCCGTGTGACGTAAATGGAGCTGGGCGATGAAAATCTTAAATGCAAATTTGATATTTAAATTTTGCTTTACGATTTCGGCAACCTACAGGTGATTGATTTACATCTGATTAAAATCGCAACTATTTATTTAAACAATTTTGATATGAGAAAATTTCATGAACAATCGTGAGTCGTGGGCGACGTCAAGAATTCTCCGAAACTAATAGTAGTTGAACTGATTGTACATAAAATAATTTTCTCCTAACAACAATGGCCAATCACATAATACTACATATTTTGTATGACATTTTTTTTACTGTCAATCTTATCACATCAAATTGTCATTAATAAAATTTTCTTTTGTGGAAAATCGCACTTTCCTTTTTTTTTCGTATTTTCTAAAATTTAAAACTGGCTACTAAAAATCGAAATGTGGCTACCATTTTTTTTCACTCTAGTAGCCACTGGCTACTATTAAAAATTCCCAGTCTAGAGCATTAGTTAAGTTTTAAAATAGTGTCACCGTCTGCTGTATATTTTTGGCATATTAAAACTTCAAAAATATATAGTTAAAGAACTAGGTAAAATTTTCGTTTCAAATTCGTCCCATTCCGATGTTATGTAGATTCCCAGAGTAGGTTATAAGGGCTAACATGACAAAGCAATACTTCTGCGGAACTTGTGATTCCATAACTAATGCATTAGCTCTATGGGACTGACAATTAATCTATAAATTCATCATGACGTCTTTGACTGCAACTTGCCCGTCGCCAATATGACGCTAGTGGCCAATCCATGACGATTCAATATTATGACGCCAGTTGCCAATAGTTTTCTTGTAGCTCTAGTACCACGATAATTCAAACTAACCTAACTAAATTCTTCACGCGCGCGTATGGTATAGTAATGTGCTATACCATCCGTGCTATACAATCAATGAATATAAATTGACTAACCCCCCCCTTAAGCTTACATATATTACAAAACCTTTATTAAAAAATTTTAATAATTCTGAATAACTAAACAATTTGCAAAGGAACATATTATAAGAAATATATTTACTGCTATAATTGTTGCTTACATAATACAACGATTTATCTACTCGCTTACCTAGCTTCATATATTTTAAACTGTACATGCAATTCAAAGCGAAGCCTCTTAAGCTACAAGATTAATTATAGCAGAATTGCGGGCGGTAAATGGTGCTAAAGTAATTAAATATGGTTTCGCCTCAACACGTCTACAGCCTTCCCCTTGTGAATTAAAACATATGTATAAGACCAAAATAACAACGCAACTGCATAAACGTTATAATTTTCCTTTCATTTTTTTAACAATTTAAAAAGTTATACTTTTATTTAGATTTCTTTTGTCTGCCTTTTGCTAGGTTATATGCACAACTTAAACGCTTTCTCGTATTCTTCGTAGCTTTTATCACAAATAAGCGATGAGGTAGATGCTTGAACAATCCTCTAACGAACCTTGTAGTGATAACTTATGCAACTTGTAGTGATTAAAACATGCTATCAGTTAAGATAGGGTCAAGTGCGGTAAGTGTGATAAGGTTTCTGCATTTTTCATTAAGAAAATTCGTTCTCTGCTTCAAGTAAATTCCAAATCCTAAAATTGGTAGTGAATTATTATAAGAAACATACATATGTAGAAAAAAAAATTACATGTTTGAATTCCAATTTTAAGTGTACAAAATTTGCATTTCAAAATCCATTGCTGTTTTATCACACTTACCCCACAGAGGAAAACCCACATAAAAAGAAGACAGTTGCACTTAAATTCAAAAGCTCAAAACTTTCTTTAAACAAAAAATAAGGTCAATATTTCTTTTTAGTTTAATTATAAGTGGTCTAATGTTATATATTGCAAACTTTCAGATTTTTAGAATGATTTCCAAAGTTACAAGAGCTGTTTATCACACTTACCCCCAATCACACTTACCCCACTTGACCCTAATGAATTACTACACAATTTACGTGAAACAACCCTCCTTTATTTTAATATTCCTACACAATCCGGTTATATATGATGGCATTGTCCTACACCTAGGGTTGGTTAGTAGACATATGTTTTCAGGATTGTGTGCTTGGTCAAAGACCGGCTTATAAACCTTCATCAAGTAAGACAGACACAACACACACATAATTGACGTATGCTGCCATCTATCGCCATCTCCGCAATTTAAACATGTCCCTGAAGGGGTGGGAAATAGTCTCCAGAGACCTTTACCCGTGGAAAACTGCGCAATGACCGCCACAGGAATTTTGAACCCACAGATTTAACGAGCACGTACTCTGCATCTACTCAGTGGTTCTTCAGTGGTATCGGGACTAGATCGCGGGACCTTCCGGTTCCGAGACCGAGATCTTAACCACTAAGCTCTCCACAGCCCCTACACCTAGGGTGATGACCAGACATAACGAGTTTCAAAATACAGTGTAGTTTTTTTTTGTCAACTATCTAGCTTCAAAAATGTTGCGAATAGTCTCCGTTTTATTTATTGTTTTTTATTGTTTTTCAAACGAAAAAACGAAACTCAAATATTATTGATGAAAATTTAATAATGATAGTTGAAAAATTAATCACTGAAACAAACATGGTCAGGATACTTTGACAACATGTTAACCAAAACCAAACACGTTAACCAAAGATGTTCTAAGATATTTTATTATGAACCTTACCGACTCAGGTCACAAACTAAAAAAAAATCAGACATTAATCAAAACTATTAGTTGGTATTGCTAAATCCCTATTTTCTTGTCTCTCAAGAAAAAGGACAAATTAATCAAATTACTAGTTGGATTCTGAAATCACTATTTTCTTGTCCCTCAAGAAAAATGACGAATTATCAACCTACTAGTTGGATTCTGAAATCACTATTTTCTTGTCCCTCAAGAAAAATGAGGAAGATCATGAAATAAAATTGAAAGACATGATCGAAAATATCTTACCTGGCAGAAGACATTGATGCGCATCGTCTATTTCTGCAGAAGAAGGAGAGATAATTGAAGAGGGGGTAGTAGAACATATATTTTCTTCGCTCTCTGACTTTGCCATGACTGCTTAGGCCACGAAATTTTGATTATCCTTAGTATTTTTATAGAAAAAATTCTTCTTGCAAAGTATTGTTCAAGGTCTTACATTCAGTTCAACAAGTTTTTTTTATTAGTTTTGTGTTTAAAATAAGTTTGTGTGAAAAGTTTTTTTTTTATGTTGAATCAAATCATTTTGCTCAAATTTTCCTCTTTTTTAGTATTGATATAGAATAGTTAGTGGAACTTCATAAAAATTGTTTGATGGTGTTATTGGTCATTGGTAACCAGCAATCACACATAATTCCTTAATAAGCATAATCAGTACTCACTAGTATTTCCTTAATACGTAAATATTCTTTGAGAATGTTTGTAATGGAACTACCTACAAATAATAAATAAAAAACGCCTATATGTCAAAGCATCAAATTTGCCCTAGTACAAAATTCAAATAAATATCTATCAGCACAATCGCAATTGTAATTTCTCAATAACCACAACACTACAGCATTACCCAAATCCAAAAAGCATCCAGTTCGAGCGCAATCACAAAAATGCAATTCCTTTATAAACATCTACCCCGCATAACAAACCAACACGCATTTCAATACAACGCGAACTAAAATAATCCAAAATCTTCATCCTGATTTTAAAGTCCAAACAATCTAAACATGCACATCCACATCTCAATAGTCTTCCCATTCTGATAGTTTTCATATTGTCCATTACACTCAGGCTATCACGTGGGCAGCCATTTAGAGATCGATGGCGCCAAGAACCGAATCTTTTAACCAACCCCCTAATCAAGTTATTGAAAGTCGTTTAAGTCACAAGAAGTTAATAGTTAGGTCGAAGCTATATGTGAATTATAATGATAAGTGTATTTTTTTTATGTTAAAACATTGGTTGCTTTGAGTATGGTAATTTGCTGTCGAATGAAAAAAGAAGTTTTACTTATAAAACAAATCTTTTTTGAATTTTTAATAGGATACCACATCTTTTGATTTTTTTTTATCACAATTGTATCCTTTATATGAGAGAATTCATGAAGGAAACAGCCACTAAAGATTTCCTACATTATTGTTTTATAACAAACGTTTCGTGTTCTTTAAGAATTTTTTAAGTGCTCTCTTCTTTTGTCCGTTTGCACTTCGTTTGGTATGCTTTTGCTTCGTTTGTACATGCCTCAATACACCCTTTTTCCGGATATATTGTTTTACATTCGAGCCGTAGACTGTTATTTTGAGTTGTGTATTTTTCTGAAGAAAGCGAGTTTAAGACTTGCTGAAACATGCATAATTTGTACCAACAAATAAACTATATTTCCGCCAATAATTTGCACTGTTTCTTTCGGCAATGGATCCCGGATGGCCGAGTGGTTTTGGATCGTTACGGCAGCAGTATGTGCACTGTAACGGGTGCGAGTTCGATTGCCGCCTTCTCCCTGGGTGTACTTTTCTTTCTCTGTGACAGTAAAAATTCCTTCGGTGTCTGTCTTAATTGACGAAGGCTTATACAAGCGGGTCTCTGATCGAGCACACAATCCGGAAATGTACTTACCCCTTCAGCAATCCTCTCACTTTCCATGCTTAAAATTGAAAATATTTTCTGAATATATCTTTATCAGTATTACATTTTTTTTTTATTTCTTCACTAAAATTAATTAGCATGTGCATAGCTCAACTACTGCAACAAAACAACACAATATCTTCAAGATAATTATCTCAGAACTATTTTAGCCATTAAATTACCCAAACCACCTATTTCACAATGAACTCAGACATTCATACTAAGAGTCTAATTCCAATTCTACCAAATCAACTCGCAGAATATTCACATAATGCACACAGTATTCCTAATCACACATTCGAATGACAACCTCGGCACACAAGGGTAATCCTACATCAATTTAAATCCATTTCATACTTGGATTACCTCAGGATAATGATACATGCAAATCCCTGGGTTGGACAACTTTAGGGATCTGATTGGCATAGGAATAGTAATACGCAGGATACAATAGTTCATGGATGCTATAATTATTGTATGCATAAGGCTTGGAAACACTAGTTTCTCCTGAAAATATTTTACTTTTTATCATATCTTAAATGCGGACTTTCGATTTAAGATATCAACATGGATATATCTATCCCATATTACATTTATTATCGGTAATATAATTTAGGCGCACAATTAAAATGTACATTTGTCTATATTTATTGATAGTTAACAAACAGTAAGTATGATTTTCAGTTAGAATAGTGAACAATATAAGAACATTGAATCATTTAATCGCGTACTTGTGTTCCCAGATATTTATACTGCGTTCACAATTTGACTATAATTAATTCCGATTATACAAACTTAATAGAACCTCATTCCATATAACCATCAATTTGATTATTAATAACATGTTTCAGTTACAGACTAAAACAACGTTTGTGCTTGATTATGTTTAATCATGTAGCTTTGTTATTCAGGATGAAAAGATTCGACTTGGGAAATGCCGTGATATATTGGATTATAAATTGGTTAGCCAACGGGAAACAAAGAGTTTATGTAAATCGTACGTATTCATATTGAAGTATAAAGTGTTGTGCCTCAGAGCTTGGTCTTAGAGCCGATTTTGTTTATTATTTGAATTAATTTGATTAGCTGGGAGATAATGCTTCAAGTTGAGTATTTTTGCAGATGACCAAAAGGTGATTAGTTCAGAGAAGTCTACTTAACAAAGCGAGCAATTAAGAATAATCTTAAGAAAATGGCTTTATGGGCTACAAAATGGGACATGCCATTAAGGGGGAATGGGCGTGCTGGACCGGGGGTCTCCAAACTCAAGTGCCTCAATGTTAATCCAATGGGAAAAAAATATTTTCCTTGCCACATTTCTCCGGCTGTATTGAATATTTTTACAAGCTTATTTTTTATGTGATAAATGTAGCTGACCTACAGGTCTCTATCTTCCCACTTTTTGAAATTAGTACGAATATTGTTTTTAATATTCAATAAATTATTTTACACAAAATATTCGAAGCAATTTCAAAAAGTGGGAAGATAGAGACCTGTAAGTCAGCTACATTTATCACATAAAAAATCCGCTTGTAAAAATATTCAATACAGCCGGTGAAATGTGGCAAAGAAAATAATTTTTTCTCATTGGATTAACATTGAGGCACTTGAGTTTGGAGACCCCCGGTCCTGCACGCCCATTCCCAATTAAGTATTAACAGATGCAAGACTTTCAATTGTTTCTCAAGTAGCTTTGTTATTCAGGATGAAAAAATTCGACTGGGGAAATGCTGTGATATATTGGATTATAAATTGGTTAGCCAACGGGAAGCAAAGTGTTTATGTAAATCTTAAGTGTTCAGATTAAAGTAGAGAGTGTTGTGCCTCAGAGCTTGGTATTAGAGAAGATTTCGTATTTTAATTAATGACATTATCTGAGAGATAATGTTTCAAGGGGGCCCGGATGGCCCAGTGGTTTGAACCATAACGCTTGCTGTCTGCGCGCTGTAACACGGGTGCGGGTTCGTCCCTTTCTTGGCCTTGGGTGTATATTTCTTTCTCTGCGACTGTAAAAATTCTTTCTGTGTCTGTCTTACTTGACAAAGGTTTCATAAGCGGATCTCTGACCAAGCACACAAGCCGGAATACATATGTACCTCCACCTCCCCCCAATGCTTCAAGTTGGGCATTTTTGCAGATAACTAAAAAGTGATTAGTTCAGAGAATTCTATTGAATAAAGAGAGCAATTACAGAATAATCTAAGGAAAATTGCTTTATGGGCTACACGATGGGGCATGCCGTTGAGTGTTAACAGATGCAAGACTTTAAATTGGGTAAAAACAACGTAATATATTCCTTTTCTTTTACAGGGAGGAAATATCTAAGGTAGTGAATTAGTTATTTCGGAGTTTTGGTTAGTAAAGACTTTAAAATGATTATAATAATTGTGTTGAAGCAATTGGATATGCCAATCGTGTGCCGGAATACATTAGAAATTCAACTTACACTATTCCCGCTAACAATTGCACATTTTAAGGATATTCCTAAGATAAAATACCGTCACATAAAAATCCGCCACAATATAAATCAGTTAATTAAAAACATATTTTGCAGAATGAATATAACTGTACAAATAATTGACCAACACGTGGACATAAAAAAAGCAATTATGAGTCATAAGACTAACTAAAAGTAATTAAATGAAAGTGTTTAACAAAAATTGTAAAAACTGTTTAAAAATAATTTGAAAGAGTAACAAATTAAAAATAGCTAAATAGACTTTCATCAATATGTAAGCCACATACCATTATTCAACACCTTTACAATCTTATTTAAAGAAATCGTTAGAATAACGAATAAATTACTTTTTGTTTGGGATTAGAAATGTTAACCTTTTCATTCCAATTACATTCTTATTTTTTCTTCATGAAACTCTTATATACTTTTCAAGAAACGCAGAAAATCATACATAAAAACATTTACTGTTCATGAGAGTATTTATTTTTTTTTTTTGATTACATAAAGGAAACTAATGTCAATTACATAAAATGAAGAAGTAATTTCCCCGAGGACTGTCAAAAAGAATATTTGAAGAAAACTTGAGATACAACTACAATTCTTAAGTTTATTATGTGCTTTTAGAAACTAAGTTGTTTCAAGAACTATCCTAAAAGCAATTAATATTTTTTAGTAGATCCATTTATAAGGACGTTTTCCTTTCTAATTATATTGTCTCAATAGTTATTTTAGTTTCTCTTAGTTAAGAAAGTAATGTGTATACTCTTAAAACGAACGAGCGATTTTAACTCAGTCTGAGTTAATTTTCACTCATCCAGTCTAGAAAATGCACTTCCCCCATAGGAGTGTGCACCCCTCTTTGTGTGTTAAACCTCCGACAAGATCACTCCAAACGAGTGATTTTAACTCAGTCTGAGTTAATATTCACTCCTTTCCAGTGTCGAAAATGCACTTCTCCAACTGGAGAGGATTTCACTCTTTTGTTTTAAGAGTGTAAAGTATTTTTTTTTGTTTCTTCAAATTGATGCCTTTTAGTCAGTATTAAGTTTGTATCCTGCCCACGGCACCAAATTTGTTGTGCCAAGATTACATTTTCCTTAAAACTATAGGTTGCAAAAATTGAAACCAACCGACAGACGATTATGAAAACGCTTAATAAGTTTTAACATATTAAATACACGTTTGTATAATCTATTGATACCAAGGCTAACGTGGCGACGAAACATTTTGAAGGAAAGATACCATCTTGGTTGGCGAAGCTGGGCAGTTGCCAGGAAAGCCGCACTCAACCGGAACTGGGTTTCAACGATTGCGGCCTCATGCTCCTATAAGGCGTGGCGAGTCTCAAGGCAAGGCATAAACTATTTGAGAGAATTCAGTTACTAGGAATGAATTTTAGTTTTATATCTTAAAAAAGAAAAGGCAGATATTGTAGCTTAATGAATGTAATGTATTTCATCTACACATGTCTCTTAAATAATAATTTTTTTTTCAATAAAGCAGACAATCCGACTAGTGCGAATATCAGGACGTCACGTAGGAGCTACTGTGACTTTAAAGCTAAAAGCACCATAACGCAGCGTTTTGTACTTTTTATGTTTGAGAAAATATTACATATTAATCTACGTTGAACGCAGTTCTATATTTTTATGGCAGATAACAATCAATCAGAAAAAAATTCATTATTTCATAATTGCGGAATTGTATTTGTCCATTGCCTTATTTGAATGTTTGAAGAACTGATCATAATCCAAACGTAAGTAAATATTGGATTTATATATGAATCTTAAATAATAATCTAATAACACCCAAATTAAAATAAGGTAATCGAACTTTTTTGCCAAAAATTTTCCACATTCTAAAGTTCAAAACACTATACCAAACTAAGCAGTATGCATTTAAATAAATAAAGACAAATATTTTAATTCCAAAATCCCCTCTATTTCCACTCTTCCTTATAAAATCTCATAATATATTCCATCCAGGCAGTCCGAAATGCTCCGAGATCCCAAAATACCCACCATACCAATATCTGAATTCCGTCTCCGAACCGCTGGAGTCGAGTTTAATCACTCCTTCTCACTTCGGAGTATAACCTGAGGAATAAATGCGACGGGGTACCTGTGCGTGTTATTAATATCTTTACTCTGGGTGAAATTATGTTACTCATGAGAAATAACTTATTTTGATTAGAGAGGTTGTCTGTTTGAGGGTGAATGAAAATATTGAATGGTTAGAGGGTATGATGAAAAATCCTTACCTCTAATCTATAATTTTTTATTCTTATCCCTTTCCGACAGAGGTATTACAATAGTACGGGTATAAAAGAGGAATTGTTCAAGCTCTTAAACAATTATCGATACCGAAGCAGCTGACTTGTACCATTCGTTATTTGTATAAAAAATGACTTTGCTTTTATGGAGTTTTCCGGCATTGATGCTGTTTAACGCATTTTTTTTCGATAAAATTCCAAATTTAGTCGCAGAATTTTAAATCAGCACCATCTGACCACCGGTCTTATGGATATAACAAGAAATATATTTTATTCTTTTATGGTCATACATTGCAGCAAAATATTTTTTTAAAAAAATTGATGAAAATGCTTTACATTGAGGACGGTGTACTCAATTTTAGGGAAAGTGTATCCTTGTAATTAAGTGCATGTGCAACATAAAATGACTTTTTTCGTAAGTGGTTAACTTTTTCATTCTGAAACATCAATACAGATTCAAATATACAGTAAAAAATTAGTGCAAGATTGTACTTTAATCCCTGAACTTCCTTGCTATTTGGATCGTTTACTTACCACATTTGAGGTGCAACAAATTTATGGTTTTACCATAAATTTGGAAAATACACGTTTCGAAAAATGTGGTGCAATCTAGCACCAAACTTTTTAATAGTATAGCTGACAAATTACTAAATTTGCTGAACATCGACAATGTTTTCAGGTAGGTTAGTTGGTTGGTAGACATATATTTTCAGGTTAGTGGGCGTGGTCATGGACCGCTTACAAACCTTCGCCAAGTAAGACAGACGCAATACACACATACGTACAGATGTTGTCATCTATCGCACGTCACCTCCACTATTTAGACATGTCCCTGAAGGGGAGGGAAATAGTATCCAGGGACTTGTGTGGGAAACTGCGCAATGACTGAGCACAGCACTTTCGAGCCCAACAGATTTTACGAGCACGTACTCCACATATACTCAACAAACACAAACATCCATGACTCATCGGGTGTCGAGCCCGAACACAGAAGCTCCAAAGACTAGCGCTCTAACCGTTGAGCCACCGGGTCGGCTGTTTTCAGGTCAAGACTAATTTAAAGGTCAGGTCATCGAGACCATTCCAAATTCTAGCTGACTCTAACAGACTAATTATTATACATACAAATAAATAAAAAGATGAATAGCTGAATTCCAAAAAGCCTTCTATTTCCACTGTTACTTATAAAATCGTTAAAAAATATTGTATATGCAACATAAAATTATTTTTTCTTTGAATGGTTACATTTTCATTCTAGAACCTCAATAAAGCTTTAAATACACAGTAAAAAATTAGTGCAAGATCCCTGAACTATTTGGAACTATTTGGAGCGTTGATTTACCACTTTTTAGGTGGTTATGGTTTTAGCTTAAAAATTGGAAAATACAGGTTCCGCAAAAAATTTGGTGCAAACTTGTACCAAACTTTTAATAGCATAGATGATTAAAATTACTAAATTTGTTGAACATCGACAATATTTTCAGGTCATTAAGACTAATTCAAAGATCAGGTCATTGAGACCATTCCAAATTCAAGCGTTTCAAACACCATACCAGCCAAAGTATTAAACATTCAAATAAATAAAAAAGACTAATATCTGAATTCCCAAAATCCCTCTATTTCCACTCTGTATTATAAAATGCCGTAATATATTCCACTCTGCAGCCCGATCCCAGCAATCCGAAATGCTCCGAGACGAGATCCCAAAATATCGCTATCTAAATTCCATCTCAGAGCTGCTAGATTCGGAGTTTAATCACTCCTTCTCACTTCGGGAAATAATTTGAGGAATGAATGCCACACAGAGTACCTGTGCACGTTATTAATATCTTTAAGCTGGGTGAAATTGTGTTGCCTGAAGAGAAATAACTTATTTTAATTAAAAAGATACGATCTGTATGTGAGTGCATGAAAATAATGTTGGGTTTGACGAAAAATCATATCCTCTAAAGCATGATTTTTTACACCGAAAAATATATTTCGATCTTTAATGGACATACATTGCGGACAAATTTATGTAAAAAATCTTGTTGAGTCGGAACTTAATTATTTTAAGTTTTAAAGCGTTGGCATCACCATAGTCTTAGAAATGAGGCCACTGTATTAAAGGCCCTCGCCAGATAAGACGGTGAAAAATGCCCCCATTCCAATCGGGCTAATTTTTTTTCTGAAAATACCTCATAGTATGGACAACTTCTCAGCCAAGTTTCAGCTCAAAAATGTGACGCATTTTTGAGTAAAAAATTAAAGTTTTTTTTCTTTTTAAATTGATTATTCCCTGAATATATTTGATAAATCCAAAAAACTACTCATGAGTTTTTAGATATCATTGAGTAGTATTCTCAGAAAAATCCGCTCATAAATCTGATCGAGCGATCATTCTTAAAAATGCATTTTTATTTTTCAAAAAAAAATGCCATGCCAAAATCGTTTGTTCACAACTTAGGATTTTGTCTCTACATATTCCTCTATTATCAATCTATAATATATATTTTTTTCAGATTTTTAAAATTATTGGACGATAGTTTAAAAAAAAATAAAATATTCTTAAAACCTGACTTTTCGTAATACTTACTCGGCAGATGGCACTCCTAACAAAGGCGGGGAAATTCAATCTGGGAGAATTTCTTTCGGACTAAAGAATTTAGCATAGATTTAGAAAGTAGCAGATCTGCCTCTAGGGGGAAAGGTGAAGCCATTTGTTAACCATTATCCCATAAGGCAGTTCGCAAGCTCTTGCACATGGCATGCCATACGCCACCAGATGGCACCATGAGATAATTCGACTAATAAAAGATATAAATTCAATATTAAATAATTAAAACTTTTTACAAGTTTCGCTAGCATAATTTTATAACTGCATGCGTATTGATAATTTCTGTAAGGCATGAGGTATATATTCACAAAAGAAGCAAGTTAAAAATGCAGTTTTTATTGTATGTAACTCTTCGGAAAAACCATTCTTGTGAATCAGTATCCCGTGATGCATTGCAAAAACGACGAAATGTGGATTCATCACGCATCATTGCGTTGTACGGGATTGCGCAATCGGTGGGCATGCCATTTCTAAATCTATGGATTTTAGAGCAAAAAAAATCAGGCTTTAAGAATTATTTTTTTAAACTATCGTCCAATAATTTTAAAAATCTGAAAAAAAAATATATTATAGATTGATAATAGAGGAATATGTAGAGACAAAATCCTAAGTTGTGACCAAACGATTTTGGCATGAAATTTTTTTTTGAAAAATAAAATTGCATTTTTAAGAATGATCGCTCGATCAGATTTATGAGCGGATTTTTCTGAGAATACTACTCAATGATATCTAAAAACTCATGAGTAGTTTTTTGGATTTATCAAATATATTCAGGGAATAATCAATTTAAAAAGAAAAAAAACTTTAATTTTTTACTCAAAAATGCGTCATATTTTTGAGCTGAAACTTGGCTGAGAAGTTGTCCATACTATGAGGTATTTTCAAAAAAAAAATTAGCCCGATTGGAATGGGGGCATTTTTCACCGTCTTATCTGGTGAGGGCCTTTGATGAAATTTCATTTTCATTGTATACAGCATAAAATTACTTCTTTATTTAAGATGTATTTATTTGTTTTATGTTGAGTTTGAATTATGTAAGCTTGGAAAGCTTGGTAAGCTTGGCTGTTGCAAAAAAAGTAAAGAAGGGCCAATTTCATTTTTTTTTTTATTTTTAACAAGAAGCAAATTTTCATAAAAGAGTTCGCCAAAGGAGCTGAAAAACATTAAAACTACTTAAAAGACACTTTTTGTTATAGGTTTACTTTTGAGCATATTTTCGAAAATCCATGTTGCATTTAATATTTAATTATGAATATCTTTTTTTTAATTACTTATTACAATTAAGTAAACAACTTCCAATTATGTTTAACAATTTACAATTAAGTAAACAACTTCCACTGTTGAGTTTGCTTCCTTTGCAAACAAATATATATTTAAAAATATAAGAGTAAAAAGAAAAAGATTAACATTAGTGTGTTCTACTTTTTTTAGATGCGTGAACTAACTTTCATTATATTATTCCAAACATTTCGTCATGAATTTAAAAACTCATAAAAAATATTTACAAAACAATTTAAATATGAACACCTTTTTTCTACTCCCCTCTTAACGATTCTCTAATTTATTTCATCCAAAGCAAACCAAAATTCTCCAAAATACCATCATCTAAATTCCATTTCGCAAGAGTAGTTTATTTCGCAGTTGCAGTTTAATCACTCTTCCTCGCTGTAGAAAATAACTTTAGGAATAAATAAATGCGACAGTGGCTGTGTTATGTTATGTTATATTAATACGGCACACTGGGCGAAATTGAGTTACCCGGAAAGAAATAACTCATCTCGATTAGGAAAAACATTTGATTTGGATAGTTTGCCAAAACTGTACCTGACTTTCGTAAAATTATGTATGCATCTGTTTTGACTACTGTTATAAATAATTTGATTGCAAACCCAAATCGTTGTTTGTGGTCGATTCCATGGAATGAAACATCAAACTCTCTTTCATTGCAGTGATTGCGAAAGCCCCCCCCAATGAACCCTGCAATTCCGGTTATGCGTGGGCGAAAATCCCCAAGAGGGAAAAATTGCGGAGTTTGCTCTTCATTCCAGGGATTCGATGGCTCATGCAAACTCGACTATTGAGACTTTCGAAGTTAGTATTTTTGTTGTGTTTTTAAATATTGCTCTAATATAGCATCCGATTGAGTGACATAGTAAGAGGTATTGTCCTTTATACTGCTATGGACAGTTAAAACTGCAGAGATCACAACAATGAGTTAGACCTTTTTTGACCTGAAATAATCAGTCTTTTTGTATACTTTTTCATACGTTAAATTTTTTGAGAGCTCTCAAAAATTTTAACAAATTCTCAGCCAAGATACTGCAGTTTACCTGCCCACAGCAGAAATTATGAGATACGACAAAATGGCGTTCATTTTAAAAATTAATTATATAAATATACATTTTTTAGTTAAATCAAAATTTCATCTTTCAGGGATCATTTGTGAAATAAATGTTACTTTTTTACAACTTTTGTAGAGACAGTTTAAAAATGAAAATTAATTTATTGATTAATTGTATTAACGTAATTGACATTATAAATCCTACACTGTTAAAATTTTTGTGCTTACTTTCACCATAATAATGGTTCCTAGTAGCTGCAACGGCTGTATGGCGAAATGTTACACCATATTTCCTGCATTCAGTCGAATCATTTTTCAAGTTTTGGAAACAAAAACCTGAGAAACGGCCCAACCCAAAACCGAAAATATGGTGAAACACTTCACCACATAGTAGCTACTTCATCACCGTTGCAGCTACTAGGAACCATTATTATGATGAAAGCAAGCACAACATTTTTAACAGTGTAAACTCTACATTAGCTTACTGAAAAACTTAAGAGACAAATACAAGCTTGTCAAATCAAAGATAGGCAACCATGAGTGATGCACTTATTAAGAAGGGAGTAATTATTCCTTTTGAGTTCAGGAATGGTTATTTTGAATAATGAAATACAATTTCCATGCGTGAAATTTGCTTTGTTTACGCCTGGATAGCCTCTTTGCTCGATGTACGCATGGCAGTGAATCGTTTTTATGGTGGAGAAAAAATACATAAAGAAGTTGATTTAGAGACTATAGGGTATTAATTAAAATTAGCTGGGTGGTTTCTTTAGCGTATCTCGTAAAAAGCATTAAAAGTAAGGTAAAGCCGAACCAGCGGTGGCGCAATGGTTAGGATGCTAGCCTTTGGAGCTGCTGGGTTCGAGCCCGAATCCAGGAAATTCTTTGTGTGTCTCTTGTGCCTGTGTCATTTCTGGGATTGAATGTAATAGACCTAAGGTTGCAGTGTTCGGCGAACTTGCCCCCCACCAAGAAAGTCATAAGTCAAGGTAACATTAAAAAAAAACTTATCAAAGTTTTATTAAACCATATTGGTGTCATACATTGTTTTTGCTTAGTTATTTATTTACTTATTTTTATTCAACTTTTAAGGAGATGTTTGTGGTTAATTCCATTTAAATACATGCCACAAATGAATTTTAGAAATAGTTTTTATTCCAGTTGAAATTTTCATATGTGATTTAGAAATTTTACAAATTTAACATAAAAAAAACTATTATTGTTTGTAACTGTGGCAACATTGAGGTTCCAAAGTGACTACTTTTTTGAAAGCATGGTTTATGGATTCTCATCATTTTGAATTCTTGAATTTTGAGCTATGTATATTTTTGTATCAGATTTTCTGGTAAAATTATTAAAATAAACTATACAAACTATCTTAAAAACACTTTTTTAATAGGCAATTATAAATCAAATGTATTTATTTTGAAAGATAAATTTCTGCGAAATAAAAAAAAAATTACTTATATTTTGTTTCATATCAATAAATATTTACAAACCTATTTTAATACAGGGTGGTTATAAAATAACGCCTCTATTCAGAGTGGTCTGTAGCTTTAATGAATAATCCAAATGCATCAAAAATTGAGAAACTTACTAATCGAGAAGGGGGGGGGGGAGAATAAAATCATAAAAAAGATAGAATCTTAAAAAAATAACCATAAAAATTATCATAAAAAACAAACTCGTCTCTTGACCAGAATCCAAATTACGGGGCGTCGTCAATTATGGCCAATTACGGCAAACACAGCTAATTACGTCTAGTAATTTAGAACCCTGATCAAGAGACGAGTTTCTTTTTTTTTTTCGAAAAAGAATGGAATCATAAGCAGGAACTCGTCTCTTGACCAAGGTTCTAAATTACGAGGCATAGCTAATTATGGCTAATTACGGCCAACACATCCAATTACGCCTCGTAATTTAGAACCCTGGTCGAGTGACGAGTTTGTTTTTTATGATTCCATTCTTTTTCCCCTTTCTTGATTAGTAAGTGTCTCAAAGTTTTTTGCATTTGGATTATTCATTCAAGCTACAGACCACTCCGAATAGCGAGCGTTATTTTATAACCACCCTGTACATACATGCTCTACTATTCATTACATCGACTCAAAAATAACAACTTTTAATCTACATCAAACACCTACCATTCAAACAATTCAATTCAACTTTATCTGCCAAATATTCCACATTTAACAAAAAAAAAGTATTAAGCACAATTCCCAAACTTACTGACTACCCCTAAAATTTAAACACAATAAATTCAGCTTGGATCAAACCATTTAAGCTATGTGAGAATTAAATTCGACCATTTAAACTTTCCATCCATTCCCTGTACTCTATTATCTCCATCAATGCGCACGGAAGTTCCTGAATCAAACAAAGGCCCAGAAGTGATAAAAGTTCCAACCTTCCAATTACCCACCCAATCGTTAGGCCAATAGATAAAAAAGCTGCTGGTAGGGTAAAGAATTTATATACTGAGTTATCCTAAAAAGCAGCTTTATTTGTTACTGTATTATTAAAAAAATTTAGAACCTCAGTAACCAGAATATTATTTAGGATAATATCAACTATAAAATTCAAATTAATAAGCTCTGGAAAAAAAATTATACACAATATTTATAGTTCTATTATTTTTATTTTGGAGTTTGTAATTGGTGATGAAAATATGCGTGATGAAATAAACAAAATCCAAATATTTTCTTCCGCATTCTTATCAGCAACTAAGTTAAAAAAAAATTTTATTGCCAAGACATTTTTTGAATGAATTTCTTTATTTCACAAGAATGATTTTTTAAATGGTCGCATATTGCAAAACAGTAACTTTCACTTTACATTAGAGAACAATCGAAAAAATAACCAAATTATATTTTATACACATCCCTAGTTACAAGGGTTTAAATTTTTTATTCATCCCTAAGGATGATTTTTTTTTTGTCTGTCCGTCTTTACATCGTGTGATGGATTTTCGAAGGTCGCCGATCGGATTTCGGGTTGAGATCAATATGTTAATGAGCGTCGTCTGGGATGGTTGGAATGAAAGCTTCCGTTCACCTTCGTCTGTGAACTTCGACATTTTGCTGAGTCGTTAGTATTTTTGACAGAAATGTAACTGTTATTTGAATCAACTTATGTTTTTTGTTATACAAATACCAGCCAGGTGGTTGGCCACTGGGCTATTAGGCTTCCCGCTCTCCAATTGTTGGTTGGTGCACGGCCTACTCAACTTCTAAGGCCGAAGACGCTTTCTTAAACAAGCTCGGGGACGGAAAGTTTGACGTCATAGTTCCGAGTGACGTAGTTCCAAAGATGAAGACAGCCTGTCTCGAAACCTGTTCGGAACCACTGTTCGTTCACGGCTGACTACATTTTTAGTGCTCCGAAAGCGTCCGAACTGTAGTTTCTCCATCTTCGACAATTGGAGCAGTAACGTCGAAATTTCCGTCTACGGTCATGTTTGGGAGAGCTTCTCTAGCCTTGTTATTGAAGTTGGCCGTAGTTAGTGTCGTGTAAATGGGAGGAAATCTGGGTATCCAGAGTGTTCAAAACACTGCCGGCAATCTCCTTGATGTTTTCGGAGTATACATTGATGTCAGAGGGGTTGAACTGCCCAAGCTGAGAAAAGGATCTTAAAATGGGGAGGCATTCATAAATTTGTTTCGGTATAAATGGAAAGTACCGCAGTTATTGAAAGGAACTGTAAGTTCTCTCGCTCTCCAACAATTTTCAGCAATGGAGCTAAAAACAGTTAATGCAGAACAGTTATTCAAGTGGGAAAGCTTCATAGTTAGTATCAAGCTTCAAGTTAGAAAAAGTGAATCACACAGACTGTAGTGCAAAGTCAAAAGTCGAATCACTAAACGTTTCTCAACGGGACAGCTTTTTCTAGGCTGGATCAGGACTTTTGCAGAGAGTCGTCATATTCATCAGAACTTAGAGCTGTTTTTTGTGGCACCATCTAGACAGCTCCCGGTACCATGTTTGACGCTCAGTTACAATGAATCTGAATCTGCAGGTGTTAAAGTATGCCAAGATTTTAATTTTGCCGAGGGAACTTAAGCCAAAGAGGTACTCAAGGGATCATTTACGTGCTACATACTTATGCATTGGATCACTAAATGTAAAGTGTTTCATGTTCTCGGAGATAATTCTTTAAAATAATGTCTAGAAAAAGAAGAGTGTATGGGAATCTAACAGTTAACATCACCTACCATCACCATCATCATCATTAACCACCATCATCAGTTTTTTACATTTAGTCAATTCATCAAAGCCTAAAAAAATATGTATAAAATAATAGTGATAAAGAAATATATATTTTTGTTTTTGTTTTTTAGTTCTTACTTTTTTTAATTATCATCCCTACATAATTATATCCCATACAAACTATTGATCAGTGAAGTATTTAACTTAATAATACTTGTTTCAATGAGTTAATTATATTTTTCGTTTCAAATACTCGGAAGGTATAGATATACATCTACCCACTAAATAATTGCTATGAAACTTATTAAACAAAATAAAGATGAAAAGTCCTTTCTGTGCCCTGTTCCAACACTTATTTCTTTACTCGAGTGTTTTTCTAATAACTGTTCCTACATAAACTGATGCTCAGTGCAGTATTCAAGTTAATAAAGTTTGTTTCAATGAGTTAATGATATTTTTGTTTCAACTGCTCGTACGTTATAAATGTACACCTAACACATAATTGTGGTAATATCGTTTCTAAAACTTAATAAGCAAAATAAAGGTGAAATATTCACTCTGTCCCCTGTTCCCCAACTCATATTTCTTATCTAAAGGTGTCTCTTCTCTTAACCTTGACGATCACTATCAATAAGTAATGTGTAGCTGAAGTAAAGCATTAATCAAAATACTCGAAAACTGGTAGAGTGTCAATTACAACTTTATCAAATCCTCAAAGTTTTCTCAGGTGCAAAAAGATCAATGTATGGGAGTATTCATCTTCAAAAGGTGAACAGCAAACAAATATTTTTTTAATGAGTTATACCGCATGAGAGTTGATGGAAGAGAATTTTGTATTAATCCTTTGAAAATTTCTAACCCTATAAAAAATATGAAGTGCTCTTTTATTTTGAATATAGTAAGTGTTTTATGAAATACATGCATCGAATTAAAAGAATATGCGGTATATTTTTCGAGTGGTGCAATTACCTCTTTACTCATTTATACATTTTACTTCAGAAACTTTCAATTAAAAATTTAATCAAAAATCATTTTCAATTTTATTTACTCTACAGCTGTGTAGTTATCGAAAACAGTTTATTTATATACAGCTTAAAGTTATCGAATGAATTTGTTTCTCGTTAAAGATTTAAGTTTTTAATGTAGAAAATCAATAAAAATAAACCTTTCATTTCAATATTTTAATAGATATATTTAAATTCGTAGAGTGAAAAAAATGTGTAGACAATTTTATATAGTTATCGTTGTTTTGTTAACTGATTATATATTTTTTTAATCATTTTGGTGACAACTTATTTCTAAGATTTATTTTAATCTTTTATATATTTATGTAACGCAAATTTTATTATTTTTTGACGAATCGGCTCAGAAAATACGTAATCAATGTTCGAAAACATTTGCATGAAGATATATTAAATATATTAACGTTTCGCGGTCACTATAAACAGTTTTTATCATTTTTCATACTATAATTTAAAAAAAATTTAGAACGTATCTTTTCAATGTTGTCAACTCTAAAACACCTTTTTGGAAACAACCATTTAAAACAAATTTCAAAGACTTTGTTTACGATGACTTAAAAAGGACTTACTGTTTTAGAATTGTTTTGATTAAATGAAATTATATTTGAATTCTTAGCTATATTTCATCATTCATAGCAATAAACGACTATTAAATAGCATATACGACATAGTATTTTGCATTAAGTAATATTTTTAAAATATAAAATTATCATTCTCTATTGTAATTAATGAGATATTTATTTCAAAAATACATTTTCAAAAATTAAAAGGACACGTTAACTTCCTAAAGATTAAAATGAATAACGTTACAACAAATGAATTGATTAGCAAGATATTTTTCCGAAACATTTTATGTGAATTTTTAATATTTCTACTTGCCTTGCATGGAAAAAATTATATTGAGGCGAAAAACTGTTTGGTTAACTATATAAGTAACTTTTTTTAAAGGACCTTTTTCATTTTTAATGTAATTAATGGGTGATTTATTTTTAAAACTACATTTTAATACATTTAAGAGGCACTTACTTTAATTACTATAGGAATGAAGTAATTAATTTTTAGATAAAAAATAATTCAGTGAATAGTAAAAAGAATAAATACTTTTTTCATATTTGTGGTAGACTTATACGAGGAAAATTATAATGAAAGTTCAAGTAGCTTTTGGTGACGGTTTATTTTTTTAAAATTTTGGGTACTGGATTAGTGATGTATGATTTTCAATTGATATGAATTGTAACTAATATTTTCTATAATTTATTAGATGGTTAGTTTTATGAGGGACATTTCTCCATGGAGCTGCATTCGTTTTGTGCCTATCTTCATGTGCTCACCAAATATTTCGACAAACTTCCTTAAGAGATGGACAAGAGATTGCCCTAAATGAACTAAATATTTATTTTGTATCCTAATTGAGGTTAGACTTGAACTAACATTATTTTACAATTATAATTCAATTAGCTTAAGTTGGAGTAAATGGGAAAATAGCAGAAGCCCTACTTAAGAGCTTGACTAATTTTAAATAATAATAAAGATCAATTAGACCGTAAGAATAACGAGAAATAATTTGCCAGTAAATGTATATTGTTCGTTTTTTTAACATTTAAAAGAGCAATGAAAGTTAAAATTTGATGACAATTGTATTATTAATTGTTTTCTGTACTAAGCTTTACAAACTAAGCCTTTTAAAATAAGCCTTACAAAATTATTCAGTTTCCACATACGTATATAGTTTACTACATTTTGTTCATTTTATTTTCTGATGTTTATTTCAGTGCTATTTTTTATGGTAATTCTCTTTAAACTGCATATTTTAGAGTATTTTCTAATAATACAATGATGCTTTAAAACTATTGATTGATCAAATAAATCATCAAATAAAACACTACAACTGAATAGTTATTAAAGCTATGAAAATCTTTAAAATGGCATTTATTTTATAATTAATTTTAAACTTCATATTAATAGAATTATTAATAATTTTATGAGAATTGTTACACAATATTTATTGAATGCTATATTTTTTATATTTATTTTTATTACCATCTTGCTATTTTATCCTAATACGCAAGGAATTTGCATTATAATTCTTAACACCATAAACAGCAACACACTGTTGTCTGCCTTCATAGTTCATTGTAACGTAAAAAAATTAAATTGAAATCAATACATCGCTTTATTTATCGAGATCAATCGCTTAAGATAAAATAAAAATATCAAACTATCTTTTTGTCGATTACATTGTTATTTTTCTAAAAATACTTCCTGGACTGATTTTGTTCATTTGTTCTTTGATCTTTATACTTTCTTTGTAAATGTCTATATTTAGTTTGCCGATGATTATTTTATTCCTTCTTATAGTTGAATTGGAATCTTTATACGCAAAACATTTAAAGGAAAAATATTCACAAGAACGCTTGTTCATAATATTATAATTTGTTCACTTAAAATTATGCGACATGGATATTCCATAGTAATTCTTCATTTTAGTTCCCATTAAGTTATTTCTTATCCCTAAAAATTAGCGCGCGGGGCTTAAATTTTAATGTTCACAAAACAATGAATTATACATTACAATCCAAAGTCTTACAGAATGTCTGGTTGGTTGGTAGGCATATTTTCAGGCTTGTGTGCTTGGTCAGAGACCCTCTTATAAACCTTCGTCGAGTAAGATAGACACAACACACACATGCGTGACAGATGCTGCCATCTATTGCGCACCTTCTCCACAATTTAGACACGTCCCTGAATGGGAGGAAAATAGTCTCCAGAGCTCTGTACCAGAGGGAAGCTGCGCAATAACAGCCCACGAGACTTTCGGACCCAACAGATTTAAAGAGCACGTGCTCGTCATATACTCGACAAACACAAACATCCATGCCTTGGGATACGAGTACGAACTCAGAGGCTTCAAAGGCTAGCTCCCTAACCTTTGCGCCCCCGGGTCGACGAGAACTTCTGACTAACCTGATTGTTAAACTTCTTCAAACGGCCTCTTGAATAATCGAAACACATAAAACTTTCTTCTTATGGTAAAGGTTTTATGGTTAAAGGGATAATTGAGATATAATTAAACGCATAAATCAAAATCAAATTTTTTGTTTAAATATAGTTAGTATGCACACTCATATTAATATAAAAGTTTTTTTTTAACGTTCAAACTAATGTTTTTCACTATATTACTAATATTCTTTTTTTTTTATTAATTTTACGGGATGGATTGTCAAAAATCCTCTTTTTGTATTCATATATTATATTTTCAATATTTAAATCGTGATTTTTAACAACGAGCAGTTTACAAAACTTGAAATTACGTTATTTTACAATTTTTATTCAATTAACTTAACTTGGATAATGTGAAAAAAATAACAGATTCGTAACCTAAGACAAGATGAAATGAAAAATAACTACATGAATAAAAAATGAGTTTAGGTTTTGAGATTGTGAGAATAAAGGCCTTAATTTGCTAGTAATTGTACACTGTTATTTTATTTATATTGTTAATATTTAACTTTTACAGGTTCAACAAAATGACGTTTTTATTACAAAGGGGGCATCTCCTTAATTTCTTTGTATAAATTAATCCTTACAAAAATCAATAAAATTTTACTTTAGAAAATAGTTTCTTAGAGTTTATTCATTTTGTTTTGTAATATTTATTAGTTTATTGTAAATCTCTTTGAAACCTCATATCTACATACTATTCTTTCTTTTAAGACTTCATTGTAACATAAAAAAAATTAATATCAATACATTACAGTGTTATTTATAGGGATCAATCGTTAAGGATTTAAAAAAAATCAAACTCTCTTTTTTCTACATCATTGTTATTTTTCTATTAATCCATCCAGAGCTTCTTTTGTTCATTTCATTTATTGTGCCTTGTATTTTCTATTTACTACCCATATAGTTAATCCTTTTACGATATTTTTTTATGATTTATTTACTTCAAGTTAAATAAAACATTTAAAAAATCAGGACTTAAGTTAATAATAACAATTGTTTCTTTCTCTTATAATTACACTTGTATTTTTTTCCGTTTTTGATGTGCTAGAATTGCATTTTTTTTAAAGATAATTTTAACGAATTATGTAGTTAGTTATAATACAAAAATATTGGTATTGTTAAATTATTTTGAACACTGTATACTTTCATAGAGATATATTCTTTATTTTCTCTTATTGTACTGTAATCTGCAGAATGGATTTATCTAAATACTTAAACATTCTAACATAAAGTATCAACTAAAACAATTAAGCATATAGTATTCACTAAACATAAAGTACCGTTAAATATTAAATATCCTCTGTTTTCACAGCGCTAAAAAATAAGACCAAATTTACCAATGAATTAGAAGAAGTGAAAAAATTAAAACTGAAAACTAACGTCATATTATAAACCCATTAACAAATTAAATAAATTTCTGACAAAAATAATTAACTGATTATTAGGTGCATATATTTAATTCCGTAGGAATTTAATTCAAATTATCAACTTGCTCTTCTTACCAAATAAGCAACGTACTCCGATTATAATTCCCAATACCACATATAGACATCATTACTAAAGAACGTTTTTTGCCGAAACACCACATTATAGCGAACAAGTACTGAACTACCTCAAAAAGTTGGCCTAACTTCGCCAATGTTGTTTACAGAGATCATTACCAAAAGAAAAGATTCTGGAACTATCGTTACCTTCATCATCGTTTTCTACCGATACTTCCTTGGCCTTTTCTATTTGTTTTGTCAATGCTTTATTTATTTTCTGTGGTACTTTTTATGCGTTTCTGTATTTCAGATATGCAGGTATGATTTGTAGTTTTTCTTCTATGGAAATTCTTTATTTTGTTTATTTATTTCAGTTTTGTATGCTTATTTTAGGAATAAAACTTTCTTGTTTTGGGGGGTTCTAATAATTTTTCTAGAGGCATTTTTTATTTTATTCCGATCAATTAATTTTTTTCGTTTTGTTTAAATTTTTGTTCTATTTATTGTGCCTTCAGAGAAATGGTAACAATTTGCCAAATAGAATGAAATGTATTTTTAAAATAACAAATGGGATTGGCTTAGCACGATAGCAAACAAAATACACGAATAAACATTCTAACATAAAATAAGCGAAACTATAAACAAACTCTATTTGAGGCTTATGATTAATTTTGTCAAAAAGCTAAACTTTAAAATATAGAATTTTTTAATATTTAAAAAGCATTAAAAGTTATTTTCTCATCACTAAAAATATTCACAGGGTTAAAATGTTTATCTTATTGAAGTTGTTATTTAGAAGAAACAAAAGTGAAATATTTGGAAGAAACCAAACTTGAATTGAATCTTTAAATAACTGAATAGTGTTAAGTAGTTTTTGTTATCTTAATACTCATTAAATTCTTTTCTCGTCATTAAAAATAATCACGGGGTTTAAATTTTAATGTTCAGATAATAAAAATGTGGATGACAATGTCATAATATTAAAAAACCACCTGACCTACGTAGTTGTTGCACTTCTGCAAATGATTTTTTTAATAATTTAAACCATATCAAGCTTTTTTATTGTTAACAGGTTTCATGATTAATGGGATCACTAAAATGGCTTTAAAAATTCGAAACAGTAAAAACAAGTTTAAAAATGGTTAATATGCACACATGTTAATATTAAATATTTTTAAAAAGCTTTTGATAATGGTTTTTGATGCATTAATCATACTCTTAAAAATTACTTTGACGACAGAGGGTTTATCAACATCATTTTTTGCGTTCTTTAAAAAAAAATATTTCTTAAATCTTGATTTTTGATTAACGAGCAGTTTGTAACAAAACCTATAAAAAAGGGGGAATTAGGCGTACCTGTAAACGATATTAACAAATATGGAGATAAAATATTTACGATTTCAAGAAAAATTTAAACAGAACTTGATTTTGAATTGACTAAATACAGATTCTAAAAACATTAAATCTTACTACAAATTATAATATGATTTATAAATTCGGACGTTTTTAAACATTAATGATGTTCTGATCAACACAGTTCCACATTACATTTTAAATTAACGTTTTTTTATATTATTGGAAATATAGATTTTTATACATAATTGGAATTTTTGCATATAATACTTTTAGAAAATCCGTATGGATGTTACTTTTACTAAAGAAGTAACTCCAAGAGTTACTTATTATTTAAAGTATATTCTCAACATGAATTCAACCCTAAAGTGGTCTATTTCTGTTTGCTTTTTTTCATCGCACAATATTCGTAATTATGTAAAGATAATTTTGATATAAAATTCGAAATTTTTGGTGTTATTACCTTCTCCAAACAATCTATTCATAAATACTATGTATTGCGAACACAAGAAAGATACATTTTTAAACAAAGGCTAAACAACGGCTAAACGTTCACTCTTAAAACAAACACTCCCAATTTACCTCAGTCTGAGTGGATTTCACTCCTCCAGACTGGAAAATGCACTTCTCCTTTTGGAGTGGATCCTTTGTGTGTTAAACCTCAGACACGATCACTCCAAACGAGTGATTTTAACTCAGTCTGAGTAAATATGCATGCCTTTAGGGTGTCGAAAATGCACTTCTCCAACTGGAGTGGATTTCACTCTTTTGTTTTAAGAGTGTTCCTTATTAATAAATGCGAGACATGTACTCAGAAATATACATATTGGTTGTCTCAACATATGCATACAATGTATCACCACACCATAAACTGAACATTTTAAAACAAAGGCTAAACCTCCCTTGACCTACTTCCTAACATCAAAGATAACTACAATGGTACGAAAATACGCTCCTCGATCTCATCCCAGCTTAATACCGTTGCATTGATACGACTTCAGAATTCCACGTTCGCGGTTGGGTTCACCATTCATCAGTTAAAGGAATGCTGAGTCAGTTTAACGGGAGTGTACTTGACATTTATTAAGAGAAAAGGTAGTTTTCAATGGTATGTCCAATTATGTATGTTTGAGGATTGAAGATCCCCAAACATCCCTGAAATGTTCATAAACTAAGTTTGTAGTTGTATTGATTACATTCCTTTAGGAAGATTTTTTTGGGTGTAAACCAATCACGTAATAAGGGTTGGCGCAGTATGGCCTTAGATGCCCTTGCCCCATAAAACCTAAACATCCATCCATCCATAATAAAGGTAGTTTTTTGTTTTGGAGAAGAAATGCCGATTATTACATGATTAAAAGAATTTATACGTGTGATAAAAATATTTACTTTCTGCGAACAGGTGCAAATTGAGCAACTCAAAAAGTAAATGACGTATATATTGAAGAAATACAGTTCCCTATGAAATCCTATTTATCTGGGGGAATAATCTGGCCAGTGTTACAGCAACATCCCGCATTATGATTGTTTCAACAATTTCGTTTAACAATTGGAGGCTTAAGTTTTTGTCGTATGTAGGTACTTGGAGTTATACCATTTTAAGGATCCCATATGGCCGAGTGTTTTACGCTACGCAAAAATTTAACGCTAGCAATCTGCACAACACCAATACGCTAGCAATCTGCGCGTTGTAACAAGTGCGGGTTCGATTCCCGCCTTCTTTAAGAGTGTACTTCCTTTATTTGTGACAGTAAAAATTCTTTCTGTGTCTTCGTACTTGACGAAGGCTTATAAAGCGCGTCCCTGATCAAACACACAAGCTGGAATATATATCTATCTACCTTTACCATTTTGAGTTGTTTGAGTTCTTTCCATCATCCATAGTTGTATGTAAGAGCGCCTAAAAACCTAAAACCTACAGTGCTCTATATATTTTGCGCAAGAACGATTTTCCTCACAAACTTTTTACAGCGTAAAACGGTACCGAATTCTATACCAAATTGTTTTAGCTCAATCAGTTCGAAAGCTCGAGTGATTACCGACTGTCAGTCAAATGTTCGAAAGCCACTTTTTTTTAGAATCAACACCCTCCAAAGCATGTGGAAACTCACATAACCTAAATTTTGAACTTTTGAATCCATCGCAATACTTTCATTGCCTTATACTTCCCATTAGGTAATTTAAAGTAAAAACCCTACTGTCCCATAACCCTTTTTCAAACCAACCCTGATACATCATGTTCACATTGTGTTGGGGGATCACTTTTAGAGCTTCCGATATATTTGAACCCAAATCAGAACGAATGACCCGGCCACTCCAGGAAGCTCACAGGAATTCGAGGTGTGGTCCCTTGGTCAGCGTTTCCTGACAAAGAATATTAGATACCGGTCGGTGATTATTATGGGGTTCTGCGAGACATAAACTACTGATAAATGGTAGGTTTTGGATTGTGAGTGGCATTTAGTGTTTCTTAGCACGTTTTCCTAGCTTTAGGTTAAGGAGTATTGTTGGTATATAGTAACTAAGGAGGAATGTAGCTAAATAGACGCAAACGAACAAAATGGTTTTGTGCTTAAAACTTCCAAACTGTGCTTTTTTTTATTTAGGCATTATTAAACGCAAAATACTCAATTTGTTTGGGCTAAGGGAGTTTATAACCTTTATTGAAGATTTATTTATAAAAGTTTTTATATTATAAACTGATTCTTTAAATATTCATCATTTCTGGATATAAGAAATTTAAGATGTTTTAAAATATTATAAAAAGTATTTAAAAAGGATAAATGTTTCAAAATTATCAATTTATAATATCAAAACTTTCTTTTTACAATTCTCAATAGAAATCATTATTAGCTGAATCCTTATAAACTTAAACAACTTGTGTTACTTAGTTTTTGGGGCGGACTGAAAGAGTAGTTAAAACGAAATAAAAAAATATTTCGATACAATCTAATACATTTTTTTAATCCCGCCTACTGCCAGTCATCCATAAATCGGAAAATCCTGCCAGTCCATAAATCGGATATCTGTACTGGAAAGAGTAGAAAATTCCAACTCGTGACGGATGGCCCCGAGTTCACTGGGACAGACGTGCTCGTTTAATTTGTAGAGTCCAAAGTCCCGACGGTGTCAGCGTACGATGTCGCTCGAAGTTCCGTTGGATGCCCTCTCAGGTGTCGACCTCGTCACTCGACCAGGGTTCTAAATTGTAAGACGTTATTGGCTGTGCTAAAGCTCGTACAAGGAGGCTAGTAATAGGCAGCCGGAAACGATTACATTACCATTACCTTTTTTTTTTACTCAAAGGTGTCTACATCGTTATTTTCAGATGGTTGTGACAAACAAATTATGTTCATTGTCATTTATGTAAGTCTTAATGGATATTTTATGTTGATATTTTACCGTTATTTAACGGGTTGGACGTCATTTTAGAGAAAAATCAACTATTACAGTTTCTTTATCTGTAGTCTTAATTTTAATATCATCCGTTTTAGTTTAAAAGACACTCATGGCGATAAGAACCTTTAATTATAAGAAATTCTTTTTAATTTTGAGAAACTTAGCCATTTCAAAAGTTTCAGTGATATAAAGCTTTGATAACAAAAGATTATAATAAGCTTATTCATAATCAATCAAATATAATAATACTGTTTTAAAAATACGCATAATGCTTTTATGCATGAATAAGTCAATTCTGTTTAGTTTGATAGATAGGCTTTAAAAGTTTAAGAAAAAAACTTCATTCAACTTTCAAAGCAATTTCCTAATAACTAAGTCTTATTTTGACTCATAGTATTTATTAAAAAAATTCATTAATTATTAAAAATATCCCTTTCCAACCAAATAGTAATTAAAAATTATATTTATCTAAGCTTATTGTTAAGACACAAAAATGTAATCTGTTAAAACGAAATTAGCAATTGTAAAGCTATCAAAATGAAGTGATACCGCAATCACCACTTTACAATAACATTATTTAAAGTTTTCCTTTGCATTAAGAAACAAACAATTAGTTTTTTTTTTCGCTTGATGCTGCAATCTCTAAATTACCTACCTAAAATTAGTTAAACTCATATAATCACACAACCATTTAATAACTGAAGTTTCCAATACACATGCGTTTGTATTGAATATATTATACATCTATAATTATATTCTATAACTATCCTTGACATTTAATTTATAAATAAAAAAAGGCTTTTTTTTACTTAAATGTCGTTTAGTCAACTTATCAAAGACATTTTCACTTTTTCTTCGCTATTTTTCGGTTCATTCTTATGCCATATTTCTACAAAGAAATAATGCGAAAATAAACGTATACTTGCGAAAAAGTTCCTTATATTTCAATTTTCTGTGTTAAAATGTGCATACATTTAAATTTTTAGCTACATTTTCTTTCACAAGTCACAAAGGAAAAAACTGTTTGAACACAGATGTTTTCTCGGATCCCTTTTAGTGTTTCGTATAGGTTTTAGATCTTTTGACTAAACATGTTTGTTTGAGGGATTTGGGCAATCCTTAAAAGTGACACAACGTTTCAAGGCGATTGTAATCCCTGTAACTTATATTTTTATTATTCTACCGATCAAATATTTGCTAAGGATATTTTTTATATCCTAAACAAATATCATTTATCAGTTTCGTATTTCTTTTGCTATGTCCACACTACGGCAATAAAAATGACAAGAAATTGTACGCGCATGGAAATGCATACACAATTTGTACCATTCGAGGTAGGTCAATACCACCTAGATTAGAAGGCCCAAGAACTAAGCAACACAACGTCACACTAGTAGACCAATTTCGATTTGTTGACCAATAACGTCGTATCTTTAGATGACGTCGCATCTTGATTCATCTTATCTTAAAAATTTATTCAAATACAAGAACTAGTCACGAATGATCATTGGTCAAAACCACAAAATCAGTCCACTAATATGACGTCAAGCATTTAGTTCGCCGGCCTTCTAATCTAGGTGGTATTGAGTAGGTGCGAGCTCATGCCTGGCCAAATTGTATATGCATTTCCATGCTCGCGCAATATCTTGTCATTTTTATTGTCGGAGTGTGTACATAGCATTTGGAAAACACTAGATACATTTGCGTTGTGCATCCCAAACAATAGCATGCCACATATAACGTTTAAATATATCAAAGCTTATAGTAATATAAACATGATTCCGATTATATATGTGCATATTACTCTATTTTATTTCCAAATGGCATTATCCATAAATAAATTGTTTATGTAGTAATATATAAATCTTTCTTTTACAAATGCTATTTTAAAATTTATACAACAGTGTTTCAAGTGTGATTCGACCATCTCAATTTCTTCAGAAATTACTAAAAAAAATTATTTACCAATTGATATGTTATTATATTTTTCTTAGAATGCATTAAGATTTATCTGTCAAGGAACTCTTTGTTTGCTTAACAACTATCTGAATTCTTTTAAAGGATTCAATTTTATGCAATTTTAAACGTTCGAAAAATATTGTGATATTGAGAAACATTTTTTCAAAACCATTTGCTACGGGAGAACTAATTTTTACAAAAGTTGAAGAGTAGTATTAAAAATGAATTCAGTAAAAACAATTTTAAATTTTACTTCTTTGACAAGACTTTTTATTAAGGGAGGGTTATGTTGAGTCACCATTAAATAAGAGTTTTACATTAAGAATACCAAAATAAAATAAAATTCCTTTGTCTGTATTAGTTTAAATCAAGCCGAAGAAGACCTTAACTAAAAAGAGAAAAATACGAGATTTATAAAACTTCAGTCACTTCGTGGAATATGAAAAGAACGTCGGAAGAAAATTTGAATGAATGCTTGCAAAATGTTTGGAATACTTAATGTAAAATGTTTTCTTGAATGCAAACCGAATAAAACTAGTTTTAAATATGAGTAAAATGTTAAAGTTATTTGTGTTAAAAAATATTTCTTGTTAGATTTATGGGAGATCTTCGATTGTAGCAGTAGTCCTTTTAATGAACGATTTTTTCTGCATAGAAACTGGGATTTAATGTCTTCAGTTTACCAAATCACTTGACAAATTATTATTTTGAAATTCTTCGTTTATTCTTTGTCTCCAAAATATGATTTTATATCATTATTGAATCAAATTTATCTGAAAAGTATTAACTAAAATGTCCCTAAAAAATTTTTAAAAAATTGGTTATTAGCTTTTTTAAAAAAAAATACACTGATAAACACACACATACACTGAACTTTAAAAAAAAAATCAGTTAAAATACTTGTAAAATAAGCAAATTAGGACCAACCGAGTCAGTCAAGCAAATAAAAAAAAGGTTAAACTTAATTATCCTGCTGTTTAATTATCCTGCAGTTTATTAATACAATCTTTTAATTTTTTCGTTACTTGTAGATCTAATTGTCATTTCTAAATAGTATAAAATATTGAATGAATAGAAAACCTATAGCTTTATAGGTCTAAATACAGGTCTCTGCCTCATATGCAGTGAAAACGCATAATTAAAAGAAGCAGACAATTTTTACCTATTTTAACTCTAGACTAAAGTTTCAAAATCACTAATTAGCTCTTAAAGGTAATTTACCCTTAAAGTCAATAGCTAAAATAATGAGTATAGAATTCCTAGCCATAATACATTTTAACTTTTCAAGCACACTACTCAAATGAATTCCTAAAATATATTAAAAAAGAAGACATCCTTAGCAGTAGGACTTTAATTAGGAGATTAAAGTATCAAGTATAACTTTTTTTATTTGAGTTTCCAATTATCTTATCACTAGGGTATGATATTTCTCAGTAGATAATTCTTTTAAATCCTTTGTTGAGGATATTAACTAACTAACAAAATAAGTCCTTGAAATAACTATCTTTCTAAGATATTTAGGGTTCTCTAATGAGAATGCACGCCCTTGAAAGCATCGATGTATATCTTTGAACTTTACAAAGATGTTGGAAACATTGCAGGCTTAAAATGAAGTCATTTAGTTCCTTTAATTTAAAAATGATATTTGTTTTATTAAAAGGTTAAGGTGTTATATTTTTTCAGAAATTTTTAAAATTCATTTGATAAATATTTTATTCTTTGTATCCAGCATAGAAACATTTTATGTTATTTTGTAAATAATTACTACTATTTCGTAAATTAGTAAAAAAACTAGTTGCTAAGAAAGCATAAAAATTAATTACTATTCAAATACGATTAACCATTCAAATAAGATAAACCAAAAACTTTATATAATTCAAATAAAAAAATTAAGGTAGTTGTTATAATATAAGTATGAGATATAATCAGATACATTAATAAAAATAAAATGTTGCAACCCCCCCCCCCCCCCCCCCAAAAAAAAAAAGCATCCATCGCATAGTCGCGTGACTATGTACCAATTCACGTGGTTTAGACTACTTTAGTTAAACTCATAGTTGCCTTGCACAAAAGCCACGACCATGGGCGGAGCTATAAAACGCGCATAGCAATCAAATGGGAGCAATCAGATAAGAGAAAATGTCAGCCGTTTTATTTAGTCTTCATCTGATTGTTCCACTCGTTTTATAGCTCCACCCATATCTGTGGCTTCTCTTAGAGGACATTGTGTTCTTCACCTCAACGTAAACATTGATGATCGAAAAAATTAATAATATAAAAGAGTTTAGAAAGCAATTTTGAAAACTCAACTAAAAAAATTTTAACTCTTGAAACCTCATCGCTGCTATTTTTAAAAAGTCACAAAAAAAATTTTTAGTTATATAATCATTACTCTGATCAATATATAATGCCCAAAAGATTAATTAGGTTTTTCTGCACTCTTAATTATAAAATAATACCTAAATTATAAAAAAAATCATTCTTGAAAGTCTTTAATTTTAGATTAGTAGTGTCCCTTATATTGATGCCGCTGAAATAAATCAATTTTTAAAGAAGTCGTAATATAGATCACAAAAAAAATTCTATGGTGGTTCGCATAATTTTTTTAGAAAGCGCCCAACGTCCAACAAGTTCTATTAAAAAACATATTTCTAATTTATACTTAAAAGTTTATTAATGAATAACACGTCGTTTTAATACTAATCCTTCCTTCGATTACTATCCTTTTTGTTATTTTTAAAGGTATTAAAAGAACTTAGGGTATAATAACGTTTTAATAGATCGTTTCAATGTATTGCATGTTAAATTAAAGGCCTTACTTCTATTTAAGAGTCAGTTAATTAACAATTCAACGCATAGTAAAAAAATGCTAGCCATGCTTGAAATTTCAGTAGGACTTAATGCTATGTTTGGTGCTTTTTTTTCTGAGGATCATCAATCTTGCGTGGTTATAAGTGACAGTTTCTAAAACAAACTACTTGACAAATGACAGTGATTGCGCCCTCTAAAAGGGAGAGTGTAGGCTTTATAGCCCATTACCCAGCTCGCCAGAAGAGACAGTCACAAGAGACACACAAACACATCGACAAATAACAACATTTATTGACAAACACAAACATCCATGCCTTTACCGTGATTCGAGCCCGAGCCCAGCAGCTCCAAAGGGTAGAACACTAACCACTGCTCCGTCAGGCCAGCAACAAACTACTTGCTTAGGCTACAAATTTAGCCAAAATATATACAAAAAACGTTTCAAACATTTTACAGGTATATAATTAAATGTCTTTCAACATTAAGAATTCATATGCTCTCTCCGGAGTATCTTTTCAAAATTTTTTATTAGTGAAAAAAAAGTCTGTAACATAAAAGTCTATGCCAAGACCAATGATTTTTTTAATTACTCTCCAAAGACTAAAATTTTATGCTTAAATATTAAAAAATCATCTTTATCTTAATGAATGTAAAATAAGGCTTAAAGAGAGGTATGATAAAGAATTTTATACCGTTTTTTTATTGTGGGGTAGGGGAAGGTGCTGAGGTTTAGGACAGATTTAGAATTTTAATTTTAATATTTTTTTATAAACCGATTATTTAAATGTTTTTAGGTATTCTCCTTTAACAAACTCTTGCCTTTACTAAGGTATTTTTTAAAGATTTTTTTCTTTAATATTTAACCCCACAGGTACGATGTCTCCAGGTACATCCACTGTCCACAGGTACATGATGTACCTGGGGACAAGGCACGATGTACCTAAGGACATTGTTCCAAATTGGCTAGAACACAATTCTGTAGTACAAATAAGAAGTCAAATACATTTTTGGACTTCGTATAGAATGACATCTTTACATTTTTCTAAAAAAAATATCGAACTGTTAATTTTTCTTAATTTAAAATGTATTTCGAAATACGTTTTATACACAATTAACGAATACGCTTCTCAAATGCTTTTTTATTTATATAAAAACTAATAAATGTAATCCCCAAGACTTGGAAATAGAGTAAGTTTGTTGTAATTTTAAATAGTAGCTTTATTTTTTAATAACATAATTTGCAAATTTGCAAGATAACATATAAGCCAAAAAAATATAATAATAACAATAATTAAATCTACCCAAGATTATAATCATCAGAAAGACGTAGGAAAATAACTGTTGTCCTCTGTTTGTGCTTGGCTAACAACATTTGGAGCTGGAAGTTTATGAATTGTATCACCTCTGTCGAGTTCGAATTTTTCAGTATATTTTTCAGTTTTAGTAAATATATTCGAATTTTCTGTATTTTTTAAGTATTCTTTTATTAAATTCCTTACCCTGTACTTCAATAATATTGGCCAAGTCATATTTGACAGTTGTTTTCCCCTGGAACATCACTAAAACGAAGTCCCCTACTTGAAGTTCATCATTATTTGTTGATTAATTATGCAAATTTAGTGTCAAATCATTTTCAAATATTTTTGTTTGAATTAAGAGTTGAGTTTCATCCTTCCATTTAACATCCATCAAACGTATGTTTGCTTTATTTTTACTTGGAGCAGACTTTTTGCTTTTGGTCGTTTTCTGTTTAACTTCTGTATTATCTGTTTAAATGAGATTTTCCTTTCTGCCTCTCTTGGTTTGTTTTCGTAGAAGGTGTTTTGTAAGTAGTCAAATATCTTCGAGATATACAGAAGAGCAGGTCTGTGGCCTCTGATCGGAACTTAAGGACATTTGAAAAATCAGAGAAACAGTAATATGCACAGTACACAACAATTTACAGTGCAGCAGAAAAATTGGTTGTACCTAGGGACGTCCCTAGGTACAACCAAAATACTGTCCCAAGGAACAACACATCGGGTAATTTTTTAAAACGCATTGTAATAAGAGACTGTTAAGTTTTGAAAAACACAAATAGTGTTAAAAATTACTTCAAACAATGGTTTATTAAGTAGTACTAAGAAGAGCCGAGAAGAAGATTAAACCGACACGTAATACAAAATATAAAATGATAGTAAAAGTTACTCGAGATGTGTGAAATCAATAAATCCTGTTTATTTTGCCCCCATTAGCTTTCGGCTACCCTTTTTTAACAAGAGAAGATAAAGTTTTGTTAGTAGTGTTGCCACTAAAAATACAGGATTTTTTCGATTTCCCTAAAACGAGTTAGGGTAAAGACATGGTGGAGCGGCGAGTCAAGAGTCAAGCGGTGAGTCAAGCGGCGCGTTTTTAAATCTTCCGTACATTCAAGTTGACGTGCACATAGTGGGGCGGCAAGCAGCGCTGCATGCATCGACATGAATCTTGACTCGACGCTCGTAAAATCACCAACGATTTCTTTGAAGCGCTGCTCCAGTCGATTTGGGGCTTCCAGTGCAGGTGGTACTGTCTGTTTGTGAATTTTTCTTGATTTTAAGGTGAAAGTATTTAATTACACAAAATGAACGTGGAATTGCTCATTCTGTCAATACGGAATTGTGAATCAACAGCTGAATGGACCATCACAATCAGTACACATTGGAAAAAATATTTATGGAAGTAGGAGCTGAAAATAATTGTACAGATACGTTTTTTTATAATGTATAATATTGTTAGCATTTAGGTAGGGAAAGAAACAAGTTTTCTATCAAGCAAACTTTAATTAATGTCGAAAAGAGAGCATCTTTCTGACTAGATTCATGACATGAAGCTCTCTTCGCAGCAGTTCCCGCCGCTCTACTATGTGCATGTGAAGCGACGCTAGCATCTTGAATAAAAAACGCGCCGCCTGACTCACCGCTTGACTCCTGACTTGCCGCTCCACTATGTTTTTACCCTTATTCCCCATGTCCCCAGGTACAACTGTCCCAAAGCTGAGCACTTTCCCCTAATAATAAGGGTTTTAGTTATGATTTTTTTGATTTCGTTTTTTTTATGATTTCGTAATTTACTATTTCTTATCATATGTAAGTTTTATTTTTCCAAAATTACATCGAAAATTGTTGATTTTTTTTATATATATTTTGTACACATTTTAAAAAAAAACTGTATTGAGAATAAATCTAGCTTTTTTTAACACCGGTGAGTTGGTCATATAATATTAAAGGTATTTTCAAAAACCAATCGGAAAGGCATGAATTTATTATTATTTTTCCTGTATTTTACTTTGACTTCATAAAATGAAAAGAGAGTGAAATAACAACATCATAGATACCTTTTAGCAGCCGCCTCGGTGGCTGAATGGTTAGTGTACTAGCCTTTGGAGCTGCTGAGGTCAGGTTCGAATCCCGGTCAGGCATGGATGTTTGTGACAGTCAATAAATGTTGTTGTTATTTGTCTATGTGTTATTCATTTCTTTGTGACTGTAAAATTTCTCTCTGTGTCTGCCCCACTTGACGAAAGCTTATAAGCGGTTCTCTGAGCAAGCACACAAGCTGGAACATATATGTATCATACCATACCATACCATACCTTTTAGCATTGTATCACTTTCTATTTTTTAATATTTTTATAAAATATATTTTTGTGCACTTTCAGTGGTGTTCACAAGTTTTAAAATATAAAGCATGAACTTATTAGCTACAAAATTATACAATTTTATACCAAATAAATTTAAAAGTAAAACTAGAAAATATTCAGACAAATCCAAATATTAAAAAACAGAATGTTTATATCTTGGGATAGTGTACATTTAAGGGGGAATGGGCGAACTGGACAGCGGGTCTCCAAACTCAAGTGCCTCAATGTTAATCCAATGGGGAAAAAACTATTTTCGCTGCCACATTTCTCCGGCTGTATTGAATATTTTTGCAAGCGGATTTTTTATGTGATAAATGTAGCTGACTTACAGGTCCCGACAATCCCACTTTTTGAAATTAGTACGAATACTTTTTTTTAAATATTCAATAAATTGTTTTACACAAAATATTCGAAGCAATTTTAAAAAGTGGGATTATAGAGACCTGTAAGTCAGCTACATTTATCACATAAAAAAATCCGCTTGCAAAAATATTCAGTACAGCCGGAGAAATGTGGCAGCGAAAATAGTTTTTTCCCATTGGATTAACATTGATACACTTGAGTTTGGAGACCCCGTTCAAATGTTCCCCAATGCTTCATAGAATCAAAATAAATTTATTCATTCCTTAAACCTTTCCACAAATAATGCATTTAAAACTAATGCAAAACAATCAAACTCTATGACGAAATTCTTCAAATCCGCTCATTGTTTATTATAATCTAATTTATCATCTTCTGCACATTTAAAACGGTGGTGACAATAAATTCCAATCAAGTCCCAAAACATGGACAAAAAAACTCACACAGCTTCTATTATCGTCTGAGCTCATCAATCATAGAATAATGGTGAAAAAATAAAAGTTCTTGCCTCCGAATATTTTCTTTATTGGTTAGAACTTTTGTGGGTTTTGATATATGTGCATAATAACATCGACAATAAATACCACTTACAATCTAGTCTGGTCTCTTAAGTTTTTTATCCGTCGCGTCTCAATCGGTTTAAGTGGTATGTAATAATTGCAGAGGGTTAGTGGAAGAGTGTGCTAAATGACAAAAACGAGAAAATGAGCTTTAAAGTTTTGTGTTTCATTCAGATCTGCTGAAAAATAACTTGTAAAACGTAAAAAATATACTAATCTTAAAGTTTATTATAAAGAGGAAACACTTGTTATCGTTAAAGAAGTTAGTAATATGTTAATTGATACAAAATTTAAAAAAAAATCAAAAATGTCACTTAGCATGTTATTCCACTAAGCTCTTCAATTGAGAAGTGTACCACCTGGTTTAGATTTAGTGAGATTTATGACGAATAGGATTAGGTTTAGGGTTATGTGTAGCTTTAGTAAAATTAATAGTTTTAAAATTAGGATTTATTGGACATTATGATTGATTATGATGATCGATTTGAAAATTAGGATTTCCACAAAGTTTTTATTAGAAAACAGTATATTTGTTTTTAATGTATCTAAGTTTTGTGAAACGTATTTTTTCACTAAAATTTTCATTTATCAAAACAGTATAATGTAAATATATACTATATTACATAATTACTATCGGCTTAAGTAGATTAGAAATCATTAATTTGAATGCATTGGTTTATTTTTAGTTTCAATGTGGTTAATGAGTTTTATTACTAATTTTTTAACTCTATTCCAAATCTGTAACTGCTAAATATAATGATAAAAACTTTAAAAAAGTATTTTTGTTATATTATTTAAATGTGACAATAACAATTACAGGCGAAGCGAATATTGTTTTCAATGTCCACTTCGGTTAATTAGCTAAACCAACATTTCAAATTGCCCTTCAGCAGTGTCTTGTATTTAAACAATTCCGTCAAGATTCAGATACTACGCGCCACTAAATATACATTAATGGCTTGATGAATTTGTGTGTAAAAGCGATGGGAATGTTTCAGCTATTGTTGGTTGGTAGACATACACTCTTAAAACAAACGAGTGAAATCCACTCCGGAGAAGTGCATTTTCGACACTGGAAAGGAGTGAATATTAAATCAGACTGAGTTAAAATCACTCGTTTGGAGTGATCCTGTCGGAGGTTTAACACACAAAGGATCCACTCCAAGAGGAGAAGTGCATTTTCCAGACTGGAGGAGTGAAAATTACTCAGACTGAGTTAAAATCGCCTCGTTCGTTTTAAGAATGTATATTTTCAGGACTGTGTGCTTTCAGCTGATGTAACGTCCTTGTTTTATTTTTCCACGTACTTCGATTTCATTGGTTGTTTCTATTTTATTCTCAAAATGAACGTACTTTTTGTCTGCTTCTCAGTTCTTCACAAAATGCAACTTTTTTCGTCCCTAATCAGAATGCGGAAATAGATTAAAATGAACTTCTCTTTCTATGCAAGCTTTCTTTAATAAATGTTTTGAACAACCAGCAGCACAGCAAGACGGTGGCGTTTTAGAAATTTAATAGGTAAAATTTTCTTAGAAAACTCATTTTCGAATACCAAAACAAAAGTAATTCCAGGCAACACACCATTGGAGCTCTTGCCACCGACGACGTGAAACAACCCCACTCCAGATACTTGCTTCAGACTTCATTTTGAGGCATTAACATAAAGCCAAAGTACCTCTCTTAAGTACAGGGTGGTTATAAAATAACGCTCGCTGTGGTCTGTAGCTTAAATGAATAATCTAAATGCATAAAAAAATTGAGACACTTACTAATCAAGAAGGGGGGAAAAGAATGGAATCATAAAAATACAGAATCCTAAAACATAATCATAAAAAAGAACAATCATAAAAAAGAACAATCATAAAAAAGAACAATCATAAAAAAAACCTCGTCTCTTGACCAGGGTTCGAAAATACGAGGCGTCGTCAATTATGGCCAATTACGGCCAATACAGCTAATTACGCTTCGTAATTTAGAACCTTGGTCAAGAGACTAGTTTCTTTTTTTTTTCGAGAAAGAATGCAATCATAAAAAAGAAACTCGTCTCTTGACCAAGGTTCTAAATTACGAGGCATAGCCAATTATGGTTAATTACGGCCAACACAGCCAATTACGCCTCGTAATTTAGAACCCTGGTCAAGTGACGAGTTTGTTTTTTATGATTACATTCTTTTCCCCCTTCTTGATTAGTAAGTGTCTCAATTTTTGAAGCATTTTTATAATTCATTCAAGCTACAGACCACTCCGAATAGCGAGCGTTATTTTATAACCACCCTGTAATAATATTGAAATCATGACGATTTTTGACACTAACCCATACTCTGTATTAAATAACTGGATCCCTGATATAAGGAACTGTTGTATAGTTTACATGCAGAGCACTAATATATACTCTAAATCGCAGTTGATAGCTCTTGGTTACTCGTGTTTATTACGTAAAATAATATAATTGTGATATAAATTAACTTGAAAATAAGACGCCTTAGTGTATGTCCCAATGGAGTTCTTTACGTGGTTCATTACGTGAATTAAGAAAGCGACTTAAGAGTTCTGAATTATATTATGCATTTAAAATATGGTCATTCTTAATTCACACTTTAGCGCTTATCAATATATAATTGTAAAAAAGAATTGTATATAAGAACTAAATGAGATGTTTGGTGATTTTATTTCTATGGTCTATAAGGCTTGTGGGAAGTGGTTCTAGGTGACAGTTACTGCAACAAACCTGCTTATTTATCTCCTTTCAAAAAACATTTTTCAGAAAGTCCTTCTTTCTATTTTTACGCATCCCCATACAAACTTTTTCTCTTAAACTAAAGCTCCATAATCAATTATCAGACACGCGAACGCTTTTAGAGAAAATTCTCCTTCAAAAGCAACAAGACGCTCTACAACTAGAAGCAAACTTTTAGAAAATGCAAATTTCCTTAAAATCTTTAGCGACGATCTGAATGCATAATCGCCAATTTGTCCCGGAGTTTAGGAAACTAAAACATGCTCTCAGACAACTTCGATTTTCGCACCTTGTGTGACGTCACATGTGACGTCAATGACGGGACGATAAAAGCAAATCAGATGACGGAGATTAAACACAAAATCATCAATCAGAAGATGGTTTCAGACACAATGATAAAAGTTTAGCCACTAGGGGGGTGAGAGCATTTTAAAAATTGTGTATTGCTGATACTTTGTATTTCATTTTATGATTAAGTTAGTGATGGGTTAGAAGTCGCGAGCGCCATCTATTGCATGTTATGGAAACCTTTTTAAGAGTTCTTGCAAAACCTCCATTTATTGCATATAAAGAAGAGATTTAAATGTGATTTTATGATTTTTGTTCAATATTATCTTTTCGTTGTGAAAATCAAATAAAAACAAAATAACTTTTTTCTACAAATACATTGATAAAAAAATTCTAAAGCATTAAAAATGATGTTTACTTGACTTTAAAATTATAACTTTTCACAAAGAGTATAAAGACGAAAAAAAAGAGTTTCTTAAACATTTAAAATGTTGTTGACCTTAAAATTATAACTTTTCACACCAAAGAATGTAATAAAGAAAAATCTAAAGTTTCTCAAACTTTTAAAATTATGTTGACCTTAAAATTAAATTTATTGACATTTTAAAATCCTGTATTTATAAAGTTAATCATTCTTCTTTATCATGAACAAGTTATTCAAACCCTGAGTAACTTGTATGCTCTGTGGTACAAGTTTATCAGGGTTTATTTAACTTATTCCTTCTACGCAAAAATATTTCATTCAAATTTTGAAATCAATGAAATATTCAATCTAAAGCATCTGTTAGATGTAATTATACTTTTTTTTTCTATTCTAGATTTGGTTTTTCATATTTCGACAAATATTAAGCTATCTTATGCATTGCATTTGCACAAAATAACTCCAAAACTCCACTAAAATAATACTCAAAGCACTATGTAACACAGTTATTACATCCCTGTACGTAGTTTTAATAAAATATTTATTTGTTACTTAAGAGTAAAAGATGTATTTAATAAAAAGTTTTTTTTTAATATTCAATCATATTTAAATTTAGAGTTAAATGTTTTGTCAATGTCGCAATATTGAATATCTCAATAACTTTGATTTTGAATATGCTACATTTTACAAAATGGTCTTTCTAAAGGAACAAAAGCCCAGGCGGTTAAGGCGTTCGCCTCGCATGTGGTAGGTCCCAGGTTCGGGTACGAGAATCGCCAAAATAATAACCTACGACATATATAAACGGCCCTTGCAGCCGAAAATATATGAGTAAAAATACACAGTGTAGAGGAAGTGCAAGTTAAATATGCTCCAAAAAAAAAGTCCCGACTCTGCGCACGATGTCGCCCTTAACGGTTGCGTTGGGTGTCTACTCAGCTTGTGGCTCATCACTTGACGCTGGTACGAAATTGCGAAATCGGTCACCAATAGCCCTCGTGAAGCTCTAGTAAGACAATAACTCAAACTAAACTAAACCAAAGATATTAAAAGACACGCGAAAAATAAAATATATATTTATTAATTATCCCTTCATAATGCTACCCGCTTCTCTCATAACTTAATTTATCTGTGAATATCTAATTAGGCCCTCATAATAACCCACGTCATTTTTTTCACTAAACTTCTATTGCTTATTCATATAAAGGTCGTAAATGTAATTGAAGAGCTTAGTGGCAGAACGTGTTAAGAAACATTTTTAAAAAATGATATTTTTGTGTCAATGAACACATTATTCGATCCTAAAGATAAAAACTTTCCCCTTTTTCATAAATTTAAAGTCAAATATATTTTTTGCAGTTAGCACGTGCTAAGAAACCTTTTTGAAAAAAAAATGATATTTTTGTGTCAATGAACACATTTTCGATCTTCGATCACATTATTAAACACATTATTGAACACATTATTCGATCTTCGATCACATTATTGAACCCATAATTCGATCTTCGATCACATTATTGAACCCATAATTCGATCTCCGATCACATGATGAACACATTATTCGATCTTAGAGACAAAAAGTTTCCCCTTTTTCATAAATTTAAGGTCAAGTATATTTTTTACAGTTTGCAAGAACCGTTTTCAACAGATCTGTGTGAAAACTTTGAACTGTTGTTGAAAAACATTAAAGCGCATTTTCTTGTTTTCACGTTTTGGTCACTTAGCACGATCTTCAACTAATCTCTTCTAATTCCCCCATAAAGAATAACATTATATTTTCTCTTAAATGAATGTAATTCCTTGGTAAACATTATGCAATTTACGAAGCATACGATTTCATTCCATTATGTTTTGATGAATTTCAAGAATTTCCAAAAATCCAAAAAAAAAATTCTATTGCTCATCCGTTTTTATGTGTAATACTTTAAAACACTATATAAATTAAAAAATGATTTTAAAAAGTATGTTTTGTATTGATTTTTATGCGTTTGTTTATTGAAATGCGAACTTTTTTTCGTACTTGTAACTCCAGCATAAAGACAAACTCCTGCAAGTATAATGGAAGTTTATATAATTAGGATCTGAAGAAAAGCCATGGTATAAGAACTAAAAACCTATTGAAATAACTATATTTTTAGGGGTATTGAGGAGTAGATACATATATATTCCAGCTTGTGTGCGTGATCAGAGGCCCAATTTATAAGCCTTCGTCATGTCAGACAGACACAAATAGAATTTGTCTTAGAGAAAGGAAGTACACCCAGGTAAAAGGCGGGAATCGAACACGCACCCGTTACAGCGTGCAGACTGCTAACGTAGTGGTTCAAACCACTCGGCCATCTGGGACCCACTATATTTAATCTTGATAGTTTGCTCAAACCGGAACAAGTACTGTAAAAAATAGAATTTCCAAAACTTCAGAAGAAGTATCCAGGTACATAATTCAAAAAGTAAATGCATTAAGTAAATGCATTTTATTTTTCACACAAAGCATGTGACATCAAGTATCTATCTTACATTTTTATACAATTTCTTATCCGCGTCTTGAGAATTTAAAACAATTCATTTACATGTCACTGTCTACATTTTGTGTTATCCATTTTCTGGTGACAATGCCATCCATAAGAATTTAACGTCCTGTTGGAGGCATTTTTTTCAGAATAAATAGTAATCTTGGTGTGCTTTTTATCTAACGTTGAAGTATTAATGCGAGTTGTTTTTTGTTTATGGAGGCGTTATGATGCATAACAGTTTTGTGAAAGTATTTTTTTTTTAAATATTAGAGAAAAATATTTTTTGTTTATGATGGTATGCAATGTTATTTTTGTACTCAGAAATGTTAAACGCATATTTAGTTACACCTCTGAAAATAAATATTGTATCCATAATACTGTGTATATTGCGTAGTATTATAGGATAAGTATTTCTTTTATATAATTTTTAATAACTATTAATTTCTTTAACTATTAATTACATACTTAAATAAAAAACATAAAATAACATTTATTTATTCTTTTATTGTTCATTTAAAAACACAAAGAGAAAAAACACCATTATATGAAAACTAACCTCTAAGGGATAAAGAAATTAGCATAATAATAAATTTGTTTTATTGAATGAGACTGAAATTTAAATACTTAACCGAAAAAATTAATATATTTCTTTAACTATATTATTTGTATTCTTTAAATTTTTGTCTTACATTTGTTCCATTGTTTTAAAAGACTTTGTACAATATAAACTTAATTTTAAAATGTAATAAGATTATAAAATTTATAGTTTTTTTTTTTTTAAATTATGTGTCGTTCTGAAAACATCTTGACAGTTCAGATGACTGGTTTATACGTCTGTAACTCTCAAATGGCTAACAATCAAAAGTAATGAAAAAATAATTTTCTGAATATATATTCCAATTAAAGCAACAAATAATTGAAAGCAAACGATCAAACATTAAGAAAATGTTAAAAGCAATTAGTACTATCGTGATTAGGGTTTTATTAACACAATGAAACAAATTTGTACAAATACTTAAATAAAAGGCTTAACTTAGATAGGAACACTTTTGCTAATTAATACACAACATTCTCAGTACCAACTGAACAAGCACGCAAGCTGGAATATATATGTACCATAGCATACCATATCAGTACCAACTAAATTATTTTTGAGAAAAAGTAAAGCTTTGGTCATATATGGCCCAATCTTCACTCTTAAAACAAACGAGCGATTTTAACTCCTAGTTAATTTTCACTCCTCCAGTGTCCAAAATGCACTTCCCCCCATAGGAATTTATACTTTGTTAAACCTTTGACAGGATCACTCCAAACGAGTGATTTTAACCCAGTCTGAGTTAATATTCATTCATTTCCAGTGTCGAAAATGCACTTCTCTTACAGAAGTGGATTTCACTCTTTTGTTTTAAGAGTGTTGCATCCTTTCTTAACATAGAATACCATATGCCATCACTGATTGTCTTGTTTAAATAGTTTAATGTAAACAGCGATATTTGTATTCATTTTTACGGAATGTCATGTAAATGTTAACTCAATACAACGAATCTTAACTATACTCATATCTGAAAACCTAGGTAATTAACTCGTATATGCCAAACATAGGAATATTACAATTTGTATCAAAATAATTTAAGATCAATTATCACAAATTAAAGATTTATAATGAACAATTTAGGTAATTGTTAACTATTGTCTTTAATGAATACAAAAAATACATAATTTACCTTACTATTTGAAAATTACTTTAATTTGAGTTATGTAGTTTAAATAAAGCTTCCTTTTAAAATTTACGTAAATCCTGTATTCCCGGTATCGATTTGCGAGAGCAATATTTGTTTTAATGATTATCAATACTTTTGGACTACTCAAGTCAAATACTAATAATAAATCATCAAATGTTTGCCAATAATTTGAACCGAATAACTTTTTGTTTTCGGAAATTTGTTAATGAATGTTATTTTTGATTCATTATAATCGTTAGGGTCTTTTCTAAATTATAGAATTTCCGTTCAGCTTTTTCTTTGATGATAGCTATTAAATTTAAAGAATAATAAAAAAATTCAAACCACCCATCATCTACATCATTAATCAAAGTATTGGAATGCATTTTAATTGTAGTTTGACTGCATTAAAGAAACTCCCAAATTATCACAAATGCAATTTTCAGTTCTGTATATAGAGATGATTGCTATAGTTAGTAAGTATCTATATAGTTTAGTTAGTAAGTATATAGTATAGTTAGTAAAGTAATATAGTATACTTAGTATAGTAGTTTTTGTAATAAAGACACTCCCAAATAATTACACATGCATTTTTCAGTTATTTGCATAAAGATGAAGCTTACACTCTTAAAACAAAAGAGTGAAATCCACTCCAGTTGGAGAAGTGCATTTTCGACACCCTAAAGGCATGCATATTTTCTCAGACTGAGTTAAAATCACTCGTTTGGAGTGATCCTGTCGGAGGTTTAACACACAAAGGATCCACTCCAAAAGGAGAAGTGCATTTTCCAGTCTGGAAGAGTGAAATCCACTCAGACTGAGGTAAATTGGGAGTGTTTGTTTTAAGAGTGTATACTCTTAAAACAAATGAGCGATTTTAACTCAGTCTGAGTTAATGTTCACTCCTCCAGTGCTGAAAATGCACTTCCCCAAAAGGAGTGGATCCCTTGTGTGTTAAACCTCCAACGGGATTACTCCAAACGAGTGATTTTAACTCAGTCTGATTTAATATTCACTCCTTTCCAGTGTCGAAAATGCACTTCTCCAACTGGAGTGGATTTCACTCTTTTGTTTTAAGAGTGTAAGGTTTGATATATTTAAACGTTATATGTGACGTGCTATTGTTTGGGATGTACAACGCAAATGTATCTATTGTTTTCCAAATGTTATGTCCACACTACGACAATAAAAATGACAGTGCATTTCCAGACTGGAGGAGTGAAAATCAATCAGACTGTGAGTTATAAACGCTCGTTCGTTTTAAGAGTGTATACATTTTAACTCACTAAATTTATATTTATCTGTTATAATAAGTTAGTTTTAACAGTTTTAGTTAGTTTAAATAGTATTTTTTAGAGTACTGTATGTAGCTATTCATCTTACATGATAAATTTACGAACGAATTTTTTTAATTTAATCAATATTCTTTCAAATAAACCGTTCTATAAAAACAAATGAAACTATTGCTGTTAAAGTGTTGTAGGCCAAAGTTGCGACATGCTCCCCAGTTTTTTTTCTTTCTTTTTTTAAGAAATTAAATTCGAGCAATGAGTTGAGAAAACAAGACAAAAATTAGTGAAATTCTATAAATGAGGAACTCTACAGACAATTTACTTTATATTATTACTTTATAAATGAAAATAAGCACACTTAAGTTTAGCTTCATTAAATTTTCACATAACTAATATTTAAAATTCAATCACCCAAGTTAATTAAAAGTGTTTATTTAATAAAATCAATAATTTTTTCTTTCCAAAAATATTTTTCTTGAAAAAAATACCTTTAAATAGAATATGTTCATATATTCCGAAATGTGCCTTTAATAGGATCTCAATATTAAAATAAATTATTTAACTTCAATCATTAAGTAATTTAAAAGAGTTTATGTTTAATAAATAAGGATAGAATTTTATTTTCGAAAAATTTTCTTTAAATGAAAATAACTTAAAATTCCGTTAATAGGACAACAATACTAAAACGTACTTTTGAAAAAGAACAATTTATATATTTTAGTTAATTAAATAGCATAACAATTAATAATATTACTTTTTTTTAATTTATACTATGCAAACGATAATTTAATATTAATGTGATAAACAACATATTATAATTCAATATTTAAATATGTTTATTTTATTTCATGTATTTCAGTACATATGCTCCATTACCTTATATCGTTTTAACTAAACGTTACCCTAATGAAGAGAATGCTTTTCAAATTAATGGGGATTTACTCAATATTAAATACAAAACAGCTCATTAATTATAATTCATCACTCACGTTCAAGCATAGTGTCCTACGATGCGAAGTAAAGATTACAAATTTACATGGTGTAAAGATTACAATTTTCCATTAAATAAAATCAAGACTAATTTTCCATGCATATTATCTAGTTTTAAAAATATCAACGCTTTAAAATGATTTCAAGATGCTGTCTACATTGTTTTGATTATTTTGTCTAATGTGAAACCTAAATTAGAGAGAATGTGTCTTAATTTACTAAATAGTTTCTTAGTTTAATTACCCAACTTGCATTGGTTAACATAAGGTATGTTTAATTTTCAGGCAGCTTAAGTTGCAACTAATTAAAATTATTTAAACTAATAGGATTTATTTTAAAATATTTAAACTAATAGGATTTATTTTAAAATATAAAACTAATATACATTTTATTATTACTATATTTTTTAATAAGCACAAGCTAACGGTTTTATCATTTTATTTAATAGATGCATTTTAAATATACGACAATCATGTAAGAATTTTTAATTTTTGTAATAAATATCCCCATTATTCAGTTCAAATTTAAATAAGTGTAACCCATATTCTTTAAGCATATTTTGACAATTCAAACTATTCTACGTTTTCCTCACACACCAAAAAAAAAAAAAACTACGTTCACTTCAAACTGAAACGTGCATTCCACACGAACGAACCCAACAATATCTTTTCACAAAACGCAGCCAATCCTGCTGTATTTCGAAGCATGAATGGAGGTTTGAATAAAACGGAGAAGCTTTACGTAAAACAAAGCGAAGCCGTTTGAAAATTTCAAAATCGATGTGATAAGCTCAAACAATGAGATGTCCATGAGACTTCCATCCAAAACATTTTATTTCATTCAAAATAGAAATGTCAAATAAACTAAACTTTTTTTAAAAAAAGAAAGGTTAATTAGTTCTGTTGGAGATAATAGTGCAATATCCCGAATTGATAAAACTTTCTAATATTCAATTACTTCAAAAAATTGAAACTTTTATACAGTTGAACTCTAATTATACGAATATCTGTTCAAACTATACTTATCATGGCTCTGAATACTAAATAAAGAAACTGAATTCGAACGTAATAAAGAAAATGTGCGACCGTCTCCATTTCGTTAAATTCGTCAAAATAAGATTTATTTCAGTTCGACTATGTTATAATTTTTAAATAGAACATACGATGTTAAGAAATTTTTGAGCAAGCTTGCATAGGAATTCTAGATCTTTCTAATTGGCACCACTATTAGGAGCGTGAATTTGACAATTTCGTGGTGAACTATAACTTTGATGCATCGCAAAAGTGGTAAATCATGCTCAAAATAGTGGTGTCTGATAAAAAGTTCAAGAATTTATGTGCACCAAAAATTTTAAACCTACGTAGTTCTAACTAGTTATCCAAACGTCTATATGAGCGTATCTGGCCGTTTTTGCCTTCATACTTCAAACCCAGAATTTGTTTCAGTGTTAACCTTACAGCATCTGTATTAAATTCTGACCTTCGAACTTCCAGTAGCTTTTCACATTTTAAAATAAAATTATCATAATTTTAATCTATGATAGTTGTTTCAAATAATTACCCAATCGTCTGTTCGGGCGTATCTAGAATGTATGAGGAAACCTGGATGAGGAGGCGTATCTAGTATGAAGAAAGCTATCATTCATACTTCAAACTCAAGGCCCGTCCGTGGCCGAGTGGTTAAGGCAACCGCCTCAGGATTCAGCCTTCTCAGGCGTGCGGGGTTCAAATCCCACCTACTGCCAGTCATCCTATAAATCGGATATCTGTACTGGAAAAGAGTAGAAAAATCCAACTCGTGACGGATGGGCCTGAGTACACTGGGACAGACGTGCTCGTTAAATCTGTGGAGTCCAAAGTCCCGACGGCGTCAGCGTACTATGTCGCTCAAAGTTTCTATGGGTGCCCGCTCAGGTGTCGACTTCGTCACTCGACCAGAGTTCTTAATTACGAGGCGTTATTGGCTGTGTGAAAGCTCCTAATGGAGGCCAGAAATAGGCAGCCGGAAACGATTACACTACACTACACCTCAAACCCATAATTTGCATTAGTATTAACCTGACAGCACATGCATCTCATTCTAGCCTCCATACACCCAGTAGCGTTTCACATTCCCCATGAACACAGGGCGTTCAATTAAAGTTGGGCACTGGGTACCCTAGGGACGTGCTATTTCGTGACGCAGGCCTCTTAGCCATGAACAGGACGTGAGCGGAAGAGTTGATTTAAAGGACAAAAGGAGCTAGTTGGAAGTTAAGATGGGTGTTTTTTTTTATAAATATATAGAAATAGTTGAAGTTTTCACTATGGTGGTTTTAGTACACTCTTAAAACAAACACTCCTAATTTAACTCAGTCTGAGTGGATTTCACTCTTCCAGACTGGAAAATGCACTTCTCCTTTTGGAGTGGATCCTTTGTGTGTTAAACCTCCGACAGGATCACTCCAAACGAGTGATTTTAACTCAGTCTGAGTAAATATGCATGCCTTTACGGTGTCGAAAATGCACTTCTCCAACTGGAGTGGATTTCACTCTTTTGTTTTAAGAGTGTAGATTGGTGAAGAAAAGGCCGATGAACCATATTCAAATAAACAACATAGGACTTGGCAATGGATTTGAAGAAAATGGAAAAGACATGCTTACGATAATTCTATTTTCAAGTATTCCATATGAAGTTTTGTCATTGTATGTCAATTTTAGAATGTCGGTTTAATCCATCGTAGTCGAAAGCTTCGTAAGATGACCTTTCTGTTTCCCTGCCAAGATGTCGGAATCGTCAATTAACCACTTTGTGAAATTTTTAGCCCTTTTTCCATAAAAACATCTATAGCTCTTCAGTGACGTTATTCAAAACGATAAAGTTGTTTGCTTACATAGTAAAATCAGAAACAAAAAACTTCAGTTATAAAACAAGTTCTTCGAGTATTTAAAGACAAAAATTAATTGAAAATCATCCACCATTTAGGGAACTACAAACTCCAAACACCTTAAATCAACCAGTCTGATCACATTCTTATCTACCCTTATTAAGTTTCTCGAAGACATTCTGTCGCTTGCCCAACGTTACCCCTAAAACAATTAACAAGATTAATTAATTCCTTTATTACGACATTCCTCCTCGAGTATAAGTATTTCAGACATTCAAAAATAAACAAGACGTTCTGAACGAACTAGAATATCCTATTAAGACTGATGGAATTCCTTATGGCAAAAGAAGACAAAACATATAAAAGATAGAATTAGAAATGTATGGCATCAAGTGCCTATGTCCACACTACGACAATAAGAACTGACAAAAAATGCGCGCATGGCAATGCATATACAATTTTTACCATTCGAGGTAGGTGCGTGCGCATGCCTGTACAAATTGTGTATGCATTTCCATGCACGCTCATTTCTTGTCAGTTTTTATTGTCCTACTGTGGACATAGCATATCAAATAGGGTTTTTTTAGTCTGATACAATCAAATGGAAAGTGTGAAACATGCCGTTGAAAAACAGATAAACAAACAAAAAGCGTACCAAAAGACGTACAAAAAGTATATAAAAATAGTTGTCTGATGTCATCATACCTTTCTTACAAAAAAAAAAGAATGTTTCAAATCTGACAGTTGGAGCGGAATTTATAAGGTTGATGTAGACGGGCCTCCATCTCCATGATGCTAATACCTTTCTATCAATTTCGATTTTTTTTCTAACTAAAAAAATGAAAGGAAGCTGTAAACAAATTTTCAAAATTGCCAATCATTTTATTGCTACCCCCAAAACCACTACAAACAAACAAACAAACAAACAACACTTTATTAATGTAGAACAAACATTACAAGAAAAAAATTCGTCACAAGGGGTAAACAAGAACCCCGTGTATGTGACCAAAATAATCAATTACAATAAATAATACATAAGTTAATAACAAAAAAACCCACAGAAATTAGATTTAAATACATAAATATACACAAAAGGAAAAAAAATGTGACAATGTGGTTTTTTTTCAAAAACAAATGTCTAAAAATTCTGGACAGCGGGGGAAATATATAAACAAAAAAAATCACCAACTCAAACTTTCAATAAATCAGTTTGATCACACCCTTATCTATCCACCTCAATTTCTCGAAGACATTCTATCACTGGCCCAACATCGCCCCCCAAGCAATTAACGAGATTCGCTCATTCACTTTGGTACTACGACATTCCCCTCGAGTGGTTGGAACACTTTAGATGATGGCAAATGATAAAGCGTAAAAACAGACGACTAAAATTATATAAGGAAGTGATGTCTCACCTTTCTTACAAGAAACGAATTTTTAAAATCCGACAGTTGGAGCGGAATTTGTAAGGTTGATATAGAATTCTTGTTGAATCGAATTCTTTCGAATAAAAAAAAGGGAAAGTAAGAAAAAAAACTTTTTATAAGTAGGCCATCACTTTATTACTAACCACAAAACCACTACACTAACTCCAACTTTCAATAAATCAGTTCGATCACACCCTTATCTACCCACCTCAATTTCTCGAAGACACTCTATCGCTGGCCCAAAATCGCCCCCCCCAAGCAATTAACGAGATTCGCTCATTCACTTTGGTACTACGACATTCCCCTCGAGTGGTTGGAACACTTTCCATCATAAAAGGAACACATTTTTTGTTCCTGTTCCATGATACACATATCGACCAAACCCCAGGACTTAACGATCCTGGTCTAGGAAAAAGGAGCAAGTCTGTTAATGAGGGATCCCTTTCTTTACCTGGAAGTTCGGGAAAGTAGAGTTTTTCTTGAGAGCAATTGGTTTTGGGATGGTATACATTTGCGAAGAATAAGAAGGATTTTAGTAACATGTTTAAACGCAGTTTAATGCTGAATCCCTTATGAATATTAGATTCAGCGAATATCGAGGGGTTTTTATTCTTATTTCAAGAGAGTTGTTTAGTCTTCTATGTGTGACTTCATATTTATTCATTTCTAAAAGCTGCCTACGATTTTCGTGACTTTACTTATTAGCGTTTCAAGGTTTGAGACGCTTCAATCAAAGGCCTTCTTTTTCAATGAGGTTTTTCTTACATACATTTAGAGTGCGCGAATTTTAATATTTTATGCAGCTCAACCATCTATATTTGTAAGAAATGTGTTGTTAAGGTTCGTAGAGTTTAAATCTACAATTAACACATAAAGTTGATCATTTTATAACACGGATAACTTAAAATTAATCTCAAGGGTTAAATTTAAATCACCTAAAAAATAGCATTCCAACTGACCCACTAGTTGTTAAAAGTCTTACTAATTCTTAAAAAAAAAACATAATTTAGTCAACGATCATGTTTCAGGTCTTGAGTAATAACAGAAATTCTGAATGAAAATATTTATGTTCTCGTGTATCAATTGATCAATCAATATCACTTGAGAACATATCACCAATCATTGCACCCATCAAAAGAAGAGTAGGAATTAAAGCTACAAGCAAATACATCACCTGAAACAAGCCAAACTCTGGAGCATCAATTATTCCTGGATAAATGACACAAATCAACACTCCTTTTGCCCATCTAGTATAGGTATTACAACCTTCGCTTGCCAAGCAAGTGGGCCCGGGTTTGAATCCCGGGTAAGGCATGTATATTTGTGTTGTCCTGAGTACAAGCGGAAAACGTGCTCGTTAAATCTGTGGGTCCGAAAGTCCTGTAATCGGTCATTCACAATTTACCAAGGGTGCAGGTCGTCTGAATTAAATTGCCCCTCCCATCCAGCGATATGCCCAAATTGAGGAGGTGGCGCCATCTTGGAGTAGAAGTCAGACGTCCACCCACTCATGGGTACTCAAAAGCCTTGAGTCGACGGATGCTACTGCAACCCTCTAGCCCTCCAGGCAACGATCTGGAGGCACACGACAAATACAACAACAACACTCCTTTATTCCAACTAACCAACAGATAATAAAAACCACATCATTATTTCTTTTACCACCTTCATTTCTTGTTGTAGTACTCTTTTTACCATGAGAATACGAAAAAGAGGATACCCTATCCTCATTAGGAATCCCATGTAATGAGAAGCGATAGATCGCCCACTTAGCAATAGAACGTTTTGGTTCGATTTGTTGATATACATTTCGAATGTAATTGACCTTAATTTTGTTAGGGTAAGAATGAAGTACCTTTTGGGATTGTGTTAGCTATGGAAAAACAAAATTTGAATGGTATGTGTCTTTGGGTGTATTGTATTTGAGGCTGTTATAAAAAGTCTTTATAATTTCAGTTATAAAGGTATTTTTATTATTATAGTTCTTTGTAAGTATCGAAATTTGAAAAAGCATATTCTGTCTTAATTAACAAACTACACACACTAAAACTTTGGAATACCAGCTAGCCAACAGATAATAAAAACCACATCAATATTTCTTTTACCACCTTCATTTCTTGTTGTCGTACTCTCTTTACCATGAGAATACGAAAAAGAGGATACCCTATCCTCATTAGGAATCCCATGTAATGAGGAGAGATAGACCGCCCAAGTAGCAATAGAACGTTTTAGCTCAATTTGTTGAAATGTATTTCGAATGTAATTGACCTTCATTTTTGGGGGAGAGAATGAAGTACCCTTTAGGACTAGAATAGCGATGAAAAACAAAATTTAAATGGTTTGTGTTTTTTTGGTGTTTTGTATTATATTTGAGGCTGTTATAAAATGTCTTTATAATTACATAGATTATAATAAGATATTTATGTTATTATAATATTGATGAATTGCTTTGTAAATGTTGGAATTTGAAAAAAGCATTTTCTGTCTTAATTATATTAACACACTAACGCTTCTTAAATTTCAGCTAACCAACAGATAATGAAAACCACATCAATACTTCTTTTACCACCCCCATTTTCTTGTTGCCGTACTCTCTTTAACATGAGAATACGAAAAAGAGGATACCCTATCCTCATTAGAGAACCCATGTAATGAGGAGAGATAGACCGCCCACGTAGCAATAGAACGTTTTTGTGTTTCGGTTCTTATGTGAGCGCTTAAGAAGAGCTCTGGAGCTCGATTTGTTGAAATGCATTTCTATTGTAATTGACCTTAATTTTCTTTGGGAAAGAATGAAGTACTGTGTGGGATTGTTAGAGATGAAAAAGCGAATTTGTGGGGGAATCGTTTGTGTTTTTGGGTATTGTATTGTATTTGGGGTTGTTATAAAGAGTATGTATAATTGCTGATTTATAATCGAATATTTTTTTGTATAATGTTGATTAATTGCTTGTAAATTACGGAGTTCAATAATGAACATTCTGCTTTAATTGAGATATAGTTTCGCTCGGAAATTGATTCGAATTATTCTGTGTGTTTTTGGTTTATTTTATGGATTTTTTAATCATATTTATATCATTCTGAATTATTTTATATAAGTTTAAATTTTATTTTTAAAATTATTGTTTTTCAAATTTAAATTATTTTAATAAAATAAAGACGTCAAAAAGTAGGTGTAGTACTTTATGAATATGTATTTATTTTAGTTTTACTTAACGCCAATTTATTTACTATTTTTTAATGAGTTTTACTCGTTCCAAATGACGCTCGATCGAAAGAATTGCTTATTTTTTTTTAAAAAATTATTTATTTTAAATAATTTTGAAATTAATTTGAATAAATTTATATTATTTAAAAACTTTGTTATAATTTAAATTTGTACGAAGGAGTTTTTTCAAAACATTTATTTAAATTTAGTTTTTATTTAAAGACAATTTATTCAATATTTTCTCAATGAGTTTTACTCATTATGAAACACATTTTACAAGCCTTTAAGTTTAAAGTTGTTGACAATTAATTTTGATAAATCTAAAATACATTTTAAATTATAAAAAGTATTTCTATTTTGTATGTAACAAAAACAACCTTCTCCAAAAATCAAAATCTTTTCAATATAAAAATAATTATTAGTAGATATGTTACCTAAATTATATTAATCACTAAAATCACAGAACGTAAAATTTTACTTTATTCACACTAATTGGTTTCAGAAATTACTTCCGACACATTAAACATTGCACCTAATATTTTATTTACTTTCAGACTTATGATTTCACGGAATTGGGATGTTTAAATTCCTAAAAAAGATTAATTTAATAACGGAACCAGCAGGATGTTACTATGTAGGAGGAAGATTAGTCAGAAAAAGGATATATGAGGCTGTATAGAAGAGGATGAATGAATGCGGGTAATAAATAATATTGGTTGGGTTCGGTGAAATGAATAGGATATTTTAGATAAAGTATCATCTGAAATAAAATCTAAATTTCGAAAATAATTAATGATTTCGTTGAAACTAAATGTTATTTTATGAATCAAAATTATGTCTCTATTTGTTCCAAATTAAAAATATAGTTTGAAAGGACATTTCATGATAAATCTGATTTAAAATGTGGTAAGGAAATTACTTCACGCTTGAGACAAAGAAAAATATTTGTGCATTCGAATTTTTAACTCTTCTTTTCGTAAAAAGTATTTAAAATATGAAGAAAATGTATATCAATAAAGGTAAATGAATATATCTGTATTTTAAAAACAACAATTGATGGAATCTTAATAATGTTTTACTCTTACTATTATAAGCAGAGCATATAGTTATATTCCGTTGTTAAAAATTCTGTATGTGATGGAAATAGAACATTTACCTATGTATGTTATAAAACTCTAACTTTTTATAGAAAAAGTTCCAACAATTTCATAAAAACTAACAAAAAGTAATAAGAGTAAATTTATAAAAATATTACTTTTTTACGGTCTAAACTAGATCAAAACATCCAGTCCACTGTACATTTTTCATGCAAAAAGCTTCCTCTAACACCTCAACTTTGACAAATTCTTTAGTTTTACTTCCTTTATTCCTTCTTTTAACTTATCTTTTCATATCAAAACAAACTTTCACATTTCTTGGTTTCTTTCCATTTTTAAAATAAGCCCAAAACACTTCCCCTAATCATAACCCCTCGATCTAACAAAACGAACCTCCCTAATGACAGAACCTTAAATTGAAACCTTCAAGGGAATCATTTCCAGAACAGCAATTTACTTGAAAAGCTACTTTACATTTAACAAAAGGCAATAAAAATCTTGAAGAGAATAATTTAGAAAATTCTTCTATTATCCCATATCTTCTTTCCTACATACTTTGGAAAAAAAAGGTTTATTTCTTGAAAACTTCGATACTTCAGATACTTTGCTTCTACGTAATTTTGCATATCCATGCCTCGATGTTCTTATCTCAGCCATTTTTTCTGCCTCCGCTTTGAGAGCTAATGGAATAAAAATACAATATGTCCATGCGTGCCTGGTTATCTTTGAAAGAGTTTGACACTTTTCTTTACGCTTCGTCTTCTAGCTGCCTTGATATGACAAAATCGCAAATAACAATTCCGTTAAGAAATTTTTAAGTTTGTTAAACTAAACCTCTCAGCGCAACAACCCGTAAGAAAACTAAAGCCTTCTGTGCCCATTCCAGCTTACGTGACCAAGGGCTCTGGGGTGCTAGACATATGTCCCGGTTAGGTGGTCAGCCTCAAGTGGGACCCCCAGTGTTTAGTTCCCAAGCATGATTGGTCCTCATTTTATCGACCCTTTTAAGAGCTGAAAGGCTGAGTCAACCTCGCTATGTCCGGGACTCGATCCCCGGACCTGTGGCGGGGCAATGCGAAGAACAACTACTGGACCACTGAGCCTCAATGAGTTTTATATTTGGTATAAAATACACTTAATCAAAAATCTCAATTGATTAGTGTTTTGCAAATGAATTTTTCATTTCTATTGCGTTATATACCCAAACACTTTTTAAGTGTTTCCAAAAAATCGTTATAAAAGTTTGGTAATAATCTCAGCACGACTAAAACACCCCTGAATTGAGTATCCAATTGTATCCTTGTATTAAAGCAATTTTGAAGCAAGCAATCATCTAACAGCGTTCTAAAACGTTTTAAAAGTTTTAAGTGAATGAAATTCAATTTTTACCATAAAGCCACATTTAACGGTGTTTTAAATTAAAAATGTATTAGCTATTAATAATTTCCACCTGATTTTGCCACAGCATATTCGAATTAATTTTTAAAAATCAAGAAGAGTTAATGTTATTTTTGCTCCATTAAATATTTTCAATTAACAGAGCAGCAACATACCATATTAGGAAAGCTTTTTTTTCTCTATCAATATATTTCCCTACATTTCTTATTTCCTTATTTTTTTTTCAAAAATCAGTTTCTTGTAAGTTACTATTTTATCTAACCAATTCGTCACTCTTCCCTTCAAAGTTCTCGCAAACATGAAATTTTAAAGGTGAAGAAAGTACGATACATGAAGTTTTTTGACACCGTTTAAGAAAGTTATCTATTGTTCTTCGTGACATTGATTCTTAAGTGAATATAAAGTTTTTTAAACCTTAAGGTTTTTTTATCATTTTACTTTTTAGTAATCTATAAAAAATGGTTTCATAAGAACAGCTTTTTGTTCTTTGAAGTAGTTATTTGCTCTTATGGAAAGAAAAATTAGAACAAAACTCTGTTCAAAAAAAAGTATAAATGATGTACTAAAATGTCTTTTAAGAGGGGAACTAGACTTTTTACATCATTAAGATACCAACCGTGACGTTATACTTTTAATTACAGGTTGCGTTTGTTATAGCTTCATATTTTGTGATCTATAATAAATACAGATTTGATCTTTGTTCCTTGAAGTAGTTATTAAATCTTAGAAAAAATTAAAACAAAAATATTTTTTTAAAACGTTTGAAAAGGCTAAAATGTCTTTGAATGGGAAAAGAGTTTGACAATTGTTCAAAAACCAATAATCAAGCTATACTTTTGCAATAAGGAAAACTTTAACATTTTGAGGAAGAAATCTTATAGTTCCCAGAAGAGTTAAAACTTTGCTCATTTAAAAGGATTTTTGAAAAATAAAGTTAACAAAAATCCGATGCTTTAAAATAATGATCGAGATGTTTTGAATGAGAATTAGCTTACCTTTTTGATTCTGAAAAAGATCAGCCAAGTTATGTTGAAAACACATCAACCTTACAGAAAAAAAATCATGCCTAGTGTGGCGGAGGGTTTAGCTTGCTTCGGTATCCAATCCCCTCTGAACAGTTGAGTGATTGTTGTGCAAGGGACAATTTGGGGGAAGCGTACGGGAATTTATACTGGTAATCTCTGCAGATTCTCGAAGTTTCGTTCTCGGAGCTCATGAAAGGTGTTGGCAACTCAATGTATTACGCAATATGAAAAAAACAACCAACAAGGTTAACGACTAACTTAAAATTAAAGCTTAATTTATTTAAGACTTAAATTCACTCTCACGTATTTAAACAATAGACTGTCAACAATTCTATCTGAACACCTCAAACAAGCTCCTCGCCTGCGAGCCACCAAAAAAACCACCAGGGTAGTGTAGTGTAATCGTTTCCGGCTGCCTATTTCTATCCTTCTTTTAGAAGCTTTAACACAGCCAATTACGCTTCGAAATTTTTAGGACCCTGGTCAGGTGACGAAGTCGACACCTGAGAGGGCACCCAACGGAACTTCGAGCGACATCGTACGCTAACGCCGTCGGGACTGTGAACTCCACAGATTTAACGAGCACGTCTGTCCCAGTGTACTCGGGCCCATCCGTCACGAGTTCGATTTTCTACTCTTTCCAGTACAGAGATCCGATTTATAGGATGACTGGTAGTATCTGCCAAGTCAAACCACCGTTCCCCTCACGTTTCCAGTTCCAAAAAGGTAAAGATGAACTTGGGTATTTAGTCCCGAACAAGGGCTACCTGATTACAGGCCCACTTAAGGACAACGCGTGAGGACGGCAACGTCACACCCAGATTTTGTTATTTACCTTTTCCTTACAACCGTCTACTGAATTATCTTAATATTATGCTTTCTTTCTTCTTAAAGGGCATTAAATTATGATTTTGATTTTAAATGCAATACATCCAATTGCTGAATATCATTGGTACACTTATAAACTAGCTTTCAAAGCCAAACGTATTCAAAAAGCCCTACATTTTAAAATAGAACGGAAAAGAGAACAACACAATACTGTAAATAATAACCTGCATCTGCTGTAAAAGGCATTTACAACTCGTTTTACTGTGATTGGAAGAAAATAAGTCAGTTGGATTAAAAGAGATATAACCAGATTACTATGTATCTTTACTTAATACAACCATTTACTGCAGAAATAACCTTTATCCATGTGTAAAATTGACTCTCAATGGTTAATACCAGAAGTTATTAACTCTAATCACTTTGGGAAACTTCGGTTCTTAGTATCTTTATCTAGGCTTTGCAGTGTAATAACTCCTCAGAAAATCCTTATAAATTTGCTTGACTTCTATGTGACCGCGTCTGATTGACTTATTGGTGAACAATAATTTACGGAAATAGTTATTCAAAGAGTTTAAGCTTAATTTAAAGTTGACCAAGTCAACGAAACTTTCTTTTCAAAGACAACTTTCAAACCAATGACTTATATGATCTCACCTATTACCTAAAATAATAAGCAAACCAGAAAATATTTTATTTACAGAAAAACATTTTTATGCGAAATATGATTTTCTGATAAACAAAATTACATTAAATCCGTTGCATTACTTCAATGTAGACAATTAGACATGGAGTAATGATGTGTCAAAAATATTTATAAATGTGAATGAATGATACTTAGGAAAATATTACAGCAGCTTTTTCATAAAGTATATGCCCCTTTTTAAAGTTAAAAAAGTATGCAGACTAAATTTTGTTAAAAATTTAAGTAATTTAGTTAGCAACACACACAAACGCATTTTTCATAAACAAAATATCAGGTAAAATTAATGCAAAGTATGTTTTAAACATTTTTAAGAAAATAATGGAAACTTGAGTAAGAGTTTAAATTTAGATAAAAAATAAGAACAAAAAAAACAATTTCTGCTTACCATCAAGTAAGCTTAACGTCAAAATTCACAATCCCTTTATAAGAATATTCTATTACTTTTATGAGGTAAGCAGAAATTTGCACTTTGTGTTTATAGTAGAAGCACACCGTTAGTGTTTGCATTTTTATTTCCTTATTCCGTTATATTAGATTTTCAAATAAATTTTAACTTATTGCACATACATTTTTAATGGCTTCAAGTTGAAGTTACTTCGGTCACATTAAATCATACTACAGCCTACAGTAAGTTAAGGAAATATAAATTACGAAGCTCTTCCTTGTTATTTAATGAAAATAATTTCCTTAAATGACAAAAATCGTTAAATTAAGTCAATCACTATTCTTCAATGTCGCTTCCGTAAATTTACAGAGAAAGTACTATTTTCTGGGACATGCAATCTATAGTAATAAAAATGAAGTTTTGTATGTATGTATGTATGTATATATGTATGTATGTCTCTCTGAAACTCACAAACTAGACATTTATTTTCCTCGTAACTTGGCACAAATGCGTAGTTCATACTTGAGTTGCAAAATAAGAGCTTTCAGAGCTCAAAATGCTCTATTTTTAGAGAAAATTCGAATTTTCTGGAAAAACTACACACTTTGGCTCAAATCCGATCATTTTTTTTTTACTTTCCTGATGCCATCTGCTGAAAAAATTAAGTAAAACTTTCAACGAAAATAAAATTGAAAATGTTTATTTTTGTGTTGCCATTACTTTCAGAAACTAAATTCTTTATTTGAAAATAATTGATATGTTTCAAGTGATGTATTTACGACCAGTCTTCATTCCAAGGTTTAGTTGATGATTTTTTCATTGATAGTTCTATTGATTGCAAATATGTATATTTAAAATAAATGTGTAGTTACAACTGAACTATTACTGAACTGTGATGGTTAATATATGTTTTTATTTTTTCGCCAAATACGTTGCCAATCTCGCCAAATTACTAATTAAAACTCGCCAAATGGAAATAATGTTTTTTAAGCTATTGTTGAATAATGATGGTTAATAAAAGCCATCGCACTAGTGCTGCATATAAAGGTTTTACGTCTTTTTTTTATTAGCTAAATACGTTGCCAATCTCGCCAAATTATTTATTAAAACTTGCCAAATGGACAAAATGTTTATTAAGCTATTGCTAACAATGATGGTTGATAAAGGCCATCGCACTAGAGCTGCATATAAGGGTTTTATTCTTTATTTTATCGCCAAATATGTTGCCAGTCTCGCCAAATTATTTATTAAAACTCGCCAAATGGGCAAACTGTTATTTTAATTATTTATAGGCTGGTTGGTTGTGCTAAGGTCATTGTGTTAGAGCTGTATGATGGGTGTGTTTGTAACTATATATATTTTCTCGCCAAATTATTTCCAAAAACGTGCCAAAAGAGTTAAAAGGATTTATGTATTTATGAGGGAATTGTGATGGTATTTATGAGTGCATTTTACAGTGTATTTTTAATTTCAGAATGTTAGGGCAATGAATCGGCATTTTATAATTGATGACGATCCGAAAGAATAACTTAAGTTTACGAACAGGTTGTATGGTGCGCATACTAGGATCTATTTGATATTTTTTTTTAATCCGTGCGAAGTACGGGTATAAATTTGCTAGTGATATAATAAAATTTAAAGAAATTGTTTAGAATTTTTTTCTACTCATTATTTAACTGCAAATGTCGATAACATAATTTTTTAATTTTATCTGTTATTAAATGTTAGTAAGTTATTTTCAAATTAATGAATTAACAAAAAAAAAATTAGATATATTGTACCTTATAATCGAAATTGGATTTTTTTAAGATAATGAAAGTAAAAAGAAAAATAATTTAACACGAACTTAACATTATACGTATTACAACTATAAACGTATCTCCCCTTTTGTTTGTATGCATGTATATTAAAAATATATATAACTATTTTGTGGTAAATTTAACAAAAAATTAAATTTAAAAAAATAACTTGTTTTTAAATAAATTAATTTTAGTTCTTCAATGTTTTGAGATGAAATACTAACTTTTTTCTACTGCATTAGAAAAGTGTTACAAATGCCACCTAAAGCAGGAAATATCTTTTAAGTGCTTATCTTAGATATTATATTTACTAACTCATAAATAAGTAAGCCATTGACAATTCTCGTTGATTGTAGAAGTTTTTTAAAGGCTACTATACTACATTTGCAAAGGCTTTTCTTTATACAACACTACTCCCACGCCAAGTAATTCAATTACGTTAATTTTATTCTGTATTGAAGTACAAAGAAAATTCCTAATACTACTTTATCCAGTTTCTTAAGAATTAGGGGGAAATATTCGGAAAAATCCCTTTATTGATTCATTCAGTTTGGGTCTTAAGTGCACTTTCTGTTACATTTTTCTAAATCTTTCAAAGGTCAGCAAAAAACTTTATAATCGGTATTAAAAATAATTGCATCATCAAAGTATTTTGTATGTGCACCAAAAATTCAATAACTATTTTCATTCTTAAAAGAAGAAAAATGCACTTTAGCCATAAATGATTATTTTTGCTTAAGAGAATTTCGGCTGCATTATTTATCTTATAATTGGTATTTTATAAGTTCAAAAAAGTCTTTTAACATGAGTAGTAAATTAATAACATCAAAACAAAGAATTGATGTGCAAATTATTAAGTAGTCAAGATTTTTATCTTGTTTTGGGTTAATTAATTTTTCCTATAATTTTATTTAAAATGTTATTTTTTATAATATTTAGTATATTTTGAATTGTGTATGTGCTTTTTTAGAATAAGGTCTTATATTCAATGCTCTGAGATGAAATATTAACCTTTTTTCTTCTACATTAGAAAAGTGTTACAAATGGCACTTAAAGAAGGGAAAATCTTTTAGGTGCTTATCTTAGATAAATCTGAAGATTAGTTTATTAAATATTGTAAACATGCAAAATAATTAATAAAGACCAGTATTTTATAGAAATAGTGATTTAAAACATAATTCAGCAGTTATTAATTATATACAAATATTAATTTAAGTTATGCTTATTTCAAATTTATAAATTAATTGGTTTGCCAATAGTGTTTTAAAAGTTTTCTACAGGATTGCACCAGAATTCTGTAACTCTCTAGCTGCTACCACTATTTTTAGAGTTGATTCAGCAATTTAGAGGTATATCAGTTATGGTTTTACTACAAAATTGACTAATGCATGCTCCAAATAGTAGTGGCAGCTAGAAACTACCAGGATTCCGGTGCAACGTTCAGCAAAAATTTGCAACAATGCATATGCATGTGCTTTCATTTTCGATTAATGAAATATCTACTTTATTTTCAGAACTGTATCGCATATGACTATAAAGTAAGTATCTTGAAAATAGTATCTAAAATTAGTAACCTCTATTGAATATCAATAAATATAATATAAAATGGAGAATAAAATAATATAGCCATATAATTTCGTTTATTATTCTTGAAATAGAATTTTTCCTGGTTTCCTTGATCACTTTTATAACAAAAGTAATTCCAAAATTAAGCGGATCAAAAGCTGAATCAAAATTATATTAAAAGAAATTATGCCGAAGCTCTATTGAATATATTCAATATAGATATGATCTATATCAATATCAATAAATAGTATATATGTATATCAATAATCATAATATAAAATGGAGACAAATAATAATATAGCAATTCAATTAATGCCAATCTCGTTTGTTATTCTTGAAATATGTTTGCTTCTGGATTCCTTTATTACTTCTGTAACAAAAACTAAGACCAAAATTGTAAGCGGATCGAAATTTGAATCGAAATTTTCTCATGATAAGTTATATTTTATCCTTATACATTTTTCTGCTTGATTTCTAGACTAAGTATTACGTACCGTAAAAATATAGTAATGAGCAAAATACCCACAGGCCTTCCAAAATAAAAAAAGAAGCGAAAGATTTATGTTTTTTTTTTACTACTTGATAACATTAGAAACAGCAACGCGTGGCCCGGAAAGCTAATAATTATATAAAAGAATACAAATCTTATATAATCGGAATAACTATAGTATCAATATTAAGTTAAATTCTAAGTACGATTGAATATTAAGTATTATATAAAGTGTGTGATATTATTATTAAGTTTTGTATTAAAACCGTAGCTATATTTGTTTCTTTTGTTTCTGGAGGTAATACTTAATTTAAGAGAATTTTGAAGAATTTGTACAATTGATCCCTGGGGATTGGTGAGAATGGGGTCGGAGCCCAAAAGTTTATATGACGCTCTTTAATCAACGGCATCAAAATTAATTTGATAGAGAGTCTTTGCAAGAATGTAGTTTAAATACAACAATGTTTTTTTCATAAATAGTGAATATTTTCTCTACTTTGAATTTATTGTGATGTAGTTCGGTTAGGAATATTGTAACAGACGCAACAATGAGTACACAAGTAAGTACGCAACAATGACTCTAAATAATGAATTCACACAGTAAATTAAATTAGCTCACAATAAATCTATCTTCTGAGGTTGGAGGTGCTATATTGATTTCTTTATACGTTAAAAAAACTTTTGTCGGTGTATAATTTAGTAAAAATGTAGCTAAAAGTAGCGTTAAAAATATTTGAATAAATTTGAATTTTTGATTGATTTCGAAAATACAACCAATTATGATTTTTTCATAAATCTGCTGTTTGATTCCTCAGTATACGTAAGTTACTTACCTACTTATTATTAAAATGCTATTGAAATGAGAACTGTTCAATTAATGTTCAAGTAATTGTAATAATATTTATTTGGAACATTCGAATTAATTGATAAAAAAGTTATCATCTTACTTATTAATCAATAAATTTTAAACTAATTGAGTGATCCTTTCCTAACCTGTGCCTTAAAAAAATTATTTCTTTTCATTACCTTTAGATTTCTGAACCTATTACTTATTATATTCTTAAAACTTTCCATTAACTGACTTAATGTTGCATATGTAAAGCAGTAATTGGCATGGCATTTGAGTGAGCTAGATATTGTGAAACAGCAATGGTATACTTTTTGAACCATTACATTGGCTGAATTCGGGACGTTTCATTTGCCTCCGTTGTTAAAAATATTCAATAGAAATAAACACAAAAACACAAAATATGAAACAAAGAAGTTTGTCGTATACTAATATTTTCGCTGCTTGGCGAGAAATCTTAATTTCTAAAAAACGCCAAAGCAATATCTTTAAGCTAGTCGATTTAACGTAACATCTTCAGGTAAACCTATGTAAGATCACCATTCTCCAAAATTTGGCGAAATCTGGTAAATGCATCGATTTTATTTGGCAAAATTACTCTGATACTGGTTTTTCGTCTACCTATTTATTAATATATTAGATTAGGTTGTACGTTTTCTTGCTGTCTTTCCTGCCTTCTATCCTTAAAAGGTTAAAATCTGGCAACCCGTGTGCGGCTACCAATGAAAATAGTAATGGACAACAGTGGTTGGTTGGTCGACATATACTTTCAGGATTGTGTGCTTGGTCAGAGACCCGCTTATAAACCTTCGTAAAGTAAGGCGGACACAACAAGCACGTAACAGATGCTGCCATCTATCGTGTGCCACCTCCCCAATTTAAACATGTCTCTGAAGGGGAGGGAAACAGTCTCCAAGGACCTGTACCCGTGAAAAACTGCGCAATGACCGCCCACACAACTTTTGGACACAGATTTTTCGAGTACGTACTCCGCATATACTCGGTGGGTCTTCAGTGGTACCGGGACTCGAACTCGGGACATTCCGATCCAAAATTCGAGATCCTAACCACAAGGCTCCACACAGCCCCGACGGACAGTGTATTCTAGAGCTGTGCCAATAATTTATGAGTTTATCTATAATTGTAACGCATCATAGATGCTTGTTAATAGCACTGAAATATTTACAAGTGGTATTTTTTTCTTTCAGATGCTGCGGCGTTCCAGAAGATGAGATCTACACCTCCATCTCCAAGAAATTAACATTCCGAAAATACATTATCGAGAGTAAAACAGAAAGGGAGTTATGTTTCTTGTTGTGAAATAGCGAAACAATAAGAAATTTCACTTCTAAATGTCAAGAAGAAGTCAACATCCCACAGAACACAAGTTAAAGAGAAGAATGGAAAGAGAAAGGGTATTTTTTATTAGGAAAGTGCGGGACAAGAAAATTTATTATTGTTCAATGAAGAAACAATAACAAATTTCACTTCTAAATGTCAATGAGAAGACAACATCCCAAAGAACACATGATCAAGTGAAGAACATAAAGGGAAGTAAAATTTCTTATTGTTAAATGAAGAAACAATAACAAATTTCACTTCTGAATGTCAAGGAGAAGACAACAGCCCAAAGAACACGTGATCAAGAGAAAAACATAATAAAGGGAAGTAAAATTTCTTATTGTTAAATGAAGAAACAATAACAAATTTCACTTCTAAATGTCAAGGAGAAGACAACAGCCCAAAGAACACATGATCAAGAGAAGAACATAAAGGGAAGTAAAATTTCTTATTGTTAAATGAAGAAACAATAACGAATTTCACTTCTAAATGTCAAGGAGAAGATAACATCCCAAAGAACACATGATCAAGAGAAGAACATAAAGGGAAGTAAAATTTCTTATTGTTAAATGAAGAGACAATAAAAAATTTCACTTCTAAATGTCGAGGAGAAGCAAAACCAAAAGAATACCTTGCATCATCAAGAGAAGGGAAATTTTTTATGGTGAATTCGTTCTAAAACAAGAAATTTTACAAAGAGAGGACGACAAACCAAGAATACATCATTAAGAGAAAGATCAGGGAATTTCTTTTTGTAAAAAGGTAGAACAATAAGAAATTTTACTTCTAAATGTCAAAGAGAAGATAGCGCGCCAAAGAACACGCGATAAAAAGAAGGAATATTTCTTATTATGAAAGCAAGGGAACAATAAGAAATTCAACATTTAATTATGAAGAAGTATAATCTTCATCATTAATAAGAGTATAGAAGGAAAGTAGAAATTTTTTATTGTGAAAAGACGTAACAACAAGAAATTTCACTTCTAAATGCATTGAAGAAGACAATATACACAAGAATACCAAGAGAGGAACAGAAAGTTTAAAATAATGACTTTGAAAAATCACTGTACATGTTTTATTGAAAATTTTCAATGGTATTGCCTGTTGCATATTTATGCGTTATTTTACTTTTATTGTTTGGTACTATTTGTGCTCAAATTGAACAGCGAAAATAATCTCATTCTCTTTTGGTCTTCAATGCAAGATAATTTTTTGCGCAAAAATAGTCAAGTTTCTGTAAGTTTTCTTTCAAATAGTAATCTCATTACAATTGCAAAACACTCGGTAATTGATTCCTCAAATATTCACATGATTATATTCCAGCTAAAATCATGTTATATCGTCAACTTGAGAGACTTTGAGAGCCAGGTTCGTTCAATATCTTGTGTTACAACTTCCAGCCGTTCTCTTCTGCGTCTGTCTTCAACCAAACTTATCAAGAAAAATTGCTTAGATAGTCAAAATAACATATTCGAAGTTGAAAACTAAGTATTAGAATGTTTTTGGCACAATAATTCAATAATTGTTTTTGATTTAATTTTTTTTTGTAAGATTTGCTTTTAAAAAAATCTTTATGTAGTAAATTTTTTTGCACAAAAAAACTTTTGATATAAGAACAAAATAAAATGGAATATTTTTCTTCGATAAAATTGTGCCGAAACAGAATTGATAATTCATTGTTAAATGATGAATAAATAAGTTAGTATAAGGTAATAAAACTAAAGAATTTTCTGAATACAACTTGCACATTAATTAGATTGTTAGAACTTTAAGGATAAAGTGTATCATCGTTATGAGCTAAAGAGATGATGCTTACATCTAGAGAAATGATTACAAAGTATTTATTATAACCTGTTGAGTCAATTTCCAACCTACTTCAAAGTCTGCTATGCCTGTCTTTACTACGACGTAGTGAGCTAACATGCAACCTGGCCTATAAGGTATGGAGGGGATCATCGTTTATGGGTAATCGCAACTTCAAACTTAGTTTAAAAAAAGTCGTTAACCCTCTTTCTACTGACGCTGCTTGGGGTTAGGGTAGGCACATATATATTCCAGTTTATGTGCTTGATCAGACACCCGCTTATAAGCCTTTGTCAAGTAAGACAGATACAGAAAGAATTTTTTTACTGTCACAGAGAAAGGAAGTACACCCATGGTGAAGACGGGAATATAACCCGCACCCGTTACAGCGCGCAGACTGCTAGCAATATGGTCTGCGATCCAAACCACTCAGCCATCCTGGCCCCTGACGCTGCTTATAAGTACCACTTATAAGGACGCTGTTTTACTTTTAATTGCTCATTTGGAGAAAATGGGTGCAAGGTGGGACTTTCTGATTGAAATATACATTTTTTTTTCAAATTAAAGTTTGCAAAGGTAAAGTCATATCTTTAGAAAATATTGGCAATAACTTTAGAATAGGTAACGGCAAATAATTGAAATTAAACCTTTATTCAATGCATAAAGATTTGAAGAATTACGTCGTTAAAGAACGACCATTGAGAAAATGTTCCATCTAACCAAGGCCTGATCTTAAATAAGGCTGGACCCTCGAAATTTCAAAGACATTTATTCAAATTTTGTTGCCCCTTAAAACTAAATTGTGTAATTTTGTGGTTCTACGTTATTTTTAAAGCTAGAAAATAAAGCATTAAAATACTCAAAATCAGCAAAATGAATTAAATTAATGATTATGTTATTTTTTAAAGGTCTAGCTTTATGTTCAGACATTGATCATTAAACGAGAAATATGCACAAAAATTTATTCATAGAGTTCCCCAGATATTCTGGGGCTACAGTATGTGTTATTCTAAATAAGGTCATGCACCCAACTAAAGAAGAAGGAAATGTTTGTAATGATATAATGAGAATGGGTATCTAGAAGAGAAAAATACTTCCAAGAAACTTCACGACAAAGTCTTATGGCTTCATTGTGAGAAATTGCAAAATAAGGAACGGTACAATACCCGCTCATTTTCATGAATAAAATTTGCACAAAATATTTGTATCCGAAAATCGTATCATCATAAAAATGTTGTACAAAAGTTAAATGCAATTTTATAAACGACTGAATTGGCAACATAACACAATGAAAAACTAATATTTTAACAAAATACTATTTATATTTAAAGTTTATGTATAAAATTATGGCAATATTTCACGATATAACCTAATTTTAAAGAAACACTAACTACAAAAAATCAACTTTATTTAAAGTAAAACAAATATTGGCTCTCTATAAAATTAAACTCCAAAATTCTTCATATATTAATTTAATATTTTTATCAAAATCTTTTTATATATTTTCTACAATAAAAAGGATATTATTTACGACACCCTCATCCAATTCCCATCTAATGAAATATGCAATATACATTATCGTAATTAAAGGGTGGGTACATTGCAAAACAACAATTCGTATGTCCATTATTAAAATATCCTAGATATAATCAACAATGTCGGATCCGCTCATAATAAAAAATATATCATGAAGATCGTTAAATTATTAATCATCTATCATTTTTTAAGACCTTCATCCTAAGCGCTTCTTTAAATATTAACTACGGTAGCATGAAACGTAGATTATTTTTATCACTTGAAATTGATAGTTTGGTTGGTTGGTGGACTCAATGTCGTAATAAAGAGTGTATTGGAATTTTTGTCCGAAGTCTCAAAATGGCTGTATGTTTTTTAAGATCTCTTTTCATTTGCGCTTGAAATTTCTTTGTTTTAAACTCTTAGAAAAAGAATGCCATAAAAATTAAAACCATTTACAGATTTTGTATAGTCTTGATTATTATAAATAAAGTTATGTTTGTCAATTATTAAGAAAGCTGAAGATTACTGAGAAGAATATGATATTACAATAACTAAAAGGAATATTATGATATTAATATTACCAAGAAAAAGAATTATATGATATTAGAATTCTCGAAAAAATATTATAATATTAGAATTACTGAAAAGACATTATGATACTAGAATTACTGTGTGTGAAATTAAGAATATTGTATCAGAATAACTAACAAGAAGAATATGTTAGAATAGCTGAGAAGAAGAATATTGTATTGGAACAACTGAGGAAAAGAATATGGTATTAAAATAACTGAAGATAATATTTGATATTTTAGAGAAACGTGATTGTTTTTGCATTGTCTAATGAAAAGTTTTTAATTCAAATAAAGAAATGGAATAAAGAAATCAAAAGAGTTGAGTTATCCGATCATACGACTCAAGAGAGAATACTAATATTCATTTCCATAGACATTGTATTGAATAGCAAATGCAGGCAGTTCTCGATACCAAGTGGTTAGTTCAACAATGATTCCTTACACAGATAACTTTAAAACATAATTAGTTTTATTTATTGACCCCAGAAGGATGAAGTTCTAAATGGATATGCGCCCAGCTACCCGATTACAATTTATTCCATTTTCTTATTCACCATTGTTCCATGGTTTTATTGCACATCAGTATTTAAAATCTTTAAAAAACTATAAAAACTAATTCTAATTGAAAGATGTTGACAACTTTTTTATTTAAACTTTATTCATTTGATTTTATTAACACTTCCAAGGTTGTATTGGGTTGCAGTATTCCAAATCTTTCGTTAAAATTAATTCCAACTGAAAAGCATTGAGAGCTTTTTCATTTTAAGCTTTGTTCGCTTGATTTTAGACACATATAGAGTGCAAAATGTAATTGCAGGTGAAAGTAAACATTTCGAAAGTGCGACACTTTTTTCCTACTTCAATAATAACGTCACATTTTATCAAACAGTACTTCCATTAAAGAAAAAATATTTGCAAGTTCAAAGGATCACTAAATTCAATTTCCCCTTCACTTGTACACTTTCTTTGAACTTTTTTCAGAAAGATTTTGAGAAACAATTATTTCCAGAACTTTATTTATTCGTCTATGTATCGAAATAGGTAAAATTCAATAAAAATATACGAATTTTGTTTACAATTTCAATAAATACATATTTACATAAAATGCAATTTGTAAGCATGCGAGTTTTGTAGATACTTTAAAATAGTTTTTCATTGAATCTGTAATAATAACGACATTGATAATCCGTAATAGATATGCATCGATTAATTGAATCAGTTTTGTATCGCCATTTTAAAATCGAAGTTTAAGACTGCTTGAATATGTGATACAATTCACATGATGTAGTGTAAGTCACAAATTGAATATAGTGTAAGTCACAAATTGAACGTAGTGTAAGTCATGCACAAAAATGTTAATAAATTATTTTCAAAGATATTTCAACACTTTTTTGCAATCAAATTATTTAGCTTTAAAGCTTTTACTTAAAATAGGCACTGATGGAATGTTAATTTACTGCACTGTGAAGAAGAAATTAGAGTTTAATGATAACCAAAAATCGACTTTCTTTCATGTAGTGTAAGTCACATCAGGACATTTTTAATATTTGTTTAGTAAAATATGAATTAAAAAAGTATTTACTGATTGCTAATAATACTGTATGTTCAGGGGTAAACTAACATTCAATATTTTTTAAATAAATAGAAAATAATTATGATATATTCAAACGAAATTTGTTAAACCGACTGATGTAGTGTAAGTCACACGTGAAATGCCCAATAAAGTTTTAATAAACTTTATAAGTCAGTCAAATGAAACAAAAACACAGGGAATTAAGAGTGGAAACTGTTCAACGAACCGTTTTCGAAAATATCTACTTTTCAAAATTTACTCATTCATGGTTTTTCCAAGGATTCGAAGAAGTATTATTTGTAACAGTTACTCTTTTCAGGTAACTCTATTAGATTTTTCCTTACGTAAATGTAAATATTGCTTAGTTACTTTTGGCGTTAA
>CM043120.1:54835737-55162376 GCA_023701765.1 Hylyphantes graminicola | reverse complement strand
CACCTGCAACAGTTTAAAGAACCTTTGGAATTTGCTTTTGCAAAAATCAGTAGAAATTTTTAAAATAATGTCACACAATATTCAGGAATGGTTTTTGATCTTGTATACTAATTAATCCCCAAAAAGACCTTTGCCTATTTTACTATATGCAGCTATCATAACCTAGCTGTTCATAGAACAGACTTTATATGACGAATTGATGAACACTTGCATAGAAGTAATTTTAACTTTTATGTACCCTCTTGTAAATACTACAAAAACTTTTTTATTGTCTTCATTCACTCTAATCATTGTAACTCTTTCCAGAAATTTTCCTTTAAAGAATGCTGCATGGCCTCAATGGTACATTGCTATATTGCTTTTATGATAGATCAGGGGCTGAGAGGTATTATGTCCGCCTCATAAGCCCAAGTTTGTGGGTTTGAGCCCAGGCTGAGTCGTTAGATTTTCTGGTGGGAAAATCATAGACATACATGTCATAAGATTATGTGTATTTATAAGATCCCTTGAGTACCCATTTGGCTTGGGTTCTTTTGGCATGCTTTAACATCCACAGAGAGCTCAGTTTCACTGTAAACTGAGCCTAAAAATTGTAATGAAGGTTGCCTAAATGGTTCCATGAAAAAATGCTATAAGTTCTGGTAAATATGCCGAGTCTGCAAAGGCGTAGCCGTCTGCAAAGAAGCTCTGTTGGAATATATATATTTTTTAGATTTGTTATAGCAATTTTCTATAAAAATTGCTTCATGTTATTGTTTCTAAATTGTTTTGTTTCCTTACAGACTACAACAGTTTGCTCTACCCCAACCACACACTCAACCACATCCACTCTACATCCACAGAACCGGACTCAGTCCAAATGAACCACACCTCGACACCGATTCCCCAGACAACCCCACCAGACGCACTGGACATTCTCGAAGAAGAATGCGACTCCTACAACCCGACAGACACGATTCTATCGGAATCGCCGTCGTTCAGCAGTCGCCAAGACAGGCACGAAGACGGAATAAACGACGATTCAGACGACACTGCCGAAGACTTACCAGAATCGTCTCTGTCAGAGCACCATAACGGGAAACAAAATGACGAGTCATCAGTCGCGCTAGACGTAAAGATTCCGAAACGCAAAGTTCCGATGGCGCAATCGACAGCACTCCCGTTGCATGTGAACGTCATGCGAGGGATTGTTCTTGCATGTCTGTTCGTTCTGTTGCTCTTGTCGTGCCTTTTGATTGTTGTCATGGAGTCGGATTCAGCGCTTTTCAGTGACATTCGGAAGCTACCGGAGATGATTATCTTGAGGAGAGAGTACTATGAACCAGCAAAGGACTACATAGTGGATCAGATGAATTTCCTGTTCAAGAGGTGAAGGCTGTGAGGAAAGGTTTTTCGGGGTATTTTTCTTTTCTTTGTATCATATTCATTGTGTTATGCAACAACATTGGTAATGTACTCCCTGCTCAAAGTGGGAAGTATATTATACCTTGTGACTAAAGTATTGTAATTCAGAAAATATTATTTTGTAGTATTATCATATCTTCTCCCTCCTACTTGAGTGTAACCAAAACTGACAAACTGCTCGAAAGTTAGTGTAATATTCTACGTAAACTTTAAATTGACTTATTATTAGTTATTGTAATTAAATTAGTTAAAAATGTATTTTTTTAACTTACAAATGTTGTATAACATCTTTAGGTTAATCCTGTTAATTACTGTTGCTAATGTTGTGTAACCATTTTTTTTATTATTTTCTAAAAAAAATCAAATACAGTTTGAAAATAAAATGTTAGATACATTTTTTATTTTTGTTTCCGAAAGACAATGGAACTTTGAAAAACATGTTCATTGATTTCAGCACTTTTAAAAGCATTTTTTTATTTTTTTTTATCAGAATTTATAATCTAAATAAATAATTCTGCAAGGCATAAGAAAGCTTTATTATAATAATTTAGTTTAAAAGTTAAATTAAAAAATAACTTTGGTTTTATAACAAGAAATTTCTAAAACTTTTAATAAATATGGGATTTTTTTAAAGTATGATTCTACTTTTTGGAGCAATCTCATGATTATAAAAATTATTGTGCAAAGATTTCGATTTATTTCTAATTTATTTTCATGATTACAATGTTGTTGCATAACATTCTCCATTTAAAAGGAACAAAATAAGTCTTTCCATTTTTTACATGCAATTTTGCTTAATGTTACTGTTATGCCTAATAAGCCAAAAAATGAGCCAATTTTCTTACATTCTTATTGGCTTTAACTTGTTACTATCGCGTTTAAAATCTTTTTAATACTGTAGCAGAAATTTCAGACTTGTGAATTTTTAAGTATAGTAATTTTACATGAAAGGATTGTGCATGTCTTTATTCCATTTTTACTTTTCTTGTCTTTTTAATGTGATAGAATATTTTGAATGATAAAATATGTGGAACGTAGCTTTAATGTGTTTTTTTTTTTACTAACTTTTTTTACGTTACTTATTTTTTAGATCAAAATCGTTGTAGAATATTTAGATTTTATCTGTTTAAAGTAAAGTTCAAACAATATTTATTCTACAATCAATGCAACTTTTAAAATTTGTAAATTCATCTTAATTTTTTTTTTTTTTTTTTTGCTGAATTTCTTCAGCTTTGCAGCTAAATCTATACCATTGTGCTGTTTTTTTTTTTAAGAAATATATTTTTCTAATGCTTGAACTTTCCTAACTTTTTTTCTTGTGTAAAATTCGTAATTCATTCCTGGAAAATTCACATGTTAAAATCTAGTGTACTTGCTTGATTTTCCATTTTGTTGCTCCTTGCAGTGTATTTTTTATAGTTTTATTTTTATACTTTACATTTTTTATAAAAAGAATTTGAACTTAAAATGTTTATTATGTTTTGTTGAATTCCAGAATTTTATTTCAAACATAGATGTTTTATTTTCTTGACTTTTAGAATGGCATTACTTGTATTGAGTTTGCTTAAAAACATTAGTACTTGCTATTTCCGGTGGTTTTTGTAGACCTTTTTAACTGGTGTTTTAGGTAGATTTTGTGATAACTTTTGTGTTTTATTTTTTATGACTTTTCTTTCTGCGCTATTGTGTATAAAACGATATGTATAAATGTTGTAAAATGTGTGAACCCAATTTCTGTAAGGTATTCCAAATTATAGTCATTCAATATGTATGCTTATATTTATCTGCATTTAAATTCATACTTACATATCAGTGATACTATTTTTTAAAAATGCTTAGCAATCTTCAAAGTTATATTATTATTTTTTTAGTTTAGTTCATTTAAAAAAAAAACTTATGTACCTTGGATCCAAAAGGTTAAGCCTCCAGAAATGATATGTAACTAAATACAAGACATTATTAAGGTTTCTTGTTTAGGTTCTTTTGTAAAGTCATATTTTGAACTAAAATAATTTTTGGTTCAGTTTAAAAAAACAATTTGCAGGCAAATTAAAATTTTACAATTGCAAAGACAATATGCACTTTAATTCTTTTTTTTTTTTTAATGAGACCATATGCCTCTTTTTTTGAGGTATAGATAATGCAGCAAGATGATTTATGTAACATTTATTATACTTATAATTTTATTTGATATAAGGGGCTGAATACGAAAATTGGCTGCTTAACTTTTATTTTAACATTAATTACTGTTTCTTTCAAAGTGGCTTGTCAATTACAATTGTACTCTCATATCAGACTCAATTTGTGTATGTCATCTCAAAATTATGCATCACTGCCTGTTTACTGTTGGTAGACTTGGGTCTACTAAAAACAATGCACATTCTGGCACTACAACAAAACTATATCCAGTATGATCGTACTATCAATAATATTAGTTTACCAAAACAAATATCTTGGGTCCAAAATCCAAAAACTAATACTTTCGATTTGATTAATACAAAAGGTGTTATTTTACAGACTCTTTGGAAACTCTGAAAAACTGCAACAAAATTAGTATTGCTTGTTGTTAGTGCTGCAGTATTATTGAGAAGCCATTGGGGACAAATACTAATTGGCTAGCAAAATAAAATTTTATTCTATACCCATTCATATTACTAATTTAATCATCTATAAAATTAAGAAAACTGAAATTATTATGTGCACACAGAAAAAGTGCAATTAGTAGGCTTAAAGACTTTCAAAACTAAGCAATTTCTACATTTTTGCAATATTTTGTACCACTTTGTGACTTAACTATTCTAGCTATATACCAAGCAGTCAATCTGAATTGTACAATTATTAATAAATTTAATATAGAATTAATCACAATCGTAATATCTGATGATTAACAGTTCTGATACTAAATAATTCAAATTTAATAATATTATTAACAACATTTTAATTGCCGAAACACTATTACTATTTATGATTTTGTCCTTTTGTTTAGTATAAGCTTACACATCCTACACACAGTTATTTATGTAGCCCATGTTTTATTTTATAGTGTTATAAAGTTCTTGTATTTCTGTTGATGTTATAAATTTGTATTCTATGAAATGTGATATTTTTACTTAAATCACAATCATAAATGTTTTTAAACAAATCTTAAACTTAATCTTGGGACAATTTACTTATTTATGTTAGATACATTAAGTTTTGTACGTTGGAATCAAAATCTTATTACACACAAAATAATTTTTAATTAATATTTATTCCTTTTAGAAATAAACTAAATTTTAATGTATAGTTTATATGTTTGGTGTTAATCTTTTTTTTCTCAAATGTATAAATTTATACAAATAACTATTTGCATAGAATTATTGATTAAGGGAATAGCAAAAGGGGGGGGGGGGGTAGTCACTTATTACTTTTAACATTGTGTGGTAGTATTTTTAATATTTGCCTCGACAAAATTTGTACATTTTATAAAACCCATAAAAAGCCTACCATTTAATTTCAATTATGATGTCTTTGTGGTCTAAATAAGCTAGCTCTCTTTGTGTCTGTATGATCAAAATAAATATTTTTTTTTATTTATCTATTTTTAAACATTTTGGATTTCTTATTTATACATAAAAACTTTTTTTTTGTGTTTTGTTATGAAAATTCTATATATTTCTATGGTATTGTATTTTGAAGGGTTGTTTTTATTATTGTATTTTTAGTTTTATAAATTAGATATATGATAAATAGGGCACATTTGTAATTGAAAATTCTTAGCAAAACATTTTAAATTGCAAATATCGTTTTTCTCACAAAAACCCTTTTTGGAAATTTGTGTGCAGACAGTAAAGTGTTTATTACTTACAAGGAAACCTTGATTGTACAAGTATTAACACAGAAACATTATTTGAATTATCTTAAAATGTTAAAATCTTTAGTTAGGTTCTAAGTAACATTTTTATTATGTCCAATGTTTTTTACATTGAACAGAGACAGTTTTGTAGTAAAGATTTATCAGTCTTTTGCTATCAAAGTACAAATGAATATTAAAAATTGTGCACTGTAAATCACACACACTTACTACATTAATTTATAACTTTATTGTTATTGTAATCATAATTTGTTATATCATTGACTCAAATTTCAACTCTAGAATTCCATCATATAGTAAATTTATAACATAACAATTACTATTTAAACTATTATTACCTTTAAAAAAATACAATTAAATTGCTACTGCTGATTCATATTTGATTGTTGAGATTGCATATAGAAATTCCATTGTAAGTTAAGGCATTTTTAATATCCAATACATTGTCAGCAATTTTTTTACATAAAAATATATAAAAACTTTGTAAGGTGATTGTGTGTTACTCTCTTTCTATCGGTATTAGTAATCCCTTATCACACACAGTACAATCAGTGTAATCAGGGCAGCTACAAAATGTTTAAAAAAATATTGGTTAAAACTTTTGGTGTTTGCTTTTCAAAGTATCTATTTTCTTTATCTGTTTTAAAATATATATTATATACATAAACTTGATTTTACACATTTGCATTTAATTTTTAAATGATAAACTTTTATGTATAACTAAGGGGCTCTGTACCCTGCTCAAAATTGTTCGCCCAACACCGAATTTTACAGTTCTATTTTCACACAGAAGTATTTTAGGAAATCTGTTTTTCTGAATAAGAACAGTTGAAGAGCTTAGTGAAAGATAGTGCTAAGTGACATTTTTGAAAAAATTGAGATTTTTGTGTCTATGAACATATTGTTAACTTCTTAAACAATAACAAGTCTTCACTTTTCATAAACTTTAAGTTCAGTACATTTTTTACGATTTTCAAGTATCGTTTTCAACAGATCTGAGTGCGAACTAAAAATTAATAGTTCATTTCAACCTTTTTGTCACTTAGCACATTTTTCCACTTAGCTCTTCAGTTGTTATGAGCAAAAATATAAGTGAGTAACCTATTAAATTAAATCAATAATTCTAACCATAGAAATTTCCCTTTAAGTCTAACCATCTTAGGAGATTATGTATGTGTAAGATTTACATACTTTTTAAATATTCATTATTTTCTTACTGCTTTATAATTATTGATCAATATATATGTATGTGGTAAATGATTATGTATTAAAATAACTCAATTTTCATATTAAAATTTAATTTCTACAAGTACCAGAGCAAAAAGTACCCTATTCATTTATTCAAATTACAGATAATAGAACATTAACTCTCAATCTTGAAAACAAGTGAACATTTCCTATCACCATGCAACATTTAAACTATTTATCTTCCAAACATAACTGAACTAACTAAATAATTTGTGAGTGCCATTTAAAAAGAAAGGACCGTGAAAAACCTCTCCAAAAAGAATAATTACTATTAAGTATGCCATTAGTCATTCACAATTGCTTAATTGTTTCAAACAGATTTATATCAAAGTTATATTTCTTTAAAATTGATTCAATAAGTTTCTCTAAAGTGTGATTGTTGTGAGTGGTAATAGTGATTTAATTAAAAAAAAAAGCATTAGAATTTTTGTATAGAGATTTTCAATGGCTTCTAGTTATCACCCAGCTTCTAACTATAAATGCTACATTTGAATTCAAGTACTTAAATTATTTTTTTAAAAAACTTAAAAATTTAATACCGATTTAAATAGCATAAGAACTGGGACAATAAATAGAGAACTGTGCTTTGGAAAACTTGAAAGTTTAGTAACAAGACTTGTATATTACTCAAGTCCAAGTACTTGAGTTGCCCCTATCAAATCGTGAAATCTGTCATATTTCACACCTTGAGGGGCAACCGCAGGATTGAAAATAAGGGCTTACTTTCAATGGGCGGAGCTTTGGAAATACGACACATGAAACACGCTAATTGTTGATCACTTGACGTAGCCAATCCTGCTTTCATTGATGGTGGTTTCAATGATCGGTGTTTATGTGGTATGACATAGTACGCCCCTTCATTGTAAACTATTCGAAATCTTATTTTCATTCAGCTGTGAAATTGTTGCCCTCAATACGTAAAACATGCTTATCGAATTACTTAAAATAAGTCTTCTCTTGTCTCGGTTGTTGAATAAATGTCAAATATGAACAAAGGACCTATCGGAGCCGTAATCATAGGAAAAACTGGAATGAGAGGTAGAAGGAAATTCGTCACCTAAAACATGTCAATTTGAAGAAAATTTGACAGTTTTAAGTATCACTTATGTCCTTTCTGAGTTAAATCAGCGCTAGAGACTTAAACATATCTAATTTTTTAACCTTTCTCAAGTGAGAACTAGGAAAAAAATCGTTGAAAAGTTTCTTATACGATTTTGTAAAGCTTTTTATCCACTTTCTGTACTTTTATCCAACTATTAGATTAAGAACATTTTATTTTTAGCTTGTGAGAGTAAACATTACCTTTAAATGAAATTTTAAAACAATTATTGATAGTTTTACGAACGTAAATAACGAGCAAAATTCATTTGAATGCTCTTTTAGCATCATTTTTGGTACAATCTGCATAGCTCTTTATAGCATTTTTGTTCGTATTTCAATTTAAAAGAAACCAAACAACACCAAGGATCAACAGCCGTGTATCCAGGAAATGACATCACACAAGCTGTCTAATACAGTCCAATCAGAATCGACGTTAGTTAGTTCAACAACCTCCCGAAAACACTTTTGTCGGTCGGCAAAAATCGGCAGAAACAGAATTGAAGTGATTTGAAACGTCTGTGTGAACAATCTCTCGCTTTGTGTGCTTGTGATAGTTAAACAATAGAAATGAAAAGAGCCTTTAATTCACGGACATCCAATATATAATATTGCGGTCTGACATTATTTATGTAAGTATAAAGATTTTGTCGTTTTGTTTTAACTGTAAAGCTCAATGCATGTTATCTGAAGGCATAAATGACTTTTCTTTGTTTTCCGGCCTAACAAAGTGCGCAATGCGCACGATTGCAAACTACTTGGCGCCAAATTTTCCCGTCTTGTATCAAAAATAATATACTATTTTAATGAACATTAACCTACTAAAGTCTTCATGATCATCCTATAAAAGTATATTTTCTTTTATCCGCAAATAAAGCCCTTCAAACTCATAGCGCCGCTTCCCGTATCTCGGGCTTGTGGTGGCTTGTCAATTGTCATTAACCCTATGCGACTGAACAGCATGGAGTTTATTGCACTTTTTGTCAGTAAATATTCCTTCGATATGAATATATTTCTTTGCCTCCTTCGTATCTCGATCTTATTAAAATAATTTGCCTTAAAATGTATTTGTCAATCGTAGTAATCTAAATTGCAAGTGCGTAGTTACTCCATTTTTATGTTGTCACTTGATTCTGAAATATTTTTCTAGCTCTCGTCGGCTTTTTAATATTATCATAGCATATGGCATTTTTAAAGTTATTTAGTGTTATGAATTGTTTTTATTTGCATCTTTTAAATATAAACATATGTCAGAACGTTTTGCTTATTAAACATATTTTTAAGATACATAATGGTTATTTTTTTTTACACTTTTCTGCTTTAAGCTCTCTATATATTTTTTAAATTATAATCCAGAAGTTTTAATGTTATTTTCTAGCTTTAAATAATTTGTAATGTCAATGCATGTTTATAGAGATTTTTATTAATTTATTAAAAGAAGCTTCATATTAAATGTATATTTAACCCTTTAATGATAAATTATTTTTGTAAAAATTATACTTTTTCTCTATTTTAATTTAGCTATTGTAGCTTCCTTCTTGTTATTTCAATACTAAAAATGTATGCATTTTTCTATTAGTTAGTTATATTAATGTAAGTAATAGTGCTGGTAGTTTATATCAATTGCCTATGCTCATATAACTTATACCCCTCAATTTATATATTTTAATCAATGAGTTAGTATTTTTCTGTAACTAGGGATAATAGATATCCCATTCGGATTGGCCAGTATTACAAATTCAGACCTAAAATTTTAGCTGTATAAAAGTAGTTAACTAATGAATAATTAAAAAATAGTTGTTCCACATTGTTTTGTTAATAGATTGTTGTTGCTTTATTTTCAAAAATTTGGTATTGGCAGCTGCAGGTAGGTATTTCTGGTATTTCTTTCACCGAGTTTAATAAATGGTGGTTAAGTCTTAATCAGAGATGCCCCCACCCACTCAAAAATATAAAATTAAATAAATAGTATTGCATTGCCCCCCCCCCCCCCCCCCTCCCCCCCCCTCCTCGTAACAAAATACCAGCTGCCTTTATTACAAAGCACGCAATACAATTTGATTAAAATGATAAATATTTGGGGGGTTTTTTTAGCCCTCCTCCTCCCCTTTCTCCTTAGAATTTCAATGACACGGTCTGCATTGTTAAAACACCCTTTTAAGGCACTCGAGGGTTAATTAATAAAGGATAAAGGGTCCTTAAATAAACCACTGAAATTTCAAATTATTCAACAAATAATGGGTTCATGTGAACATTCGCGCCCAGCAATTAAGTCGCCAAGTTGGCAACCCCGCTGGATTCCATTTTACAGCAACCCTTGGTGACAAAATCTGCAAACAGCGCCAAAAATGTCGCCAAATTGTAAAATTCGCCAATTTTAGCAACCTTTCAAATTGTTTTTTTGGCCAAACAACCTGAATTCCGAAGTTTGGTAACTATGCATGTTTAATTTTTTTTCTCCAATCTCCATTAATCCATTCCTCTCGCTGTCGTAACGTTGCACTTGACTTTATTTTTTAATCTATTTAAATCTTAATTGTTTTTATTTTTAAATAAATATTTTTCTTGCAGATCGATTTTTAATTCGATCTCGATGTTTAACTATTTTAAATGTTGTATTTAAAATGTTTTATATTTAAAAGGAATCATTTTTAATGCTTTTACAAGTTTCATTTCAGTTATTTTTATTTAAAATAATTATAACTAATAATTCATTACGACTAAATATTTGCTACGTTTTTTTTTTCTCATTTAATTAAAAGTGGTTACATTTAACTAGATCATGATATCCTAATTTTTTAGCACCTTGCATTAAAGTTGCGTACATTCCAATGGGTGGGGGAGGGGGTAGCTATAGTTAAACTCGGTTACCTTGCACAGAAGCCACAACTATGGGACGTGCAGAGAAATCAGATGAAGAGAGAATGTCAGCCGTTTTATTTTGTCTTCATCTGATTGTTCCGCGCTTTGTATAGCTCCGCCCATAGGCCATCGTGGCTTCAATGCAAGGAAACTATGGGTTTAAGTCTCTGTAAACATTTATGCTTCTGAAATTAGCTTGACCTCAAAATTTACTTTTGATGTTGTGGTTTCCATGAATAATGAATACAGTAGAATTTACAGATACAGAATAAAGTCTCTAAATTCGTTTCAAAAGTCTTGACCATTGTCATTGCTATCAGGAAAAGGTTTACTTTAAACATGAAGTATCGATCAACACTGAATTGATGGAAAGAAAACACCAGGGTTGTCAAAAACCTGCTTTTTTTTCAGGTTTTGTGGTTTATTTAGGGAAGTTTTAAGTTTTTATCTATTAAAATTTTCTGAACATTAAGAAGGATAATCAGGAATGATGTAATTTATATTAGAATAATTAAAAAAACCTAATAAGTGTGTATAGTTGTTAGATAAATGTATATTTAAATTTATCAATGTATTGTTTAGAACCAAATATTGTTCGTTTGTGTATGTGTAAAATTAAATAACCCGGAATATTGTGGCTATAGAAATTTTAATTAAATTTTTGAAAACGCATTATATTTAATAGGAGAATTAAAATTTGTGAATTTTAAATATTGATTATTCAAGGTGGAAAATGTAAAATATGATCTATGTATATTTTTTGGTTATATAAAGTTTTTACTTTTTAAAGGTATTTTTGGATTGGGTAAAATAATAACATAAATAACCTTGGACAAAAAAAGATTAAAGGTGTATACTATAGATAGACCTTCTGTATGGCTCTTCCTTTGCAAAATACTGTTGTGTGATTAGTCAATGGGGAACTTGCATGGGTCGGGAAACAGCGAAATACCATTTGTGAATGAAACTCCATGCGATTCTAAGAACATCGACATAAATTTTACCTCAATCCGACCATTACTTTATTTTTAATTAATTTTCAAAGTTTGCGCTAAACCCCGCCCCTTGAAAACGCTGCCTCTGGCCTTCCCTCCCCGCGTGACGACACACGACCCAACTGGGAAAGCCAGAGATAGGCGGCCGCTGTGTTTTGCGAATGTCGCTCTTCATAATGCTTTTTTATCGCGTCGAACACTTTAAAGTTATGTTAATTCTGGAAAATATTAGTGCACACGAATGTTGCATGATACCTTGTTTTAATAGTACCATGAAAAAATTACCCCAAAAAATTTATTTCAGCTCACACGGTATGTTAATAACGTTAAAAGTGGAAGCTTTTAAAAATGCTATTTGTCCTACCGTCACCTGGGGCACAACTAAAAAATGCTGTTGTCGTGAATTATATTCACACATATATTTCTAATTAATATTATTTTAACTAAAATAATTTTTAATTAAAATCCTTTTTAATTTTAAAAATTATATAACTTTAAATGTAAATAGTTTTTTTGCTGCTAATTTATTATTACTAATTATGAACATTAATTAGTTTTTTTCTTTTACATTACTAATGTTTGCTTATTTAATAGACAACTAATGTTATATTTTTAAAATAAAAATTAAGTGCAATAAATAGGGAACAAATCAATTACAAATGTTTTTATTGAATATTTAACTCATTAGATAATGTAAATAACTTAATTTTGTTTTTCAGAAACTAAATGAATTAAATCAATAATGAAATTAAACCAAATATCATTTAAAAAATTCGAGTTAAAATTATATTTAAAATTTGCAACAACAAAAAACGCACATTTAAAAAAAAAGAAGAGATAATTCTAGGTTAACTGGCACTGTTAAAGGTCCACGGACCACGGAGGCTAGGAAATTATTATGTATACTGTATTACAAAAAGTTTTAAAGACAGTGGGAGTTGGATAAATTATCTGGCCATTTTTAATTCGATTAAATTTGTTAAATCATTTATAGCTCGTGTGTGAAGGCGGTGTCAGGTGATAGTTACTGTTACAAACCAACTTGTTGTAATTTTCCTAGAGATGGAAAAAAAATACGTGTTGATAGTTAGGTTCAACAACGCTCGAAAAGGGAGCAGATATTTTTGTCCTTGATTGTAACATTCTTATGTTATAAACTAAAATGCTTCAATGAAATTCAAACACAAATTAAAGCTGCATTTAATTGATGGAAATAACTGCATTTAAGAATGGGAAATATTTTTCATAGTTACAGGGATTGTATGAACTTGTTACGGGAATATAGTACACACAATGCATACCACATAATTACTTAAGATACTATATATTTTCTAGAACATGTTTGTGGTAACACGCGTTACAAGTTGTTAAAAGCATTTTACTTATATCTTAGTTACTTATGAAATATTTTTTTTTTAGTTTAAAAATTGCAATGTGTGTACATTGTTTCGTCGAATCCCTGTAATATGAATAATATTTCCCAATTTCAATACTGGTATTTCAATCAATTACATTTAATTTTAATCTACATTTAAATTACATAGTTTAATATATAAGTAGAAATACATAGTTACATAATATAATTGCATAGACATTTATTTTATAACATAAGCTTGTTACTAATAAGAATAGCCTATTTGCTTCAAATTCAAACGTTCTTGAATCTAACTATGTATCAATACACACATTTTTTACAGCTCAAGGATCATTAAAAAACAGCTTTTCTGACGGGTTTTAAGTGGTACTATTATAAAAAGGTACTATGCAGCATTCGTATCACTAATATTTCACAGAATTTGAGTCACTTTAATTGGTTCTACGCGATTAAAAAAACATTACGAAGATTGACATTCGTAAAACACAGCGGCCGCCTATCTCTGGCTTTCCCAGTTGGGTCGTGTGTCGTCACGCGGGGAGGGAAGGCCAGAGGCAGCGTTTTCAAGGGGCGGGGCTAGACGCAAACTTTGAAATTAGTTTAAAATAAGCTAATGGTCGGATTGAGGTAAAATTTATGTCGATGTTCTTAGAATCGCATGGAGAATGTTTTAAAAGAATAAAAAAAATGCATGCAAGTTCCCCATTGCAGTAATATGATAACATTTCCCTTAAATGATCCTTTCATTGGAAAATACCTATAAGTCAAGTCTCCTTAGATGTCTATTTAATTCATATGTTTTACTTGTCTTTCCTTGGCACATAGAATATTTGTACTTGAGTCACTTAAATATAAAACTTTCAACCAATTGATAACTAAACCTATTTATAATCTTGATAACTAGAGTAAAGAAAACCGACTTAGACAAACATTACCTTAAGATCATTTCTGATAAGAGTGTAATGCAGATAAGAAGAGGCTGTAAGTATGTTGGGTTTTGGTTCTTGGTAAGAGGTACTAATGATTTTGCATCTTGAAAGGTCCCTTTTTCATTTTTTGGTCTATGCATAGGTGATTCAAAGGACCTCGTAAGATATGTTATTTATGTGTACATGCAGATTACCTATAATTTACCTTGACATTTCCCAATAGAAAGTAATAAATTGTTGGGTTTTCTAACCCTGTTTACGACTTAAATTTGTGCACTTTTACTTTTAGGAAAACAGAGGAATAGGTAGATACCAACAAGAATGACTTCTCCTGCTTCATCGTTGCCCGATACATCCTCCTTGTTTGGATCTCCCCAAGTGGACTCTTTGGTGGATGATATAATGCCCGAGTCTTATGGCACAGAATGCAGTTTCTGCCTTCAGACGTACACTGCTCCCAAAGTTCTCCCATGCCTGCACACATTCTGCAAGCAGTGTCTCGAAAGAGTGCAGGATGGCCTCGACAAAATTAAGTGCCCGAAATGCGAGCAAGATTGCATTTTGCCACCTCTAGGCATATCTGGCCTCTTGAGTGATTATGCCATCCTCAATGTTCTGGAGTCTACCTCTACAGAAAGTGCTCCCCTCTCTTGCACTGGCTGCAAGACCAAAGAAACCCATGCCGTGGCCCGCTGCTTCGACTGTGCCAACTATTTATGCTCGAATTGCGTCATGGCCCACCAGTATATGCATTGCTTTGAGGGTCACAATGTCATAAACCTCAAAGATGAGCATGTGAACGGGAGTTTTCCTGCCGACAAGCTGCTTCATTGTCCCCGGCACGACAGGGAGACATTGAGGTTCTTCTGCGATACCTGCAATATCCCGATTTGCAAGGAATGCCTTAATGAGCACCCCCAGGGGCTGCATGATTATGATCACATTAACGCTGTTGGGCCGAAGCAAATCGAGAGTCTGATCAATATGATTGAAAAGAGCAAGACCAGAATCGGAGAATTCAAGAAGGCTGACAAATCTGTTGAGCAACTTTCCAATTGCCTGGATATGAACTACCACAAAGCAAAACATGAAATTGATGAAACCTTTTCATTTTTCTTTTCTATCATCGAAGAACGTAAAGAAGAATTGAAGAAAGAGCTGGAAGACCTATATAATACCAAAAAGATATCTTTGGCTTTAATGAGCAACAAAGTTCAGGAAATGTCAGAAAACGTGAAGAATATGTCGTCTTTTACAGATCGCATCATTAAGTTTTCCAGCACTCCCCAAATTCTTGCTTATAAGCATCTCATTGATGCAAAGCTGAATTGTGTTGTAGCTTTCAATCCTGATATTAATATTCAAGCAGTAGATCTCGAGTTCATTTCAAACTACCAGGCTATCCAGAATGCAGTAAGGAATACTTTTGGGTATATACGTAACAGCTTGGATGGCACTTCCACTCCCAAGCCATTGCCTATTGCTCGTCCTAACAGTGTAATTAGCTCTGATTACACCTATACGAATGGACACTCCTATGATCAAAATAACATCATATCCAAGAAGTTTGGTTCTGCTAACAGCCTTGGCCCAATCACTACCAGCAGTTTGAGTGATATCAGTCAGTATGAAAAGTGGTCCAATGGCCCTGGAGATATATTCCAAAATGGAACGAATGATTCCTTTTTACCAAGCTTGGATTCGACATTGGATGCCTTGACTTCCAAGTTTGTGCCTGTTAGCATGTATCCAGTTAAATCGCAGATCAAAAGGCAGAAGATGATATATCATTGCAAGTTTGGTGAATTCGGAGTAATGGAAGGTCAGTTCACCGAACCTAGTGGTGTTGCTGTCAATGCCCAGAACGACATAATAGTTGCAGACACAAATAATCACAGAATCCAGATCTTTGATAAGGAAGGACGCTTCAAGTTCCAGTTTGGAGAATGTGGAAAACGAGATGGCCAACTGCTGTATCCAAACAGAGTTGCGGTTGTCAAGACCTCTGGAGACATTATCGTCACAGAAAGAAGTCCTACCCACCAGATCCAAATTTATAACCAGTATGGCCAGTTTGTCCGTAAATTTGGGGCCAATATACTCCAGCATCCTCGTGGAGTTACGGTAGACAACAAAGGCAGAATAATAGTAGCTGAATGCAAAGTCATGAGAGTCATAATTTTTGATCAGTTGGGTAATGTCTTGCAGAAGTTTGGATGTTCCAAGCACCTGGAGTTTCCGAATGGAGTCGTCGTCAACGACAAGCAGGAGATCTTTATCAGTGATAATCGAGCTCATTGCGTGAAGGTGTTCAACTACGAGGGCAGTTTTATTCGTCAGATTGGAGGGGAAGGCCTCACCAACTATCCAATCGGAGTCTGCATCAACCAAAGTGGTGAGATTCTAGTTGCCGACAATCACAATAACTTCAATATAACTATATTCACCCAAGACGGACAGTTGGTCAACGCATCAGAAAGCAAAGTGAAGCATGCCCAGTGCTTCGATGTGGCTTTAATGGATGATGGCTCTGTTGTCCTGGCAAGCAAGGACTATCGTTTGTACATTTATCGTTATGTACAAGCCCCTGGTCTTGCGATAACTATGTGAAAACCTTTTGGAGTTATTAACTCTGCAGAAGGGGCATTGCTCTTTATTGGAATTCACTGTATAACATGGTAAAGTTAATATATATTTCAAAAGGTTTGGCAGGGTCTAAGATGCTTTGGGAAAACATGTTCTATTGTATCTGTGGATTAAGTGTACTAGCCTTTGTACTGGTCTTGCATTGTAAAGAAAGGCCAGCAGACTTTGAGACTGTTACCGTTCTTACTTAGGCTTAATGCTGCAATCATATTATCAGCATGAAAATCTGAAGCATACCAACGATTTTTAATGTATAGGATCCACATAGCAGCTACTGCTTGTTGATGAAGGGCACTCGATAATTCTCTTGATAGTTTTCTCAATCTTGCCTGTGAATCAACAAGTGTTGTTATGTTGGGTATGATATTCTAACACAGTTACTTTGAAAGTATATTTTTTTGCAGTTGTCAAATGGTATTACTGGCCCTAGTCGTAATAAACTGCAGCTACTATTAAAGCTTCCATCGTTTTTTGTGCTGTGTTAAAATATAATAATGTTTTAACTTATTTATTAAAGGTCAAGTCTAACTTTTAATAAGAAAACTCTAAAGCCAAAGATGCATTTTAAATCTTTCTGTGATCTCTCTGTGGAGATTGGGGCCACTTGTTGAATACAGTTGTTAAATACTTTTCCAGCCTGAATTTTCTGCCTTAATGAAAAATGTAGAGTGCAGCATCTTACCTATGCCTTTATAGGCCTGCCCTTGTGGGGGTCTTCTCTCTTCCAATTGCCTGTGTACAGGTCGTTTTCCCATCCTTTACTCCCTGTACTACTTATTAAGCTTAATTCACACTGAGGTATATCTCACTTAGAGCGTCAAAGCAGTAACCAATCAAATGTTGTCGAAACATAGCAAGACTTGCCTTATTCGTTACTACCTAAGAGCAGTATCCAATCCGAACAAAACATGCCTTGTTGGCTACTTATCCAATAGTGTAATCGATTGGAGGGCATTCCTGGATAACTGGGCCATTTTGTTGGTTATTTGCTAAGTTCTCTGTAGAAAATGGCTTTATACTCTTTAAAAGAAGAAAACTTCCAGTTTTATGAGTTTTTAACGTGGGTGCCAATTTCCCCCATTAATTTTTAGTATTTATGTTGAGGTTTTTGTGAATATTTATTTTTGCTTAAGATTGCTATTAGTGGGTGTTAACCTTTTAGATCTATTACTTTCAGTAGGCTGTAGGGATTAAGCTTTTTTTTAAAATACTCTTTGATATATCGACTATTTATTTATAGATCTGATAATAGTTCCTCCAAATTCTTTTTGTTTGAGCACTGCTCATTCTCAAAAGTACAAGGTTATATTGATCAACCTCCTGATTTAATATGTCTTCGAAATCGAGCCACTGATCGTAACAATAAAAAATCGAGATTGTCTAAAAGGCAATTGAACTGCATTGAGCACAAATCCATGGTGTTCAAAATGAAACTGAGATATGTAGTGTTGTTTCAGATCTATACTTCACTATCAAAGTGCTTCACGGAACGCTAATTTCCACACCAAATATAATAGCTTCACAAACATTGATGTCAAGTTCGATATCCGACCAGTGGTTCTTATTTTGCAGCCTTGTTAAATCATTATAACACCCTGTACTTGGAAACATGTTTTTTAGCATTTAATTTATGAATATGTAGTTTCCAGCTTGGTCGATTTTATTAGTTGCACTACTTTTTTTTTAATCCCTTACACACCGTTATTTTTCATCATGTGGGTGAAGCGTGTCGACTGTTTGTAATTCCTTTGTACACGTCTTGTTGACCCCTACACTATACAATCATAAATTAAAGTGGATGTTTACTCGTATGTTACTCTTAAATGTGAAGATAGAAATGTGTATTTTTACACTGGTCTTTTATAATACTGTTTGAGCATTGGCCAGTATGCCAAAAAATGCATCTTTTCTTTTTACCAAAGATAACTTGTTTTAGCATTGTTAGTAGTAATAAAATATGTAAATGTGTGTTTGCATTAAGATGTTTTAGAACTGTGTTAAGTTTTTACACATTTTGTTTCTAATTTATTATTAAGATTTCTTATTATAATGGCTTGGATTTACTTAAGTTAAGGTTGTGTATATCTGGCAGTTGATTTGTTTTTTTCGTTTGGTTTAATATGATTTTCACATTTAGATTATTTTAATATATAAGTTCTACCTCGATAAGTTTAATGTTCTTATAAAGTCATTCCTTTGTTGGGTTTTACCACCTTTTTATGCAATCATTCCTTTTTAACTGATTGCTGGATTTGTGTATCGTTATTTGATATTTATTATTATTGTTTGCTCTTTATTTTGAAATTATTGATCTCGAATTTCTCTTTGATTCTTACACGTTTCTTAATGGATTTTATTGCAATGTATTTAGGATTGCTGATTTTTAAATTTTTGTATGTTTATTGTAGTTTACTGTTTTTAATGTTTAATTTAATTATTTTTATTGTCTTTTTTGTAATGTTGCACATTCAAGAAAAAATACTAGTGTGTTCAAACTGCTCTTAGAAAATTTGTAGTTTTGTTTCCTAGAAGAAAAAAAAAAGTAGCATTGTAGTGTGCATTTGTTGCACAAGTTGTTTTGTGTGTTTGAAGTTTTGCAGTTTTTATTTTTTCTTCAATGTATACCAATTGTAGTCCTTAAACATGTGGAACAAGTTGATTGTGTACTTTTTATGCCGTGTTTGAGGTATTTTCTGATAATAGTAATTTTTGTACAAGGCTTTTACAGTATTGTCTGTTATCACAAAAGTCAAAGTTGTATTGCTACTATCCAAAATTTTGGTGTTTCTAAATAGCTTTTTTAAACTGTTATGCAATGTTAACCTATGGCATTAATGTTATTTATTTAGCACATTATTTTAATGCACTAAAATTCCAATGGCAATGTCCTAGGTGAAATTCAGTTGGAAAGAGTTATTTTTATTTATTCAAGAGCTGTTTAAACTGGGAAAAAAGTTTAGATTTTATAATTTAAATATTTCTGTTAATTTTGCAATTAAAATGCTCAATTTTAATGTTTTGTCCTTTCAAATCTAAGCTATTTTTTAAACTCAAACATCTAGATTGAAATAAAATTGTGATAATTGTTATTTTAGATTTTCTTTTCTAACCATTTGATGTTTGAGCTCCATTTCTTATTTTAAAATTAGAAACTATAAGATCTTTATAGTTTTTGTTTTAAATTACTTGCTTTATTCGTTAAATTGTTTTTTTATTGTGTTTGGAATCCAAGAAAGCATTAAACTACTTCAAGCATGAAGTACAACAACCCTTTAGACTATTTTTTTTTTCAACTCTATTCACCCGCATAGATGGTGCCAAGGAATAAGAAACGTGCCCTTAGTTCGAATTTGATAATTTATTTTTTTGCACAAGGCTGACAAGCTAGAAATCTATGGAAACAAAAAATTCTGCTTGCACAATGTTAGAACTTATTTTTGTACCACTGTTGAGACTATTTTTTTCTACTACTTTTCTGGTCTCAGTTTTTGTATTCACATGCAGAACGTTGTTTTTTTCGTGTCAGCCTCTCGTGCAGGCTCAATTTCCACTGTTCTGCGGTGGGGATGTGTTTTTTTTTTTAGATTTTGGTTATGCTATTTTGTTAATTTATATTTTCATGTTGAATTCTAGATGTTAAACTTAATATATATAACTCCATCATTAATCAACATATCTCGTAGTGTAGCGTCTGTGCTGTGCGTGCGTGTGTTTAGTAGACAGTGTCGTTGTCCTGGATGTTAGTCACTTCAAGTCATAATGGCCAGGTGTAACAACTCCCTCCCATTATCACCTTTTTCTATCTCTCGTTTGGTTTTCTTCTGTTGTAGCTTTTTAAGATGAACAAATGTCGTGTAATTTGCCTTGGCCAATTTTTGATAATCATGTTGAATATACAGATCTGTTAATTATCATGTTGGTTACAATTTAAAAGTGTGGTGTGTTTTCTCTTGGATGATAACCCTTTTCCCCCATAGAACATGTTAAAAAGACTTTCTGGGCAGCTGGAGTGAGTTTTATATACTTTATTATATATCTTATACTATAATACGAGGAATTGGACCCAAGTCGAAAATCGCCCCAGAATTAATAAACTCCGGTAAACTTAGGGGTCTGGGGTTTTTGGCCACGACGAATCGATTGGCACAGGTTTTGAAGTTCTACGGTCAAGCAGTTCGGAGTTACAGATAGGATATTTTCAAACTTCATTAGTTCGCCATAATGGCTACTTTCGTGATGCCATCTGCCAAAGCTATAAGCCTCTGCTTAAGCTATAATTGTTTAGTTAAGATTTTAATTTTTCAAATTTAAATAAATTCAACCTTGCTTTAAACTTTATTGAGTTTTACAGAAAATGGTAACATGAATATTTTTTTAGTTCCAATCAGCAGGCGATTTTAGTTCTATTCTGTTCATTGGCGATTTTTGACGATCTTGAAAATTTAACATATGGTTGCTATACCTATCGAGTTGAATGAAGTATGAAATGGAATGTTTACCACATTTCGACATTTTCGTTGCTTTTCAGCGAAACGCCAATTATCAATTACATTTCATGATTTCATTTCCTATGACTTTTAAAACTTTACCTTTGTATAGAATAGTTCCCTTTCCAAACTCAAACTATACTATAATACGAGGAATTGGTGCCAAGTCGAAAATCGCCCCAGAATTAATAAACTCCGGTAAACTTGGGGGTCTGGGGGTTTTGGCCACGACGAATCGATTGGCACAGGTTTTGAAGCGCTACGGTCAAGCAGTTCGGATATTTCACGGAGATTACGGTCAAGCAGTTCGGCAGTGATTTAGTGTCCCACTTTTTGATTTTGAAAATCTGGTCACATTAACTTTAACGGTTATCTTTTCACCAATGGTTTCACAAATTTTCTTATGGTATGATTGTTTTGATATATCACAATTGAAAATTTAAATCTTCGAGTTAGCTTCGATACCTATTTTCTCCGAGCAGAGCTCGGTCACCCGCTGGTTTGACTAATAAGATTAATATTTAAAAAAAATCTACTTCAATTTTTTTAGCTTGTTATTCTAAAATTTTAATCATTTAATTTAACAACTGTGTTAATTTCACCAAAAATAATATAAATTAAATTATTGTGTGTTTATTTTCAAAGATAAAAACCAACATTTATGTTTCTTTTGATAAAGAATGACATCATAAAACATCTTGTTAAATTTCGTCCAAAATAAATGATTTAAGACTGTTTATTTTCAAAGGTGAAACATTTATTTTGCTGAAGAATGACCTCTTAAAACAACTGATGAACTACTTCAGTGAGTAAATGCTCTATGTTAAACCGCTGAAAGTCGAAAGTAAGCTAGTGAAAGTTCATTAACTACTGAAAGTACTTAAACTACTAAAAGTCGAACCTCTAAACCAAAGATTACCATTGTATGTGCTATGCCTCTTCTCTGCCTGCTCAGACAGTCCAATTATCCTATTAATGTATTCCTACTGGATACGCAGAAACACAAAAAAAACGAAGCTTATAATATTTTAAAATTGCATGTTAAATTATTGTGCATGTATTGTAATTTCTAATTGGGTACTTCTATATAGTGGTACAAGAGCTTATTACACATTTTTTAGTGTACATTCCATTGTTTGTAACTCTGAAATATAGTATTAATGTTAATTCCCCTCTTGCAATCACTCAGGGTTCCCACGGTCCTTGAAAATCCTTGAAAAGTACTTGAATTTAATTTGGTTAACTGGGGGCCCCGGAAAGTACTTGAAAAATGCACGAAGTCCTTGAAAAGTACTTGATTTTTTCCCCGTCAGGCGCGGATCCCTATCGAAAGTAAACCAAACTTCAACAAAGCTTATTGCGTGCGCTGACGAAAAATGAAAGAACTTCTCTTTGTCCACTGCGCTACACTAACGCGCATAGCTCCGCTTTTTGATGTCACGTTCTCTTCAGAGAAAAGTGGTTTAATAACGCTAAGTCGCGAAAGGAAAGTTGCTGCACAGGGATGCCACACCTGAGCATTTTCGGCTGTTTTCGATGTTTGAAAACTTAACTTAAATTTTGATAAATAACTAGTTTAAATAATGGATTTTAATAATAAAGATAAAATTTTCTATTAAAATGGGAAGATGAATTAAGATTGGATTACACTAAGATTTCCTTAAATCTCGGCCAGCCAGTGCAATATGTCAAATAAGAAGAAGCTCCATATTAATGAAAACTAAGCTTAAATTTTGATAAATATCTTATTTAAAGAATGGATTTTAACACTAAAGATAAAATTTTTAATTAAAATTTGAAGATGAGTTAAGATTAGATTACATTAAGGTGTCTTCAAATATCGATGTACGTCCAGTGCAATCTCCCATTAGAAAACGATCATTAACGTAACCAAAAATATGTACTCCAATAATGCTTTCTGAGTTACTTATTTCGCCGCAAAGTAATTTTCAGGAAATCTGCCGATGAGTCACATTGCATCAGAATGATTGACAGTTCTGTGGCTGCTAAGATCAAACGCGGCGTCGATGTTTGGTTGACCGACCCGTCTTGAACTATAAAACTAAACGGAATGATGTACTGCCAATTTGCAGCAAATAAGAGCAAAAATTACGAGGCATCGAGGTTTGGTTCACTGATCCATGAACTATAAAAATAAGACACTACTGCGATATTGCCGAAGATTAAACAAAATTATAAGACGTCGAAGTTTGATTAACAGATCCGTTTGAACTAAAACTATAAAAATAACGAGTCTCTACTACTGCGATTTCGCTGCGAACTAGTAAATATTACGATTCGTTGAAGTCTGGTTCAGCGATCCGTCTTAAGCCAAAACCATCGGCTTCCAAACCTTCCTTAAACCAAAAAAACCATCGGCTTCCATCGGTTTCCCGTATTTTTCAAAGCCGATGAACCGATTTCTCTTAGTTAACTTCGGGTCCGATGGCTAATTATTAAACAATAGGTCTATTTTTGCAACCAGAGACAGATTTGAGCGGTATCAAATAGCAATTTGGGATGCAAATTCACTAAAACAGCGATAAAAATAGTCAAACAATTAGCTAGAACTGCGATGCTTTTTTTTAAACAATTGTCTATTTTCTCTTCGCACCGTAATTTTTGTGAGACTAAGTTTAAATTTTAATAAATAAGACGTTCAAATAAGATTCTAATAATGAAGATATTAAAATTTAATTAAAATGTGAAGATGAATTAAGATTGGATTGCACAAGTTTTCTTTAAATCTGGGCCAGCCAGTGCAATCTTCCATTAGTTCAGCAGTCAAATAATGCTTCCTGATTTACTTATTTAGCTGCCTAGTAATTTTCACGAAATCTACCGATAATGTCACACTGCATCAGAATGATTGACAGTTCTCTGGCTGTGCGTGATCAGGAGAGTGTCTCGGTTTATTTTTGTAGCTCCGGTTCAGGCCAAGTCGGACCAACCAGAATATTTTATTCTGATCAAGTGTCAAACTCGCGGTGTCCGTGAGTCGTGATTACAATTACATGAACACCTTGAATGAAATTTTTTTTTTATGGTTGAACCTTTTTTCTACTTTAGACTTTTAGTTTAAAATTTTTAGTTTAAAAAAAATGCAGTGTTAGCATAACACCCTTTATATATTTAGGTTTGACTTTCCTTGAACTTTTTTTGGAAAAGTGCTTCATTTTTTTTGTAACTTTGTATGAACCATGTTAATAAAAACATGTATTGAAAGACCAAAAAATATAGGGATTTTAATCTCAAAGAGGCAGTCACTGATTTTTTTTTGCTAAACCCGGCCTCTAGATATTCCTTATGGAACTGCCAACGACTTTTTTTTTTACTTTTTTTTCCTGTGTTGGTAGTAATAATAAATTAATAAGTCCTTGAAAATAAAATAAAGGTCCTTGAAAAAGATATAAAGGTCCTTGAAAAGTCCTTGAATTTTGTTTAAGTGAAAGAGTGGGAACCCTGTCACTTGAATTTGAACTACAGGCAAATGTGCTTTCCCCTTTTTGTCAGTGGGGTTAGTGTTAAATTTCGTTAATGTATATATCACTTTCAGACACGGCAGACTTGCGTTTAAAAATAAAAAATAAATTATATGCTTGAGAACTAGTTTTTGCCTAGAATTTGTTTTGTCAAATAAAGTTTTTCCAAATTGTATCATTAATGCTTGTATGGAATGTATATGAGAAAATTAAATTTTGTAATTTATATTACATAGCTGATATTGTTCACATTAAATACTACAAATGCCATTAGACAAGCAATTTTAATTAGAAATTCTGTAGGACCAATAAAAGAATCTGGTGCACATTTTAGTCAGGTATTAAAATGGATGTATAATAAACAAGATTCTTGTGTGTGCGATAAGAGTTAACAGTAAGCTTGTTTATTTCATTAATAATCAGGATATTGTAAAAGAGAATAGATTGCGTCTAAAAATAACAAACAAGGAGTATTTTACTTCTGGGATCTTGAAGTTAATGTATTAAAACATGCAAGAAGAATGACTCATGACATAGGTATTAATTAAGTTATTATGCTGATGCAAGTAATATTATTAAATAACTTATTTTGAATGAAACTTATCGCGATGAAACCTTAAAATATAGAAAAATCTGTGAAATTTTTAGTGTAGCCATATAAATTTGAGTTTCCTTAAAAAATTTATAAACGCTTAGAGGATTCAGGAGCCCTGATTTACATACTAAATAAGTCTGATGAGTGTCGGAAAGTGACATATTGATACGCTAACTCTATTCCACTGCAGGTACTTAAATGTTTCCATAGTTGACAACCCGCTTTGTGAGGTGCTTGTTATAATTTTACTTCTGGTGCTTTATAAAAAAAAAAGTAAATCTGGAAGGAAACTTATTGCTTCTGCATAGTTAAAAGTATTTTCATAAGTGTACTTGAACCAAGAAATTTTTGCAGGTAAAAAAAATGGAGCTAATTTAATTATGTCATTTGTTCAATGGTCATTTATTTGGCTGCCTTTTGATTATGGAATTTTAGTGTTGACTTGATATGAAGTTTTCCTTAGCTTCCTTGTATATAACTAGTCAATATCGGTAGTGCATATGAAATGAAATTGTTAAGGTACTGTGTTATAATTTGAACATTAAAAAAATCTAAATAGTTACTTAATTTTCAATTTTTTATGTTAATGAACTTATAACAAAAGCAAGTTATGCTAATCATAAAGTTTATTTTATATTTTGCATTGTGCCATAAGTATGAATACTTATGCGAAATCCTTCAAATGTTAATCATCATAAGAAAAATTCCTTTGACCAAAGTTATTTTGACTCATTAGTTAACCATTTTTTAATGGTCTTGTGACTTAGATTTACTTATTTTTTAATTTAGAATAGTTGTATACTTTTTACTGCTAAAGTATTAAACAAGTTTCAATTGAAATTTATGTACCAAATCCAAAGTACTGTGCACTGCTGATTTAAGTTATTCTGTTGAAATTTCTACTCTGTCGTTGTTTTGTTAAATACTGTTCATCTATGGATAAGCATCTTGAAAATAATTTTTTCAAAAAAAAGGTTTAACCTAAAGAATTGTGGCCGGATTTGGCGACTTTTCATAAGTGTCGCCAAGTCAAAATGACAACTAACTTCGGCACTTGCCGAGATGGTTGCCATCTTGAAATAACCAAAAAGAACGCTACCTAATTTCAAAATGGCAGACTTAAAACAACGGAAAAATTTATTAAAATTGCAGACCGGATTTATGAAATAGTGGAGAGTTAAAATGCCGAAAAATTGATTTTTAAAAATGTAAATAATTTAAAAATCATTAGGCAAATAATTAATAAAATATTCTGAATAAATTATATGCATTTAAGATTTAAAGATTACATTTCGAAATTGACAATACAACGAGCTTGTTTAAACACTTGTTAAAGAAAACAACCAATGAAATCGCAGTATGAAAAGCGTGACATAAGAAATATTACCATTTGTAATTTTGCCATCATAATATCAATTTGCCGGGGTTGCCAAGATTTGGCGCGAAATTGCCGGCCACGATTCTTTAGGTTAACCAAAAATGAAATTTAATGTGTGTGTGTGTAAAGAACAATTTTTAAGTGCCATTGTGAATGTTCTAGCTTCCGCATCCTTCCGACCAGTCATTTTTACTCATGTGTTTAACTTATAACCATTTGAAGTTCATGAAGTATGTTTTAGTGTCTTTCATTTGTTATTGTACTACTGTATTTAAAGTATTTTTTATTTGCTGTAAAGTTAACAGTGTGTTTAACTCTGGATTACTTTTAATGTTTTTTTTTTCTACAGTTTTAGCTTTGCAAGTAATATTAATAAAATATTAAATTTAAAAAAAAAGTATGCTGTTTTCTTTCGTAGTTAGTTGTAAGGAGAACAAATAGCTTTTCTTTATGGTAAAAAAAAATTACAAAATGTTTAAGTTTTCAATCTTGCCTTCCTCGATTTTAATTTGTCGAAGAATTAAGCAACGTTAAAAGATTTATAAAAGAAAATCAAAAGAAATCTCTATGGGAAAATATGCATTATACAAATACACATATACAAAAAATTTAGTAATTCTAATACTTTTAATATAAAATTGAAATAATTACATCAATATATCACTAAAATAAGTGTTTACAATTCCTGAAGGTTCAAGAAAGTAAACAATATAGCACGCGTTGTTCGCTGGAACTGTTGCCACTCAAAGCCTGAAGCCTTTGTGTGGGGGCAGTTCTAAGTGAGTTTCTGTTGCAAACGCCCTTTATTAAAATGCATTGTTATAATTAATATTATAGTATATATATAATCCAAATATAGCTATGAAAATAAGTTTGTGGAAACAGTTACTCTGTTTCTACTTTTAAATTAGACAATCATAAAACCTAAACAAGAGGTTGGGTGTCTATCCAAGTTTCGGCTCGTCACTTGTCTGTGGTTCTAATATACGACGCCCGTCACCAATAGCAGCCCACGTGTAGCTCTAGTACAACGATAATTCAAACCTAACCTAAACAAGGTTGTCTTTTGTTATTGCATTATAAAAAGTGGTGGAAAATTTTCCAAATACAAATGCTATCCTTTAATTTCTTGAAATAAATAATGAACTCTTTCGCATGGTTAAACCCTTTCACCCCCAATGAATCCATTTAGAATATCATCAGCTTGCTATTTTTCTTCTTACTATGTTAAACTCTCATTTATTGTTAGATGGAGGAATCGTGTCTTTTGAAGAATTACATAATTTTGTTTTAGTTATAAATGAAAGTATGAAAAATATGGTAAAATAAAATTCACTCTGAAACCATTTTATGAATTGAATTGACCCTCGCTTATTCACGCTTGCATTCTCAGATGTTTAAAAATCAATTTAAACTGTTTAAAAGTTGTGAAAAAATTATTGTTGTAATTTATTCAAAAGTTATAATTCCTATCCCCCCCCCCCCTATAATTCAGTTAAAAAAGTTTTTTTTTTACCAATTCATTCTGGATCCATAATCAATCTTTTCACAAATTTTATATTTTTAGGAATACAAAATAAAAAGTTGGAGCTGAAAGGGTTAACAAAAGTACGCAAAGTACTCTCCTAATTGTTTTGAGCAGTGTATCTTCAAATGTCCTTCATTATTATTTTTTTTATTTTGCGGTCCCTGACATTGTAGAAGATTGAATGAATTTAGAATTTTTTTTTTCATCGTAACACTGGCTTTCCACATGAGAGATTCTTCGATGCAATGGCCGCGAAGTCACTGAAACGTGCTTTACTTCGATGTTGATAACCTTTTTTCGCGTAAATAAGTACTCTGAGAAGTCATTGTCTTGTGTATTTCTTCTTATGCCCATCCGGTTTTAGACTTCCATTTTCTCTTGTGTGAATAAGTCAGTGTACTCTCTTTTTACCTTTATTGGATTTTTCGATCAGGTTATTCAACCAAAGTTTATGTAAATAGTTATTATTTTGTAACTTGTACCTTTCACAATTAGATTTTTTTTTAATACTCGAATCATTTGGTCTTTTTAATTCTCGTCTTTCATACAAACGAATACCACAGAATAGGAGATTTAAATTAACCTTTACATTTAACTTTTCGAAAATTAAATTTAAATTAATGTTTCCGAAATTCTAATATTAATAGAATCTATTAAAACAAACAATTTTCAACTATATTTTACATTTAATAATTTGAAATTAAATGAAATCGTAGGTAAAGTATTGCGATGGGTTAAGGAAATGGAGATATAGTTTTTGATACGTTTTGGTGGGTGGGTGCCGACGATTATGAAAAGTGGTTTTTGAACAATATAGTTCGTGTTGTCTGAAACCACTCTACAGCTTGAAGTAAAAGAGCTTTCAAATTTTGCTACACGAATTCCTATAGTATCTGTTGGACGTCATCATAAGATTTTCAAAGCTGCATGGGCAAAGGATCGTTGCCATAGCACTTGTTCGGATTTAAAATACAGTAGAGTCCCGCTTATCCGAAATGTACGGGACCGGAGCACTTTCGGTTAATCGAGATTTCATAGGAATTTTCAGATAATCGGGAATCATTCCATTTCACGCCTAGAAAATTTGACGTCCTACACTCTTAAAACAAATTAGCGATTTCAACTCAGTCTGAATTAATTTCACTCCTCCAGTCTTGAAAATGCGCTTCCCCGAAAGGAGTGGATCATTTGTGTGTTAAAACTCCGACAGGATCACTCCAAACGAGTGATTTTAAATCAGTCTGAGTTAATATTCACTCATTTCCAGTGTTGGAAATGAACTTCTCCTAATGGAGTGGATTTCACTCTTTTGTTTTAAGAGTGTAGAGTGTTTCGGTTACAAAAATCTTAGATCATGCCCTTCAGATAGACATAGAAGCGCAAAATGAAGAAAGTACTTCAGACGTTCTCTTGTTTAAAAGAAAGTATAGGACCGGGCTGTTTTGCAACGAAACAAAATTGACCAGTAAAAAAAAGGAATGCTATTGCAGATTTTGAGAAATAAATCCAACTTTGAAAATACGTATTTTTTTTTTGTGTATTTCTTTATTTATGCGTACACTTCATATTTTAGAACAACAAAAAAATATTCCGTAGCCTTTCGGTTAAGCCGGATTTGGGATAACCGGGACTCTACTGTATTGCTGGAAAATGAAAAGATCTACAGACTTATAACACAAGTTCCTACACTCTTAAAACGAACGAGCGATTTTAACTCAGTCTGAGTTATTTACACTCCTCCAGTCTAGAAAATGCACTTCTCCTAGAGGAGTGGATCATTTGTGTGTTAAACCTCTGACAGGATCACTCCAAAGGAGTGATTTTAACTCAGTCTGTGCTGTGTTAATATTCACTCCTTTCCAGTGTCGAAAATGCACTTCTCCTTGGAGTGGATTTCACTCTTTTGTTTTAAGAGTGTAAAGGCGGACGTAACCATAGTAGAGCTTTCAAATACATCGAAGTGCAGAACGGACAGACGAAACTAGAGCGTATCAAATATTTAATAATGAGTGTAACTGGTAATTCAATCGTTTCCGGGGCTGTCTATTTCTAGAAAGTGGTAATAGTAAGTCGTGTGTTATTTCAGCCCCCTTAAGTTCAATTAGGAATGTGATACCATCCATAAACCTCTTCCGTATTTTGTCCAGATATTTTGGCTAAACCTATCACAAAAATTCTGTTATAGGTACTAAAGCAACAATACGGCCGCCTCGGTGGCTGAATGGTTAGTGTACTGGCCTTTGGAGCTGCTGAGGTCGGGTTCGAATCCCGGTCAGGCATGGATATTTGTACTTGTCAATAAATGTTGTTATTTGTCTATGTGCTTGTGTCGTCCTTTCTTTGTGTGTCTCCTGTGACTGTCCCTTCTGGCGAGTGGGGTAATGGGCTACATAGCCTACGCCCTTCCCTTCTAGAGGGCGCATTTGCATTCCATTCCAAAGCAACAATACGGACGCAAGTTTCTATGCTTTCCTTCGTTAAAACTGATTTCGGAAACGTAAATACCATTTAATTTAAACGAAAAATAGCACAGAAACTTGCACCGCATTGTTGCTTGCGAAATTATTTCTTCCATGTCGTCATAACAGCTTCTATACTTTAATGGAATAATACACTCTTAAAACAAAAAGGTGAAATCCACTCCTGTAGGAGAAGTGCATTTTCGACACTGGAATGGAGTGAATATTAACTCAGACTGAGTGAAAATCACTCGTTTAGAGTGATCCTGTCGCAGGTTTAACATACAAGGGATCCACTCCTACAGGGATAACGTGCATTTTCGACACTGGAGAAGTGAAAATTAACTCAGACTGAGTTAAAATCGCTCGTTTGTTTTAAGAGTGTAGTAATTCCACCTATTAATTCGCTCTACAGAAACCCCTGAGTACCATCAGTTTAATTATGGTCATGTCCACCCAGTACAATGTACGTATTTCCCTTTTAATAAAATTCGAATATACGAGCACTTAGAAAAAAAAAATTGGTTTGCGTTTGACGACTAATCAAGTGCCTTTCAATCGAAAAAACTTTTGGGTTCGGGTTAAGGGGGAATGGGCACGATGGACCGCAGGGCTCCAAAGCAAAGTGCCTCACTGTTAATCCAATGGGGAAAAAATATTTTCCTAGACACATTTCTTCGGCTGTACATAACTTTTTTTACAAACGGGATTTTTTAACGATAAATGTAGATAACTTACAGATCTCTATAATCCCACTTTTTTTAAAAAATTGCTTCGAATACTTAGTCTAAAATTATTTTTTGAAAATTAAAAATATATTCGAACCAATTTAAAAAAATGGGATTGTGGGGCCTGTAAGCAAGCTACATTTATCACATAAAAATATACGTTTGTAAAAAAGATTCAATATACAGCCGGAGGGAGAAATGTGGCTTAGAATTTTTTTCTTCCTCTATTGGATTAAAACTGAGGCACTTTAGCTTTGGAGACCGGCCGTCCAGCGCACCCATTCCCCCTTAAACACTGAGGGAATCTGTAGTTATATATGGTGGAGTGCCGGCGTGGTTCGGTGGGTATAGACTAGAGGCGTCCTTCCTTTGCGTTTACCTTCGAAAGTTCTGTACCTTCTCTTACCCATCCAATAAACCGATCGTGAAAATAAAATACCGTGCCGCCGTATAAGTGAAGTTGGCGCACAGTAAATCTGTTGTGGTCCAAAGTCCTGAAAGCTGCATGCCTTGTACATCTCTATAAGGTTGTATTAGGTGCAAGATCATGCGTTAGCCTTAACACTTGACGGTGGTTCAAAATTACGAGTGCCTCGCAAAGGTCAAAGGTATTGATCATAGCCAGTTGATCTAGTAAGATATTCTGCATAAGTTTCGGACCTTAAAGTGTGGCAAACATATATACTGAATGAAAATAAGTTCTCTCGTGTGAACCCCGATTGGTGAATCAATGCCACATATAAGGGGGGGGGGGGGGGGGGGGTCTAAGGGGGGGGGGTGGGGGGGGGGGTCGGATGGATGTCGGATGGGTGATTTTAACTCAGTCTGAGTTTAATATTCACTCCTTTCCAGTGTCGGAAATGCACTTCTCCAACTGGAGTGGATTTCACTCTTTTGTTTTAAGAGTGTAGCTCTTTTAAACTGAAGATATTTTAAAAACTAAAAAAAAAAATACTTTTACATACAGTGATTTCTTTTTTAATTTGTATTAAAAACACCAAAAAAAAAATCATTCCTTAAAAAAAAAAAAAAAAAAAAAATCACCGTAAAGGTATTTTGTAAGTTTTTGAAATATCTTCAGTTTAAATCAAAGAGCTATTTGTTAGCAATAAACTATAAAAAAAAATAATGAATGAATCTCATCTCATATAGTTCCTAGGGAAAATGTTCCAAAAGTTAGGTAAATTATATGGGCGAGATAGAACTATCCGACTCCCCTCAGTGCACCGAAAGAAGGAATACGTCATCTACAAAAAGCCAATTTCAACCAAATCAAATCTTTTTAATAAATTACACTTTCTGCACTTTTTTTCAAGTCATTATGCAGATTCAAAATGTCCTAAATGCCGATCATAAATATTGATACCAACGTACCATCATTAAAAAATTTTTAATGAGCCTTAACGCGTCTTAATTTAACTTTTTTTCTTAAATTCATATAAATTTATAAGCAGGTAATCGGCAACTCAGCCGATGTCCTCTACTTTTTCTTCTGGTTTGTTATCGTTTTTCTTTAAAAACAGAAAATAAAACTCTTCTATTAGATTTATAAGTTTATTAAAGAAATATAAGTAAGAAATTCATATAATTTTACGTCATGTCTGCTAGTGCTCGGTCCTGGCAGGTAAATTTGAATTTTTTTTTTAAATAAGAAATACAATTTATTTTGAATTTGTGTTTGAAACAGGTTAAGATATTTTTACTAGACCGGTATTTATAGGAATGGGATTTATCCGCCAAAATTGCTATCTTTCACTAATTATAATTTAATATACATATTGATTTTAGTCAGTCAATTTTTGTGGAGCAATTTTTTGTATTCCTGCTCTAACTGTTAAATTTTGATGTTGCAATTTCTCTAGTTCCTGCTCCAAAAATTGCTTCAAATTGGCGTCTGCTGTGAAATTGCCATTCCTGTACTTACATCAGAAATGTTATACAATTTTGTGTATAACGTGTAAAAACAATTAATAGAGTTTTGATTGAGAAGTTATCTGAACATTTTTAACTTAATGAAGATTAACTATTGTTTTTAAAGAAAGTATTATGAGTAGTTAACATGTTTTTTTTCCCCATATCTCCAAAATTAATCAAAAGCATTTTTTATGGTATACTCTTAAAAGTCTACTTTAAATATAAGCTGATACTGTTATAACAATTAAATGATAATTTATCAAAAAGTTTTAAAAAATTTAATTTGAGGTACAACTATGATATAATGGCTGGTCTGTTATTTGCCACTATTGACTAGCTCGGAAATTTAACATAGTGAAGCTATACCTATGGAGTTGAATGAAATATGAAATGGAATGTTTACCTTATTTGGGCATCTTCGTTGCTGAGCAACGTCATTTATATAGCCAAATCAAGACCGGCTATTATTTCTAGATGTTACTTAAATAATTTAAATGAGTTTGATTTTACTTCATGTGCTTATAGTTTGTTTTATGATTTAGGTTGTAAAGCCTCATCTCCCACTTATTAAATTTAGATATGGCAAACGAGAAAATAATCAAGGTAATTAACTGTAATCAGTGGTTTTTTTCATACTTTCTTGACCATGGATTTTATATTTTCTTATTTGTAACTATTGTCTGTTTAACTTGATATTAGAAATGAACCAAAACTTTTTCTATTTAAAAATAAGAAAAAAAATACAAATATTTTAAATCATTTAATCATTGGTAGTTTTAATTTCGTGGCACACAAACCTTTGGTGATCCTTCTTGCTGTTCAGGCAGCTTTAAATAAATCATCACTTTGTGTACTTTACCTGTTTTGAAAATTGACCAGCTCAAAAAAGCAGTTTTTCAGATCCTAATATACTAGAGTAGGACAATCTATTTGTTCAACTACATAATAAGTGTGAAAACACAAAATGGACATTTTCACATTTTGATTGACAACAATGCTTAGGAATAAAAATTAATTCTTTTCCAATTTTTCTCCTCCTGGATTGGGGTATCGACTCATCACTTGACTGTGGCTCTTAATTATGACGCCCATCTTTAATAGTTACTTTACATCTTTAATAGCCTAGCCCTTGTGCAAAGATAATTCAACCTAATCCTAAACCCTCCTCGATTGGTGATTATGTGATACAGTAGGCTCCGCCTACTACATTGATTCACCAATCAAATAGGAGACAAATTGAGAAAGAACTTAATTTTTCATTCCTGAACTCTGTTGCCAGCCAAGATGTAAAAAATGCCCATTCTTTTGTTAAAATATGTATTTAACTTTAAAATTTTTATATACCTAAGCATATGACCTAACTACTTTCATAAAAACTGTACTAAAGCTTTTATAAAATCTCTTCAAATTTGAATTACATGATATTTATCGGATAAATTTGTATTTTTATAGCTATGAACCCAAAACAGTCTTCCTCATTGACAAATGTAGGTCCTCAAAAATTAAGTCAAAAGGGATCTGGAATTGATGATACAGAACTTCCACTCAAGTATTTTAGAAAACCTCTTACCCAACTAGAAATAGAAACAATAGAAGTAAGTGCATACATTAAATATTTGCATTTTGTTACTTATGTTCCCACATGTGCTATCTAATTGTTGTGATAGGATCAGATTTACTGTATAGTAATTTTTTTCGGATTTGGTGATAAATAATTTTTTTGGGGCAACCGTCCGAGTTCGACTGATGATTCGAATTCATTGATTTCACAGCGATGATGTTTTCCAAACAGCCGGTGTCAAATGAACAAACACATTTTACTGCTCTCATGCGATGATAATTCAAACTATCCTATCATTTCGGTTGGGTTTTCGGCCGACTTTTGGAGCGATTTTGTAAAGTTCACCAGGGGTGACCTTTCAAGAAATTTCTACCGTTTTGCAAAGTTAGATAGCACATGTGGAACTTAAGTGACGATTTATTTATTGAACTTCATATTAAAATACCTCGAGACATAAGATTGCTAAAATTAACAGCTATTTTATGAGGGTTTTTAAAAAAATTATTTAGTTAACACCTCCTCCTTGAGTCATTTCTATAGCTTGAAGTTCTTAATATTTTGAGAATACATCATTTTCTAAACTTTCTTTGCAATAACACTAAAAGACAATTTCCCAAATTTAAGAATGGTCTTAAGGAAACAATTCTTTGCTTATGTTTTATTAATAAATCTGAATTTCATTAATTTTTTTTTTCACGAAAGCAGTGTATTGTATGCTTGGAATTTTAATAATCATATTATTTAACCCTTTCAGTCCCAAAAATTTACTACACTACAGAAACTTCTGATATTCGCAAAATAAGCTTATTTTAGGTCAAATATACGAGTTCCATAAGAAAAAAAAAAATTCATTATAATTTTTTATATGGTTTTTGAAATAATGCCAAAATTCTTTAACTGTAGAAAACAACAAAATAAAAATATATATATATTACCTAAAAACACATCGAGTTATACATTTTAATGTTTCTGACCATATTATTAAAAAAATTTAGTAATTATTTAAACCTAAATAGTTTAAATTGTGTTTTAAATATGTGGAACTGAAGTTAACTGATCAAAATTCAGGTGAAACGCTTGTTGGCTATTTTCTGAATAAAAAAAATAGTAGTTCTGACTTCTTTTGAGATTAATGTAAAATATTTTCTAATCGAACAAAATATGAAGAATCGAATGATGTGTGTTTGGATGTCGTAACCGGACATAAACATTTTGAAAAAAATATTGAAAGTGATGATGCCAAATGGAATCACTGGGACTGAAAGGGTTAATAAATAAAACCTATTGACAAAGATAATTTTTACTTTTGATTTAATGTTTTGAAGCGTTCTTAAAAGAATGATTTAGTTTGCTTTGCAACATCAATAAAACATTCTTCAATCAGAGTTTATGTTCTTCCCTCCAAGGTGTTCTATGACTTTCTAAATGATACTAACTTAAAAAAAAAAATGATTGCTCTTTTCACTTTTTAAAAAGGGAATGCCTTTTTTTTTTTGTTAATAATTCAAAGATATTACTTTATTTTTTATTATAGTCTGATCAAGAAATGTTAAATAATTTAACTCGCTTTTCACTTTATTTTTCAGCGAGGTGGCCGTGAATAGGACTTTTAATGAAATGGCTGTACATACATTTATTGATGCAAGACACCTGCCACCAGTAGCATCCTAAACTTATTTTCCACTGTTTGCAGATTTGTTACACTTTGGTACTTCAAAAATGGGGTTGAAATTTTAGTTGTCTCTTGCAATGTTGTCTGAAGTAGCGCTGTACATACTGAATAAAAAAATTATTTATGATTGTTTATTCTTTTTATTACAATTCATATACATATCCAACAAATAAATCTTAGTTGCTTTACTACTGAAGTTTCACTAGTGGTAATGCAAATTTCAGAGTTGGTCCTATTCAATAAGTTTTAAATTCTTAAAAGCATTTTTACTTTTAAAAAGTTTTTTTATATTTATATTTCAAACCTTTTAAACGCTTTTACTGTCTTAGACAGTATTTATCAATTTTAATCAACAAATGATCGTATTATTGAACTAGTAAATTGAAAATACAATTTTTAACCTTTAATTTCATGTTTACCAGCTTTACATATGTTGAATAAACATTCAAAATTAAAAAAAAATTCTTCCCAACTAACTCAAAAGGTTTTTACTTATCAAATAAAGAAATGTTTGGTATATTTAATTAATGAATCATATTTGAAATCATATAAATATCTGTGAAATTTCTGTACAGCGATAAGTATTTCCACAGACTCTTACACTTTTGTTATAAATATATCGAATAGTAAATTCCTTTTAAAAACAGTAGAAAATACCAAGCATGCTCTGAGATGAATGCCTTAATCCTTTATGCTGCTATTTTTTGAAGCCATATATTGATAAAATAAATCAAATGGTATACATCAGACTGGTGCATGTTAAATCTGCTTGTAGCTGAAACTAAACATGTCTGCTTTTAGGTTGCAAGGTTTGGTTGACTTAGTTACAGGCTATAGATGCCTATCCTCATAATTCTAAATTATGAACTATGGTCAAGTAACAGCCGGCCTGCTGGCACAGTGGTTAGTGTACTAGCCTTTGGAGCTGCTGGGCTCGAATCCCGGTAAAGGCATGGATGTTTGTGCTTGTCAATAAATGTTGTTATTTGTCTATGTCGTCCTTCTTTGTGTGTGTCTTGTGACTGTCTCTTCTGGCGAGCTGGGTAATGGGCTATAAAGTCTACACTCTCCCTTCTAGAGGGAGCAATCACTGCCATGGTCAAGTAACATACAACAGCTTATAGTCCAGTAGTCACAGGGCTTGGCCCTTAAAGGCCGCCCCACTCAAGTCAAGGTACAACAGCTTAGAGGCTACAACTTTGTTCCTACAATTAAATTGTCAGCACACACAAATTTTTTTTTTTTTAGAAAAGTCATAAAAGTGCCCAATTCTTTATTGGTGAAACTGGTATAAAAAACGTGTGAACAAAATACATCAACATTCATTTTTAATTTGTTTTTAGCTTCAAAATTAAAAGAAAAGTTAATCTTATTGGCATTTTAATTGATGGATTTAAGTTAATTTTAATCTTAATGCTGTGTTGCTACTGCACTCTCCAGCCATTGTTGTTTTCAATTTGTGGACTTAAGTTTTAATCTTATTTTCGTGTTAAAACCAAAGAGTTCTATAATAGGGTAGAGACTAGAGATTGAACCTAGCAACTGCTCCATGAACTAACACGGAGACAATATAGGATGACATGTGAGGCCGATAGTCCAGCGGTTTTGATTCCTGCCTTTGCCTGTACTTCCCTTCTCAGCATCAAAATTATAAATTAATTAGCACTTTTGCCACTTTATTCGGGCTCCGTAGTGAGCCATAGCAGCTCAGTACGAGTCGTTCCTCTACCCTACTACAGAACTCTTTGGTTAAAACTGAACACTGCAGCCGGAAGTATCATGGAAGCGAGAAATAGTAGGCGATACCTCACCATTATTTTCACAGGAGCAAAAAGGAAGGAGTAAATCATGAATTTAACTAACATTTATTTTACAAACTAAAATGAGTGCCAAATTGTTGCTTTAAAAGTACAAGTCCCCTGCTACAAGATCGAATTTAGTTGTAACCGTAGCCAATTCAAAATAAGTACACAAAATCTGAACAATAATAAATATAATTTTATTTTTGTTATATGTACACACTACAGAAACAATTAGCTGAAAAATAAAAATAGCAAACCATTGCAGAGGTAATAAATGTGATGATAGGATCAAATAATTTTGAAGCAGTATTTTTAAGACAATTTTAAGAAAGAGGCGAACCGGGTGATTTCAGAAACTCTTATCTCCTTGTACATGAATAGTATCTACAGGATTAATAGTAAGGACGTCTGGGATTATTCTGAAAAAAGAAATGTATAAATAACTATTATTTATAAAAGCTTTATTTTTTAATATAATTTTATTTTTTATTTAAGTCATAATTGGTAAGAACTTTTGTTATGTTTACCAAGCAATAAAATTAAGCGAAGATAAACTTATAAATTAGTCCAATCATAAAAATTTTAGTTTAATATTATGTTTTTTTTTTTTTTAATATAGTACTTGATTCTCAAAGAAAGAGGAAGAAAGCAGATAAATATATATACATTTTTAACTATCACAACTTCTATTATGTTTACAAAGCAATACAATGAAGAAAAGATCAATAACATTTAACCCCAATTTTTGCATATAATTAAGTTAGAGTAGATAAACAATTTCAATTATACTAAACATGTCAATGAAGGAAGTTCTATTTACTGCAGAGGAAAACAAGTTATACTTACTAATGGGTTGGGCCTAAATCTGTATGCTAACATCATTCTCTTTCTATATGCCTCATATTCATCATCTTCAGATTTGATGTCATCGGGTCTGGTTTGGCCTAAACCTGAGTTTTCAACAGGCACTGCACCCCTTAATTAAAAACAAAAAAATACAATTGAAAATTGCTAACATAAACACGTTCAATAAAGCAACTAAAACTAACTGTTAATGCATTCGTTTCTGATGTGTTGTGAATAAATATATAGGTTCAGTCGAGCAACGCCAACTACAAAACAGAATACTGTGGCGGCCTTGTGCTACTCCTTGATGCAATGCTTGTGCAACAACCTTTGTTCCAACCACGTTTATTAGCTTTATATGGCCAACACCGGTACCGGACGTATAAGAACTGACTGCTTGCTTACAAACTTTCTCTTCTCTACGGCAATGCTGCCGCCCCGGTATTGCGCGTTGATCGAGCATCGCAAAAACTAATAATTGTTTACTTTAAGTTAACTTAATTGTTGATTTGTTATACACACTCATTACTTTTACTAATGTTAATTAAATAAATATTGTTACTTCAACAACTTAGCTTTATGTGGCAATAAATATTGTTAATTAAATAAAGAAATATTTCGGAAAAGCGTCTCATATTTAGCACCCAAATTTTTTAATTCATTACCAGAAAATATACAAAATGCAGTCAATTTAGCAAATTTTAAACAAAACCTTAAAATTTACATTTTAAACTCAGATGAAGAATCCTTGTTAAACTCTAAGTTAAACTAAATTAATTATTGTCAGTTACATTGTTATGTATTATTTTATTTTTTTGAAATCATGTAAAATTTTAAAACTTTGTTTTCTTTAATTTGTTTCTATTTAATGTAATTTTTTTGTTTCATTGAAAATATACAGCTGCTACGTGCCTTTTGTTTTAAATTTCTATAAGTTTGTCCGACCTCTTTCTGTTTGTTACAATTATACTGTTTTATATTTTTGTTGCCAAGCAAGTGCCGTGCTTCTTTGTTTATGTTTAAAATTTTGTAATTTCCTCAATTATGTATTTTGAGTCGTCCGGACGGTCCTTGGGGCCCCTGGACGGCCAACATCATGTGCTCAAATAAAGTTCTTTTTCTATTGTTGCTTTCAAGACAGCTTATTCATTGAACACTCATCTACATGCAACCGAGTCTGTTTAAGGGGTTCACCCGGCCACAACTTCGGCATAATACAAAACGTTAATCATCGTTTGGAATTATTTTGCACTAAAACATTTTTGCTTTTGTTCAAATATGCTGAGGGAGGCTCCAAACATTGTTTAGTTATTCCAAAACGGCCTATTTGGATTTGAATTACACACTTAAAGTTTTGGTAATGGTAATTTTTTGCCATTCCACTACTAAACATAATATGCAATCAAGCATGCTTGATAACTAAACACTGGGGGTTTCACCTGAGGCTGACCACCTTACCGGGACATATGCCAAGCACCTCTAGGTCACGAAAGCTGAAATGGGCACGGCAAGCCTTGGCCCGGTAATGGGCTATTGGGCCGAAGAGTTTAGCTTTATTTTCTTTTGAAATACTTTTTGGATTGTTTTCTAGCTATGTTTTACGCAGTAATTTCTTAGTTTCTAATTTGCTTCGAGTAATTAGATTAAATTTTAAATCATATCTTTTGTTTCAGAGCATTTTCTTGGCCTTTTAATTTTAATATATCCAGAGCATTAATCTGCAGTTGGTAAATGACAGCTGCTTGGTAGACGAATAAAACAGTACTAAAATTGTATTTTTTTAGAAAATTCCATATATGGCTAGTAGTTTTCAATTTTTGTTTTTTCAGATGTTGGATAGTACTTTCGTAATTCTTAAACCAGTTCTATTCCAATAAGTCAAAAAAAAAAAAAATGTTATGCCCACAACTCAATTTTTCTCAATACTTATAAATGGTCTGCCCTTCAATTCTCATTGTTTTAAATACTGTAAAATTGTGTTTTATAAATAAAAATTCAAATGTTACATTCATTTAATATGTTTCATTATTTTAAATACTAATACTTCATCACAGGCCTTATACAAGTATCTGAAGTTGGAAAATATGAGTTTGATCATTTCACTCACTTATTAACAGGCTCTACAATGCCTTCTCCATTGGTTCCAAGCCCTTGTCCTTCTGTCCATCCCAATTTCTGCAACATCTGGTAACCAATGTTATCGGAGGTGATCTTGTGTTCTTTGTAGTCCGACAAATCCGGATTCCTCCCCTCCTTCACTGCATCCCACTTTTCCAGAAAATTTTCCAGTTCTTCTGGCGGGAGGAAGTCGCCTATGTGGTGTTTGCCTTTTGCTTGTTCAGTCAGTTCCTCGGCCCAAACTAGATGAAGTGGGCAAAATTACACTTAAATATGTTATGTGATAATGCATAGACGTTTGTTCACGATATCTTGCTCTAAACTTTAAGGGCAATTAAAAAGCATTTTTATAATGAAAAGTGTCCAGATTTACTTTTATACTGGGATGTACTATGTATGTTCAGAAACCTTAACTGTGTTTGTAAATAAATTAACACAATTAATCTTAGTTAAATTCGGTTTAAAAAAATCAAGGTCTATTTAAGGATATATTTCTCCATTTCCCAGGACTGTATATTCAAACAGGCAACACCTAAACTTCATGATAGTTTTTAAAAATTCATTTAGATAGTGACACAGAGTTCTCTAACTTTCAAATGAATATGTGTTATAAAATAACATTTAGTTTGATTTTTAATAACTAAAATCACTTGCTCTGCCTTCTTTGATTATACAAACAATAAATCAAAAAATATAATATTAACTCATTCACATTGAAAAAGTGATTTTAATGAAGCCAAAATTAACATTTGCAACACTTGAAGATAAATTCGTCAGCCCAAAAAAATTAAGGACTTCTCAAGGCAGATAATGTTTTTCAAGCACTTTTCAAGGATTTCAAGGACCGTGGCAACCTGTTAAATTATCATCAATTAAAAAAAAATTATGACCTAGTAAATAGAAACCTATGATTGTTGCATCTTATTATAGTTTGCCCAATTAAAAGGCAAGCTTTGAAAGAACTTTCTTCCCCTTCACCCTTGTGTGGTTTTCCAGAAAACAGAATGGGCATTGTTCTAAACCTACCTTGTTTGGGGTTCTGCCGCGAGAGGTTAATCGCAATTGCTTCCCAACCCTAAGTAGGGTATGGAAAAAACAAAACCATGTCCTTTCTTGAAAAACCACATGAGGGGCAACGTCCTTCTGATTACAAAGCACTTTTGAAGCTTGTGTTGCAATCAGAAGGACTATACACACAAACTAGTTCAATAAACCCTTTCAGTCCCAAAAATTTACTACACTACAGAAACATATGAAATAAGCTTATTTTAGGTCAAAAATAAGACATCCATTAGAAAAGAAATTCACTTTAAATTTTTATATGGTTTTTGAAATAATGCCAACATTTTTTTAACTGTGGGAAAACAACAAAATATATATATATATATATATATATATAATATATATATATATATATATATATATATATATATATATATATATTCACTAAAACACTTTGAGTTATATATTTTAAGGCATCTGACCATATTATTAAAAAAAAATTAAGTATTTATTTTAACCGAAATAGTTTAAATTGTGTTTTAAATATGTGGAACTGAAGAGAACTTTTCAAAAATCAGATGAAATGCTTGTTAGCTATTTTCTAAATAAAAAAAAAATGGTAGTTCTGACTTCTATTGAGATTAATGTAAAATATTATCCAATAGAACAAAGTGTGAAGAATCGAATGATGTGTGTTTGGATGTCATAACGGGACATAAACATTTGGAACGAAAATATTGAAAGTGATGATTCCAAACGGCATCACTGGTACTGTAAGGGGAAAGTGCAAATTTGTTCACTGTACTTTGAGTTTTCTCCATTTCTTTCGCCCTCTTTTTGTGCTCCCAGGTGCCTCCCTCTGTGTCTTCGTCAGAGTCGTACTCGTACTTGACTTTCCCAGTCAGCCTCCTCAGTTCTTCTTCTCTCTGTTTTGCTTGCATCATCTCGTACAGCAAGCGCATCTGAAAGAGGAAAGTTTGGTGTCTTGGCATTCAGAATCTTCAAATTGAAGTTTTAGATGGGTTCCAGACTCAAAACTTTTTGAACATTTAAGGGGACATTGTTTACCAAAGCACCATATGCAATTTTACAAAAAGTCTATCACTAATGCGGATGTATTTGCTGTTGTAGTTCGTATGGTTTCTATTGAGAAACACTTACTGTTTCATGGACTGGCCCGCCGGCGCAGTGGTTAGTGTTCTAGCCTTTGGAGCTGCTGGACTCGGGTTCGAATCCCGGTAAAGGCATGGATGTTTGTGCTTGTCAATAAATGTTGCTATTTGTCTATGTGTTTGTGTCGTCCTTCTTTGTGTGACTGTCTCTTCCGGCGAGCTGGGTAATGGGCTATAAAGCCTACACTCTCCCTTCTAGAGGGTGCAAACACTGTCATTTGTCATACTGTTTTATGGCTGGTATGGGACGTTATATGGTTTCTATGGGAACTTGTCGCTGTTGGCATTCTTTTTTGTATTATTCTAACCTGTTTTGCTGCTGTGTTCTTTAAATTGTTTCTATACATAAAAATGTTAAATAAACAATGTTTCTCATCTAGAAGCTGATTTCTAATTTACTGGCTTCGACAGCAGATATTATTGGTGACATTTAATATTTGATTGATTATTGTTGGATTCTGAAATACCACAAGTATTGTTTTGTTAGACAATAAGCTAAATAAAAAGTATTGGAAATATATAATTTTCTTACTTTTCTCTGATCTTCCAATTGTTTCCATTGCTCAGGTGTCAAATCAGTGGAACCAAAAACTTGAATTGCATATGATTTGAGACCTTGATCTGAAATTAAAGTTAAGGCTGTTAATATTTTTTAGTCAAAATGTTCTTAAGTCATAAAAATAACAGTAAAAAATAATCAAGTCTTACCCATATTTTAACACTCAAAGCTACACAAAATATTCTGAAATACAATATCTGATAAGGAGATACAACAATATTTAATGTTGTGTAGAAACTTGTGAACATAACTTAAATCATAGTATTTTTAGAAATTATTGCTGATAATAACCTTAATATGTATGTAAAATAAGTCGACCCAGGAAACTCAGATAAAAGTTAGTTTTTTATGTAGCTGCTAGACAGTGGTAAAAGATAAATTGGTCCTCTGAAGTCGACGATAGATGGGGACAGAATGCATTACAAAAATGGCGAAGGATGTTGAAGCTCTTCCACGGACCAATCAGAGTTAAGATTTTGTTATAAGAAAGGTTTTAAAAGGTCAATGTGTAGGCAGATGACTCAGGAAAGTTCTGTAGGAACAATTGCTTGAGGCGACTGTTTGTCGCCGACAGGGTGGTTGGGAAGTTAAAATACTAAGTGATATTAAGGATATGTGAAAAGGTAATTTAAGTTATTAAGTTTAATTGAGGTTTAAAATATAGGTTTATGAGGGGTTTAAGTCAGGATATGCCATATATATTAGATTTTAAAATAAATTATATATATAAGTCAAAGGATCTAATGAAGGAAACATGAAACCCCCCCAAAAAAAAGTAGCAAGGAATATTTTTTTTACCTAAATTAGACCTAACATTAGGGTCAAAAGAGCATACTTGCAACTGAATTATATATGGCATTATAAATAAGCTTCTTTGTAATAACACAAAGTTATGTTAAACTGAACTTGCCTCTCTGGACGTATGTAGGCATTACGTTGACATCATGTTCAGAACTCTCTGGTTCCCACCTACTTCTCTTTCTTCTCTTGGCAGATGCTTGTTGTTCTGGTTTTGCATCTTCGCCTATATTCAAATTATGCATAATTACCTTAAGCTAAAATATTCAAATTGAAAAAATTGTTTGCATAAAACCACAAATATTACGAAAAAACCTAAATTGTAAGAATATAAATTTTTTTATAAATATATAAGGGGATTGAACATTTCAGGTAGTTGTAAATATCATTTAAATTTTATTTTTAAATAAGTAGGAATAATTAAACACAATATTGATAGCATGCAGAACATTGTTAGCTTCATTATATATTCAAAGACCATGGCTAAAACCTTAATTGACAACATTTAATAGTTATAAATACAAAACTGTATGAGAACCACTGATCCAGTCTCTCAATATATTGAATTAAAAATCTATTTTAAAATTTAAAATAATATTTTGTTCACAGAACTGAATTCAGTCATTACTTTTGCTGTTGAAAGTCATCAAATGACCATCAGCTTCAGCTCTTTTTCTAGCTTCCACCAACTCAGAAACCCGTCGCTGATACAACTTGTATGTGTCACTTTCAGGTTGACTGAGAAAGCTATTGAGAAAATAGAAATGTCTTAAACATAGTGTAGTGAAAAAAATATTATACCACAATATATTTTTTTTATACACTAATAGTTTTTTTTTAACATTTCAAATAATCCAAGAAATAAAAATAGAAATGAATCATGAACTAAATATAACACAAAATCAAAGTTTTGCTAGCTAGACCTCAATATAACATGATGTGGAACAAGGGGAAAAAAATAGTAGCAGTGGCGGCTCGCGGCATACAGTAAGTGCAGCCAGGCTGTACCTAAATATTCAGTGAAAAGCAAAATCCCAAATCCGATACTATATTTTGCCAAATTAGCGCATTTTTTAATGTAACGCTTTCAAGCCAAAAATGAAAATTCCACTCTTAATAGTGGGATTAGTAAAAGTTACCTATTTGGGTATCAACTTAATTGCATGTCCATAATCCAATCCTACTAAACTGCTGCCCGGTTAGAGAAATGAGAAACGGGCTGAAGGACGCGAGCAGGGTTGCCATGAGGACGAAGCATATGCACTGCTTAATCCACATACAATTAAATGGATTAAGACGCGGAGTGCAGCCCAAACCGATGTTATGTGTTTCGGCTGCAGTTGAAATTCGCTGATATGATTGGCGGCCGCCAAACACATGTTAGGCCGTGTGTGATGAAGGGGAAATCAAGAGATTGAATTCCTCATCGCTTCAGCCATAGACTAGCGTTCAAACTGTTATTAAATATTAAATTTCGGCGCGGAATGCTGTTGTTTATTAGTGTTAATATTTTCCTTGTCCTTTAATAAAAGATAAAAAACCCACCGCTAATGATAAAATATACTTAAAGTTATGCACTGTGTTTTTATAAAGTAAGTTTTTCCATTTTATATAATCTTATATACTTTTTTCATTATATGCTTTTCAATTTATGCTCAGCTAATAGAAGTTTGTGTGCGTGGGGGGAGGGGGGGGGGGTCCGTTGCTTTGGCTGCACCAACATTTTTGACCACGGGCCGCTACTGAATAGTAGGCAAGACATCTTAGAATAGATCCACTGCATTCAAGTAGTTAGGTGGAAAACAATTTAATCTAAGAGTATCTCTGCAATGTAAATAAGCATTTTTAATATCAACTTCATTACTACGGATGCTTTTAATTCTATTATTGTATTTTCTTTTGGCGCATCACACTTTTCTATAACATTTGTAGTTCAAGCTATAAAGTGGGTGAAAAACAGACAGGAAGACATAGCCGTTACAAAGTGCTCCCTTTTTACCTTATAAACATAGTTTGGAAACTAAAATGGGTAACACTTGGTTAATTTTTTAACTAACTCTTTAATACAATGATAAGTACAATAATTTTAAGTTTACTTTTCTGAAAGGTTAAAAAATATGTGATCTTAAAATTCAAAACAAAAGTAACAGAAATCATAACTATAATTATGAAGTATCTCATTAGATACATTGATAAGCATCCAAAACATTTACCTTAACTCCATAAATCCAAATTTTAATAATAATAGTATAATACCTGTATTGAAAATATTTCTCTTGCCACATAGTTTAAGGACACATAACAAATAGTTTTAAAGTCTATCCTAATTTTTATTGTCAGATCTAAATATAGGAATTGTACATTCTAATTTATGAAAGCTTGCCTCTAAATTCCTGGCAATGCTTAAAAATTTAGAAATGATTAAAAAATAAATTGCACTTAAACTATACTATTGAGCTTACCTGTAAGCAGGGTCTTCTGTATTTGCGTTCTTAGCAACCCTCTCGGCCAAATCTCCGTTGACAGCGACAGATATGGCAACTTTCTCGACAGCAACCTTCACTGCACTATCCTCTGGTGAAAAAACTAGAAGCATTCGATCAGAATTCTGCTTTGCGAGCCTCAATCAAAGAGCATCTTTGCTAAATACGCGGGTGGAAAAACAACAAACGCCCATCATGCATAAGTAATAACTTATCTCAAGTTACATGGCGTTCAACACTGAAGTACTGAGTTAGAAAGTGATTGCATTTTACAAGTAAATGTTCTGAACATTTTCAAACGTAAATTATATACTAAATGTATTGTGTTTTGGCATGCAATTTTATATAATTATAGAAAATATCAAGGTGATACTATGCCTAATGGGGGAAAGTCAGTCTCATACAAATGCATTTCCTTACTGTGGATTTTTAAGAAATTAATTACTGGTGAAGAAAATACAACAACAGTTATGGATTATGTTAACGTTTTAATAAAAAAAATTGGGGTGCAAAACACTACTTGACTTTACAATTACCGCTCAATAAATCCATACACTAAAAGGCATTTATATACCCTAATAGGAAATTTCAATAACTTCAATACTTAAAAAGTTATATGGCAGCTACTATGCACAAGTTTTACAATTTTCACGAAAACGTTATTTTGATGAACGACAGGTACTAGGTAGGTATTTCTACCAAATTTGAAGACAGTGGCTGCTTTTTTTTAGTTCGAGTAGTAAAGTGGTTTCAGACAGACCAATGTTCACAAACCACTTTTATAGTGTCAACATCCTCAAAAATATATAGAAACACATAACCTCTATTTTGAATTTTGGACCCCATTGTAATAAGTTTCATTATATTTCATATTAAGCAATTGAAAGTAAAAAAAAAAACTTAAATTGTCTTCTTGGAGATATAATTCTCGGTACCTAAGGCGCAAAATGGAAAATCTGTTTTTTTAAACACAAAATCTGCACGTGTGAAATTTATGTACTTTTTGACCAACAATAAAACAATAAAAATGAAATAATATTCAACAGTAAAAATTATAACTATTTAAATCTTGCATGGTTAACAACATTATACAAAATTTAGAAAGGAAGACATTTCTGCCAATTTTTAATACAAACAATAATAGCCTAAATATTTAATGACATTGAAAATATACAGCAAACAAACTCTTATAGAAAAGTGATTTTGTAGAATTTACATCGCATTTCAGCTACGTGGGGGGCTATTTTGATAGTTAACATAACAAGGAAGTGCACCCAATGAGGGAAGAGTGTAGGCTATATAGCCCATTACTCTATGCACATATGATGACAAAAAAATTTAGTGATCCAATTGCTCAACCAAATAGGCAGGGAAAGGTGATGATGATAAGGAGGGTATCATAGCAAGTTTCCATGACACCCTCCTGTATATGATTTGACAGTTAAGTCATTTAATGAAACATTTTAAGTTTCAAAAGAAAATATAATTTGAATTCTTTAATAATTTACCAATCTCTATTCAAAATATTGACAAATACTCAACTTTTAAGCGCTCTCTCTTTAAATTTATTATACTTATTGACTATGTAGACATATTTTTAATTTTGTATACACGAAGCATAAGTAACTTAAAAACCAGTCTTTGCCAAATACTGTGATGCTATAATTTATTATGTTTTATCATTATTTGTAATTTGTTAAAACTTACTTAATTTAAATTTTTAGGCTGCTTGAACGGGAATGTTCCCCTAAGCAGCTAATATGATTTGTTGTTTTTTTGTATTTTATTTATAGTTTGTTTATTGATATTAATTCTTATTATCATAAATATGTATTTAAAATAAAGGTAAGGGCAAAATTGTAATAAAAAAAAGCAAGTTGAGAACTAATACCAATTTTCTAAACATACCATTTGGTTTTTCGTCCTCATCATCTGCCAACTGGGCTTGAGCAGCAGTAGGCTCCAAAGTTTTGCTGGAAACGGAACCTTCATTACAATTACGTCACTCATTAAATTTTAAAAGAATGTTTTTATGACGAAATCTAGATTCTTATGACTTATTGGAGCATTTTATCTGTTGTTTCGAAACTTGAAACACATAATAAAAAGATTTTGAAGGAAAAAAAATATGTTAAAAGAAATAAGATTTTTTAGTTTTTAATTTTTAGGTGTAATCCCAAGTTTATTTTCTTTTCTCAGGAATAAAGAACCCTTAAATTCTCATTTTACAGAGTTTCTTTAGGGAACAGGGGAAGCAATAAATTGCCAAGTCTGTCAGAGTATCCCCAGGACAAATTCTTAGAAGCTTGAACGGTAGTTCCTAGATAGGTTTGGGGTTGCATTGCTAAATGCTGTTCCTTTTTATGTGAAAAGATAATTAGTGCCAAATTTTACAAAAAGAAAAAAAACACCAGCTTCTAATAGCTTATCAGTTAATACTACACCCAAAAGATAATGGAACAAAAAAAATCTTTAAAATTTTTATGCCTTAAGGACATAGAACTTATATGATTAGACTCGGAGTTAAAATATTAAACGTAATTTGTGACACTTTCAGTTTAGTTTAAAATAGCAGTCCATTTAAATATGAAGAAAAAATATCCAAATATCAGTAAGTCAACATTCATAATAATAATAATAATGTATCTAAATATTTTTTTTTTTTTTTTTACCTTTCAGGAGCTTGCAATTTCATAACGATCCCAGATTTGCTTGAAGTTGAGCTGGATGATTCAGGTGATCCAACTATAGAAAATTTACTTAAATTTAATAAGTTCCATTAAAACATGTATTGTTTAATACATAGCACAACTAGGAATTTAGTAGCAGTACCAGTACCAGGGTCGGATAATATAGACGAACGCGTGAACGCCGTTCGCGGAAAATATTTTACTCTTGCAGAAAATTTCAGGTTATTAAAAATAATTATCTGTTTCAATATTTAAAAATATATATATGACTTTTGCAAATAGAGATTTTAGCTTTTGCCCTTTTGCATAAAATACAAAAAAATATTTTTTTTAGTAATTTAACATTTTTCCGTGCAATTTCTATACAATTTGTGTTTTCATAATGTATAATAAATCCATGATAGCCTATGGGTTAAAAAAGTTAATTATTATTAATATTTTTTGCAGCAAATTTTTACGCCAAATCTTGTGTACGCAGCAAGTTTTTTTTTAACTCGTCATTTTATCTAACTCTGACCAGTACAAAATCAATTTCAGTATTTTAACTTTCAACATTATTAAATTCACTTAGTAATTATATTAAAATTATAATTGTACAATTTCTTATATTTAATAACGTTTCGACAAATTTATAAACATGTAAATTTAGCATTGTCTTAAAAAGTAGTTAGAAATTTTAATTACATTTCTATTTTTAAATTTTTTTTTTAACAATACACATCACATTTATAAAGTCTGCTTAAAATTAAACTGTGTAAGTTAACTAGTATCAGTTCTTGTTTAAGTGTTTATTGTAAGTTTTAAATGAAAGTCTAACTAAAATACAAGATTTTCTTAAATTAAAAATCGGTATAACAAAGAATATACTTACTATTTTTTTCTTGGAACTTTCTAAACTGATCTAAAAAGCTACCATCATTTACAAATTGATTAGAAGATGATATTTTTGGTATTTTCACAGGGAAGCTAGATAAAAAATGAATAATAATTTAGTCAAAACAAATAAAATATGATGTTATTACTCGGCAAGCATTCTTACTTAATGCTTATGAAGCATTTTTCACAATCAAACTTCTTTAACACAAACTCGAAGGGAACACCGAAACATTTCGTGTTAACCAAATTTCATGTTAACCCATCAGGATTTTTTTTTACATTGAACCAGTGAATAGTTTTCATAAAAAAAAAAATATCTACATTTTTGGCTGCAGAGGGCGTTTATAGGTCGGCAGTTATTTTGGCTAGGTCCTGTACTGAACCTGGGACCTTCCACATGCAAGGCAAACGCCCTAACTGACTGGGCTTCCCAGCCCCAGGAACTTGAAGGAGTTTATGACCACAGCAGACTTTAATCTGCACCAGTCCTTTTTAACATACAGGGGAGACTTCAATGCCAAAGGGTTAACTTTTAACTCATTTGGCAGGCGGGGCTCAAACTCGCAACTTTAAGGATGTCAGTCCAACACTTTACAAAACAAATTAAACCCTTTCCAGGATATTGTTAACAAAGTTCAGACAACAACATCACAAATCTTTGCATAGCATATAACCCTTTAACCTCGAAACCGGCCCAGAACGGCTCTATCAGTAAACATCGGGACGGCCGTTTTCGGACGTTTCGTATCACAAATAGGGGTCTTGGGTACGTCAAAAATTAAGCGTGCTGTGGGGAAAAAAAGTATCCATTAGCGATCATTTCGGTCGTTAGTCATCCTATATCAGTGGTTCCCAACAGGTGGTCCGCGGACCCCCAGGGGTCCGCAAGCAGTGTCAGAGGGGTCCGCAAGATGCTTTTAGAATAAGAAAATATATATTAAATATATTTCGTATGATAACAGAATTTTAGTTTTGTATGATAACAGAATTAATAATTTGGCAGCTTCCTACATGAGACAGAAACTAGTGCAAAACTCTCACTTAATATTTTCTCACTAACTTAGCTTTACTCAGTTGCATACTTAGCTGATGTGTTTGAACACTTTGATGTGTTAAACTTAAGTTTTTAAGGAAAAAATTTAGACATGTTCAAAGTTCAGGCTAAGATTAGCGCTACGGTCAAAAAGTGTCAGATCTGGGCTTCAAGGATAGAAAGCAACTCACTATAACTTTTATACTTTAAAACAGTGGTTCCCAACAGGTGGTCCGCGGACCCCCAGGGGTCCGCGAGCTATGCCAGAGGGGTCCGCAAGATGCTATTAGAATAAAAAAATATATATATGAAATGTATTTCGTATGATAACAGAATTTTTTTTTCGACGCTTCCTGCATGAGCAGAGTATAGCCCAAAACTGTCACTCAAAATTTTCTCATTAACTGCTCTTGGTTTTACTCGTTTGTGTGCTTAGCTCATTTGTTTCAATACTTAAATGTGTTAAACTTGAGTTTATAGGGGAAAAAATGTAGACATGTTCAAAGTTGAGGATAAGATTAGTGCTATGGTCAAAAAGTTTCAGATCTGGGCGTCAAGGATAGAAAACAAGTCACTAACTAACTTTTCTACTTTAAAACATTTGTTGGAGTCATCAGAAGAGAATTTGCCTGACCAGATCAAGAAATGTAGCCTAGCCACCACTTTTAGAAAATATTTCCCTGAAAACTTACCCTGACGACAAATATTCGAAATCCCTTCAGATGTGAAATACACAATATCCAAGGCCTCATTGAAAAAAGAGCAAGATCAACTTGTGGATCTGTCCAGCTGCGGTACGATGAAAAATATTTTCATCGGTAATATGAAATTACAGACTTCTATTAATCAGCACGCAAGGACTGCAAGAAACTTGGAGATAAAGCAACGAAAAAGATCCTTCCATTTGCAATTACATATCGGTGTGAGCAAGCATTTTCTCTTATGTGTTTCATGAAAAACAAATATAAAAATCGGCTCAACATACGGTCGGATTTCAAAATGAAAGTTTCAAGTTTGGAACCGAATATTTCAGAATTAATGGTACCAAAGGACATATATGTAACTTTTCATTAAGAACTGAAAATTAAAAATGTTTACTGGAGTACTCTGTTGTAACCGTAAAAAATGTATAAAATATAAAAAGACTCTTAATTGGGCTCACTTTTTGATTTTAGGATTAGGAATTAATATAGGGGTCCCTGTCACAAAAACGGCTTGATGAGGGGTCCGCGAGAAAATTTTGTTGGGAACCCCTGCTTTAAAACAATTCTTGGAGTCATCAGAAGAGTTTCCTTGACCAGATAAAGATCAATGTAGCCGAGCCACCACTTTTATAGAGTAGTTCCCTGAACCCGACATTGACGTCAGATGGATTGGAAGTCCCTTTCTGATCTGTAGAAACGAACAACATAAAAGGCCTCATTGCAGAAGAGCAAGATCAACTTGTGGATCTGTAAAGCTGAGGTACGATAAAAAACATTTTCATCGGTGATAAAATTAGACTTCTGGGCATGAGCATGCAAGGACTACAAGAAACTTGGAGATAAGGCAATGAAAAGGATCCTTCCATTTGCAACCACATATCGATGTGAGCAAGCATTTTCTTCCATGTGTTTCATGAAAAACAAATATAGGAATTGGCTCGGCTAGCAGCCGGATTTCAGAGGGAAAGTTTCAAGTTTGGAACCAAATATTTAAATAATGGGCTCAAAATACAGATTTAACTTGTCTCTTTAAGAAATCAAAATTAAAACTAACTGTATAACTGATGGAGCACAATGTTTTGTAACTGAAAAAACGTATAAAACGTTTAAAAAAACCTTTTAATTTTGGTTCTCACCTTTAACTTTAGGAATAGGAATTTATAGGGGTCCTTGTCACAATAATGGCTCGATGAGGGGTCCGCGAGAAAATATTGTTGGGAACCCCTGTCCTATATAATCGGACCTTTTTGACTTCGTAAACAAATAATATTCTAAGTTAATTGCATGACACAAAATCTGTATAAGGGGCCGTTTTGTTATTAAAAATGTTATTAACTTAAAAAGGGGTGTTGCAATTGAAAATTTTGGAGTCCATATTTAAAATTTATAATATATTTTAACACGAAATACCAAGTTTTGTTAGTCTTTAAACATTATTAGAGGAGTTAGAGACATGCAAATTTTAAGTGCTGTAATGCTAAATGAGTTGCACACAAAAAAACTATCCCAATCTATATAATTAAGTTAATGAAACGAATTTTTTACAGAATAGTAATTATAATAACCCAAACAAAATGCATACACTATTGGGGTATTTAAAACAATCTTTAAATTTTAATTTTTTAAAAAATTATGAATAGAAACCTCTTAATATTTTTACAGAAATATATTTAAGACGGGAAGTTTAAGCGAAATCCCAATTTTTAATTTTTTTTATCCATAATTGCCGAGTAAATCACAAAATACTTTTTAATTGCACTTTAGGGACTGTGTATAAGATTAGATATGAGCCTGATAAACAAATACGGCCTTGGAAAGGAAGATAATCGTCATTAAACCAACAACCTTGAGATGGTCCCCCATAGGACATCAAGTGATTCGATTGAATAACTCGTTAAATATTCATCCAATTGCAACAAAAACTTAGATTTAGTGGTTTTCGAGGATGCTTAAAATTTCTAAATAATCAAATATAGGTGTTGCTATTGGAAATTTCAAAGTTGTTAAAATTTTTAATATGAAGATCATCCCTTATGAAAATTTTGTTTCATGCAATTAACTTAGAATGTTATTCATTCACAAAGTCAAAAAGGTCCGATTCCATAGGACTTTCCATGACTAACGGCCTAAATAATCACGTGGGTATTTTTTTATACCGGACGATTCCAGTTTGCTTTTTTCCTGCCTAGAAAAACTCGTATTTCGGGGATGAGAAGTTCTCCTAGCTTGTGAGGTTAAAGCATATATGTTGCATTGCACATCTGTTAACCAAGTTATCGTGGAAGCTAGGTAACATATGAAATCAAAGCCTAACTAAAATGCGTGGAGGTGAGTCTCTCCGGTACAGCTATGATATAATAGACAGTCTCAATTTAACGATTTGCATAGCGTTGTTAAGCGACAAAAATGCCCTGATGTAGTAAACATTTCATTTTATTTTCTTCTACAACTTAATAGGTATGGCAACTCTACGTAACAATTTCAAGCTTGTAAAAAAAATGAACAGACCGGCCATTATATCATAGCTGAACTCTTGCTACTTCGAATAAGTCCCGAAAATTGTTTAACTTGAATCCAGAATGGAGTCACGGCATAAGATAGTAAGCTAGTGCCGTTTTGCTAGTGCATACTGTTCATTTAATATACTTTACTCTGTACTCAAGTAAAATTTAACTGCAAAGAAAATGTTACTATCAAAACAGTTTGCAATAAAAATGTAAGTTTAAATATTTTATTACAACTAAGATATTTTTTCTTTTCCAGACATACCTTGCTTTAGAAGAGGTGACGATATTGGTGGTTGTGGATAATTCATGCACATCTTTTTTCCTTTTTTTATCAGCGATTTTTCTTAAAATTTCCTGTTTCTTCTCTTCTATAATACGCCTCTGTTCAGACATTTCCGACAGGCGATCCATTTTTTTTTTTAATTTAAAGGAGTTTAAATACTACATACAAGATAAGTTTTATTAGTATTGGAAATTTTAGATTACAGTTTTCAACAGAATCAGAAACCTGTCCTATGGTCTCAAACAAAAAGCAAAACAATACTTTATGAAATTTTTGAGAAAACAGAAAGTTAAAGATGATACACTAAACACATAGATATTAAATGTCTTTGGTTAAGAAAGATTTTCAAATTGTCCACTCCAAGATTTTAGCGCTGAAACCACAAATTAATATATTTTTCTTTCGATTTGTTTTTGGCAACAGCGACAAAGTGAAAGTAAATAAAGATGTTTTTGAATCCACCGGGATTTTTGTTTTAGATTCATATTTTGCAAAGATTTAAATTGAATGAATATTTTAATTGAATTTACATCGCCTATAACGAGTTTTTTCTTAAAACTGGATTAAATAAGCTTCAAAGATATTTTGAAAATGGATTCCGGCGATGATATTTTATGTGATTCGGATTCGAAAGACGAATTCGGTGATGATGAAGATTGTTTTTGCTTTGATTCAGAAAGCGATAAACAGGAATATTACGAAGACTTTCATTATGATATTCTGTCAACTGAAGACATAGTAGATGAAATGTTGAAATTAATTAAAGAAGTAAATACCATCGTTGAGGTACGTCATTTTATTAGACGTAGAAATGACCTGTTGTCCAGTAATATACCTACTTAAAAACCCTTTATTATGGTAAATTACTGATTGACGGTGCTCTTTTTTTTTGTCTTAAATATAGGCTTTTTTTAAAAATTATAATGCTCCTACCCAAAGTTTAATGGGGGGCTGGGGAGCCCAGTCGGTTAAGCACTCGCTTAGCATGCGGAAGGTCCCAGGTTCGGGTCCGGGCATCGCCGAAATAGCTGCCGACCTATAAACCGCCCGTGCAGCCAAAACTGTCCGACGAATAATACCCCGTGTAAGGGAGTGCACGTTAAATATCCTTCAAAGTCCTAACGCTGCGTACGATGTCGCCCTTAACGGTTGCGTTGGGTGCCTATTCAGGTGTTGGCTCGTCACTTGACTGTGGTTCTAAAATACGACGCCCGTCGCCAATAGCCCTCGTGTAGCTCTAGTGCGACGATAATTCAAACCTAACCTAACCTAACCAAAGTTTAATGTTCCCCCCTTCGAAATTGTTAGAAATTAATAATAGCTTTTTTTTTTGTTAATAATTATGGCATACAAGTCATTGTGAAGATTTTTGGGGTGCCTCCAGATCCATGCGTGAAAAACTAACAGTTACCTAAACTTCTGAAAACTTGTTTAATAGTGATTACAGGTGAAAACCGTTAACGCAAACTCAAAGGTAGCACAAAACATTTCGTATTAACCGAATTTCATTTTAACTATCTGGATTTTTTTACATTTAACCAATAGCTTAAAAAAGTTGGATCACCTTTACTGTACGGTAACTATTGATGCGATTTTCAGATTTGGCGATAAATAGTTTTTTGTGGAAACCTGTCTGACTTCGACTGATGATTGAATTCTTTGGCTTCGATGACGTTTTCCGGCAACCCTATCTGACCGTTATTTGCTCATTTCGATTGGTTTTTGTTCTGGAAAGTGGCCAGTATACGGACTTTTGGCGTGATTTTGGAAAGTTCGCCAATAGTTACAGTAAATTTCTACCAAAAAATTAACAAAAAGTATTCTTATTTTATAATGTAATATACTAATATTCAACAAACATACATTTATTGATTCAATTAATATAGTTAATTTGGAGAAGTACATTCCACAGAAAAATCAGGAAAATTCTTTTCCTTGCAGGTTCAAATTGGTTTATTGAAAGGTTGCTTCAATTTTATCCTGATTTTTTAAAATGGTGCTTTTAAACACACCGTATTTATTCATAATTTTTGCTCTTTTAAAACATTTGTCTCCAATATCCTTTAAAATTTTAATTTCTGATTCTAAAAAGGTAGACTACTGCTTTCGAACCATTTTAAATGAAAATCAATAAAGTTAGATGCAAATCAATTCTAATTTTTTGACTGAAACAATTTCGCGTTAGGAGATTTTTAAAGCACAAGCTTAAAGCTTTTTTGTCCAAGATTGAGCAAGTTCACTTCACTTTATCCTGGTTCAACTGTATTATTACAGTTTCTAATTTAGTGTCATTATCTACCACTGCTACATAACAAATTGATTTTATAAATAAAATTGTCTTGTTATTTGCATTGTCCTATGAATTAATTTAAGTAAAAATTTCAAAATATTATCTTACTTAATTATTACAAATAACTAATTAAGTGTATATAAATTAATAAGGCCCAGTGCCCTAGTGGCCAGGCCACAGGTCCGGGGATCGAATCCCAGATTGGGCAAGGGTGACCCATCCTTTCATCCCTTGAGTGGGTCGATAGAATGGGTACCAAGCATGCTTGGGAACTAAACACTGGGGGTTCCGCGTGAGACTGACCACCTTACCGGGACAGATGCCTAGCACCCCAGAGCCCTAGGTCACGGAAGCGGGTATGGCCACGGCAGGCCTTGGCCCAGTAATGAGCTGTTGCGCCGGGGAGTTCAGTTTTTTTTATATAAATTAATAGTTCATTTTTCTTCCATTTTTAGATTCCTCCTACCATAACTAGGATATTCCTTAACCATTTTAACTGGGACAGAGAAAAGCTTTATGAATGGTAATGTTTTAAAACTAAAGTACTTTATTATATTTTGTATGATCTGTAATGTAAGTTGAAATACTTGAGATAATTTTTAAAACAATTATGTAACAGCATTTTAATGTTATATGTGGATTGTTATTTTATTTAGCTATTATGGGGGCGATCCTGAAAGCCTCTTTAAAGAGGCACATGTTGTTAATCCCAAGAGTAAAGTTACAAAAATCGAAATTGTAAGTTATACTTTTTCTATGACATTTGCAAATGGACATTTTTTAAATGACATTTTTAACTTTTCAAAAGTAAATGTTTAAGTTAATAATAATAATAATTTGCTTATGCTAGCATATTACTAAAACCTAATTCTTTCAGTCCCAACAACAATTTGGCATTATCATTTTAGAATTATTATTATTATTATTTTTTGATCGTCTATAGCCATTTGTGATATCTAAGCACATCATTCGATTCTTCAAACTTTTTTCTATTAGAACATATTTTTTAATAATCCCATTAGATGTCAGCCCTATTATTATATTTAATTATCAGAAAAATGATGATGCGAAATGGCATCACTGGGGCTGAAAGGGCTATCAACCTTTCGCATTTTGTTGTTGACTGTTAATTTTTAAAGAAATGTTTATAAAATAAAAGTTTCTTTTGTTTTTTCTTGCATATTCCTTTATAACAAATATGTATTTTTAATTCTTTCTTAGAAATCATTCCAGAAAATTGAACTATGCGAAGTATGTTTAAGAAAACTATCTTGTAAAGTAAGCCGTTTCATTTGTTAACTCTTAAAAATTGGTCTAATAGAAAATATTTAGGTGGGTGAAGAGTGTCTTTAAAAAAAAAATTCTACTCTTTAAACACAAAAATCTAAAACTAAATAAAGGACTTGAAGCACAATATGGCATTCCATCCTCATCATCAAAAAGGTCAAACGTAAATCATCAAAAGCATATTACACTCCTTGCCAACCCAAGTCGGGTAAATAGAAATATGCTATGGTGAAGATCCTTCCGGCATGTAAAGAGTTCCATAAATTATTTGTGAATCCATCCAGAAAACATGTTTAAAACATTAATTTCGTTTTAAGGTCTAACATTGAATATTATTTGAGAAAATTTGGCAGTTTTATCAGAATGAAAAGTGTATTTGGGGTAAATTGTATTCAGATAATTTGTTATGTAAGTATTAACTTGCATGAGTTTCCAACTAACGGACCAACCGCGCTTTTCTGTCTGCCTTTTTACTCGTTGTTTTTACCCATGATAGGTTGGCATGGTGATTAATAGACACCCCTTTTTTTAAAAAAAAAAGAGGGAGAATTCTGGGCATAAATATTTGGTATTTAATCCATTTTCTCCGCTTGGAACTCTGACTCTTAGGTCTTCCCTCGTCAAATGTCTATTGAGTGTCACAAATCAACCTTAAAACATCCATACTTTTTGAATTTTTTGTTTTTATATGGAAAACATGGAAAAGTCAATGAAGTTTGAGATTGCTTTTGAGTAGACACCCTGTCTGTTTTACATCATAATTCTTTGATGTTTGAATGAAAGTGTTCACTAATACTTGATATATTTTCAGTGGTTGTTAAATATTTTTTAATGTCTTTCTTTGATATTTTTCTTTTAATTAGATGATGACGAGTTTAGCATGTGGTCATCGCTACTGCAATGAATGTTGGAAGACCTATTTGTCAACCAAAATTATGGATGAAGGAGAAGTTCAGGTAAAAACAGGGTGGCTACAGGATCAGGGAATCATGGAAAAGTCAGGGAATTAAATCAATCTGGAAAAGTCAGGGAAATTGGAGATTTTTTAAAAAAAATCAGGGAAAATTTCAAAAAGTGCCATTTTAACCGGTAAAAGAAAGGATAAAATAGTTTAATCCCGAAAAGGCTTTCACTTCAGTGGTTGAGTTACTGCTTATTAAGATAATTATAATAAAGATAATTTAAGATATGAGAAATCTAATTAAAATTTGAAGATTAATTAACATTTTAATTACATTAAGATCTCTTCAAATATTTGTCAACTAACTTCTAGTGCAATCCAACAATGCTTCCTCATTGCACTTATTTTGCTGCCTAGTAATCTTTTTTAAGTCCACCGATGACATCGAGCACCTACTAATGCTTTATTTTTATATCATAGCTTGATAATCTTAATAAGTCTTATCATAACTTATAAAATTTATTATATGGGCTTTAACGCTTGCTTTTTTTTATAGATTTGTAAAAAGCTCATTGTATATTCATTAACTAAATTTCCTTTTTAAAAAAAAAAATGTTTTAATGTTAAATATACTAGAAAGTGGTTTTACTAATGCCACGAGGAAACCAGCATGTTAATATAGTTTATTGCCGCTAATCAGGGAAAATTTTTACATTTAACCTGGAAAATCAGGGAAAAGTCAGGGAATTTGTTTTCACAGATTCTGTAGCCACCCTGAAAAATTAAACAAAAAAAATTCTTGATTTAAAATATTTAATACAATTTGTAAATTAACCCTTTCAGTCCCACTGATGCCATTTGGCACCATCATGTTTCTGATCATAATTAAAAAATAATAATAGGGATTAATAAAAAAATATTTTCTAATAGAAAAAAATTTGAAGAATCGAATGATGTGCTTGTTCATATCATAAATTATTGGATAGGCAATGGATTGGACCAATAATAAAGTAGCAGATTCGTAAAACAGACATCATTTATAAGAAGTTTTAGAACATTTCAATTAAGTTAAGAGCAAAACATTTTTATGTCTACGCAAGCACGCCATTTTAAGAAAGAGTACAGTTACATTACAGGTGACATCACATCATACGCTTCTCGCAGGACGGGCTCATTTGAGAAAAGGATGAAGGGGTGAGATTGACCTACACCTATATAAATGGCTATAGGCTAAATGGCTAATTTCTAAAATGATATGCCAAATTTTCATTGGGACTGAAAGGGTTAAAAATAAAGTTTTACCTGTATCCTGAGAAATATATTGTTGTTGAAATTTTATTGATATGGGAAAAAATCATATATGTATTTCATCAATCTTGTTTATTTTAGTCTATTTCTTGCTTTACTCTGGGCTGTGATATTTTGGTGGATGATCAAACAATTATGTAAGTGAAATGAAGCACCAATTAGTATATTATGTAGTACTTTTATGTCAGAGATTGGAAAATTACTTTTAAAAAGTAATTGTTACAGTTAGATAATATGAAAAGTAACTAGTTAAAGTTACTTAATATGAAATTTCCTGTTACAAAGAAATTTAAATTTTACATTTCTTCCAAGAGAACCAAGATTAAAGAAATGGTTATCACAGGAAAGTTGAGAGCGAAAATTCAATGGTGCTAAAAGATACATTTTAAATTATAAACTTAAAGCCAAAAATATCTGTGAGGAGCAGCGTGAGAAGTAACAATGTTAAAAAAAAATTTTTAACTACAAATAAGTAATACAGCCTTTTTTTGCAGTTATAGCACAAAAAATCTGTATTTTTAGAGCTTAAGGCATGTTCCTAAGTAACTATAAACATAATTTTTAAAAAAATTGCAAACATACTTTTTAGCATATATTTGTATGAAAAGTATGTTTCGATTAAGAATATACGTGTAGGATTTTGCTCGGGTCTTACGAGGTTAATTCAAGAAACATATTTTACTTGAATTTAACTCTTTTATTCAAAAACTTTAACTGTTTAACTTGAACTATTGTCTTGTAATTTCACTGTTTTTAAGCCATGGAAAATTGTGAGATTGAATTTTTCATTTATATGAATGTTTATTGCTGACAGTTTATTTTTTTTAGAAAGTAGATTTTTAAAAAACTTTTATGAAAATACTACTTAATTATTTTAAACTTAAATTCTATAATTATACATGGAATGCTAATTATACCAACATTTTTAGGGAATTGGTGGATGCAAATGTTAAATCAAAATACCAGTATCTTATAACTAACAGTTTCATTTTGGTAAGAGTTTATTTCATTTTATGTTAGTATTTTTTTTCTTCAAAAAAATTGCCTTAAATTTCAAATGTAAACATATTTTTAGCCTTTCCTTACTTAAAAAAATTGAAATAACAGTTGTAATCAAACAATTTTTCTATTTCATACAAATTTAGATACATATCTCATACTTATAAACATAAGAACTGTGAGTAATTTAGGAAATAGCAAGTGATGTATTTTTAATATTTAAAGAGTGTTGTTGATTGTATTTCCTTCAAAGTTGTTGAAATTTTACCACTAGTTTAAAACTTTAAGGAATGTTATTTTATTTTGAAATTCACATTAAACTATTTCACAATTTGTAAAATTTTCTAACATTCATGAATTTTAATCTAGTGCAACCGCATTTTGAAACACTGTCCAAATCCTGGATGTAGTAGAATCATTAAAGTTCGCCATGTTGCCCCTCGCAACGTCACTTGTTCTTGTGGTCACACTTTTTGGTGAGCGTGAAATTTTACTATCAATTACTTAACACCTTACAGACTGGTAGCGGTTCGAACATACTATACCTTTTCACCGTTTGGTTTTCCAATAGCCCTTGTGTAGCTCTAGTGCGATGATAATTCAAAACTAAACGGTCTTGGTCATGACTTGATCCAACCATTCTAATCCACTGAACACTTCTGGTCTAGAGCGATCCACAGTGCTAGACAACTTGAGGCCGATCGAATGTAGACTAAACGCTTACCAAACCTTAAACTTACCAAATCTAACAGAAAGATCAAAAGTCCGTTAGTTGACGACCGGTCGGTAAACACTGGTAAGCAAACATTGAATAATCGATGGCCAGTCAGTAAAGTGTTAATTTAAAATGTAAGGTGGTAATGAAAGTATTGTGATGGGCTTGAAAACCTGTAAAAGAGATTTTGATGTTTTCTACACATTTTGGAGGGTGCAGATTGTAAAATGTGGTTTTTGAATATCTGTCCGTCTGTCTGAAACCACTCTACAACTCAAATTAAAAAAGATGCAAACTTCAAATTTCATACAAGACTATTGGACGTTATATAAGGTTTTTTTTTAAAAAAATAAGACATGCATTATTGAAATTGCTTTATGTGTATGTAAAATAAGTCAACAGGGAAACTTTGGATAAAATTAAGTCGTTTTTATTAGCTGCTTGACATTGGTAAATGATAAATTGGTCGTCTGAAGTCCACAGTAGTGTGAGACGGAATGATCACAAAAATGACGAAAAATCTCGAAGCCCTTCCACCGAAAGTCAGAGGCTCATATTGATATGAGAAAGTTTGAAAAGGTCAAGTTTAAAATGTGATGACTAAACAGTTTTTGAGGGAACTATTGTTTCAGGCGACTGTTTGTCGCTGTCAGGGTGCGGTTGGGATGTTAAAATACTAAGTTATATTAAAGATATGCGAAAATGGTAATTTAAGTTATTAAATTTAATTGGGGTTAAAAAATATAAGATTTTGAGGGGTTCGGTTATAGTATGTGATGCATAAAACTATTTTTAAATGCTTATTGATTTATTGAGTGGTAATTAAATGTTGCATAATGTTACACACTAGTTTTTCTTCCTAGCGGCTCTGTGCTGAGAGGTTAAATGTGTCCGCCTCGTAAGCCCAAGATCGCGGGTTCGAACCCCGGCTGAGTCGTCAGATTTTCTGGATGGGAAAATTTTGGGGCACGCATGTCATATGATTATGTGGCATGTAAAAAAACCCTGGAGGGCCCATTTGGCCTGGGTTCTCTCGGCAAAATTAAATCTTGGCATGCTTTAACATCCACTGAGATCTCAGATTCAATGTAATCGGTGCGCCGAAATTTGTAGCGAGAGTCACCTAGATGGTGCCACAAAAAAATGGCTCTCATTTCTGGGGAATGTGCCAAGTCTGCAAAAGCTTGACCGCCAATGTTGCAGCCCCATTAGAGAAAAAAAAGAAGTTTTTCTTCCTGCTTTTTGCTTCAATGTTAACAATATAATTTGTGATGTGTACAATACATAGGTAATATATGTAATTATAAGTTTTTGAATCTCCAATAGAAACAATTTACCACTATGTTTTCATTAACTCCTGTTGATGGTTGTAAAATATGTATTTTTTCCCCCAGTTTTCAGTGCTCTGAAAATGGTCATGAACCAATTTCTTGTCGACTTTTGCAAAAATGGAAAAAGAAATGTAAGGATGACGGTGCCTCTCTAAATTGGATTGCTACTAATACAAAGGTATGATAAAAAAAAAATTACAATCCATACTGATAAAACACCATTCAATCATTTAAAATATTTGTACAATAATGTTGCCTTAAACAGTCTCGAAACATAATCTATTAAAATTCTAAATGTTTACCCAGGAAATAATTGTACAAATTAGCTTATTTTATCTATCACTAACTCCCTGTATCCCTTAGTACACATAAAGAATCTATGTTTCTGGTTCTATTGATTACTATTGTTGTTCATTGTTACTATTATTGTTGTTTAAGAGCAATGGAGTAAGTAGGGTGGGCGAAAAATACTTTTTATTTTATTTCGAATCGCTACAGTGCAGAAAAGTTGCCATTTGTAAAGACATGGAAAATGCACGAATTATTATTTTATTATTCATTTATCTTCCGTTCGCGCAATGCCATCAAAGTTGGCAAAAAATTGTCAAAACCGTAATTTTTATATATATTTTTAAACATGATAGTTGTTTTAACTGTGTTCTTATATCATAAATTAACTACTAAAAGTATGTAAAATCAATACATATAATTATTATACATTTGTGCCTGATCCTCCGGCCACGGAACATAGTACAAAATGAGGGAAAATGGTAGTTTTTACCATTTACTACATTTTAATCATACAAGTTTTAGACATGCTAATCATCTTACTTAAAAACATCTATCGTGCTTAAAAAAATTATAAAAAATTACAGTTTTTGACAATTTTTTGCCAACTTTGATGGCATTGGGTGAACGGCAGATAAATGAATTAAAAAAAATTATATTCAGTACATTGTTCATATTTTTACCAATTGCAACTTTTCCGCTCTATAGCGATTCAAAATAAAATAAATATTTTTCAGCCCACTCTAATGCTCAGTCGCGTAGAGCTAATTAATGCATTAGTTATGAAAATGCAACCTTTCTGAAAGTATTGCTTTGCAATGTAAGAAGCATTTTTTCCCACCAGGCATGAGAATTGTCATAACAGCAAAATAAAACAAATTGGAAGGTAGAATATCTAGTTATTTCATTATTAATTTTTAGGGGTTTTCAATGCTCCACAATATTCTGATAAGAGAAGTATTAGATTATTAATATATTAATTCTAAAATATCTATTAATTGACGAGCTTAGTGAAAGAACATGCTAAGTGACATTTCTGTAAAAAAATATATAGGATTTTTGTTTCTATGAACATGTTGTTAACTCCCTTAAAGATAACAAGCTTCCCCTTTTTCATGAACTTGGATGTAAGTACATTTCTTACTACTGTTTTTAAGGGATCAGAGTGAAAACTAAAAACTTAAGGGGGAATGGGCAAACTTGGACCGCGACTCAAGTGCCTCAGTGTTAAATCCAACGGGAAAAAAATATTTTCTCTGCCACATTTCTCCGGCTGTATTGAATATTTTTACAAACGTTTTTTTTTTTTTTTAAATAAATGTAGATAACTTACAGGTCTCTATAATTCCACTTTTTTAAAGTGCTTCGAATACTTTTTGTAAAATTGTTTATTGAAAATTAATAAAAATATTGGAGCCAATATCAAAAAGTGGGATTGTGGGGACCTGTAAGTCAGCTATATTTATCAGATAAAAAATTCGTTTGTAAAAATATTCAATGCAGCCGGAGAAATGTGGCAGAGAAAATATTTTTTCTCCATTGGATTGACACTGATGCGTTTTGCTTTTTAGACCCCCGGTCCAGCGTGCCCATTATCCCTTAAAAGCTCTTTTTTTTTTTCGTTTCCCCCTTTTTGTCACTTCCACTTCAATTATTAAATAACCAGTTGTTGTTTTATTTTGCTGTTATGACAAAATCTTGTACCTATAATTAAACTCATAGTTTCCTTGCAGAAGCCAGGACCATGGGCGGAGCTATATAAAACATGGAACAATTAGATGAAGACAAAATAAAACGGCTGAATTTTCTCTTCATCTGATTGCTCCGAAAGTTTTATAGATCCGCTCATGATTGTGGCTTCTGTGCAGGGAAACTATGAGTTTAACCCTTTCAGTCCCAGTGATGCCATTTGGAATCATCACTTTCAATATTTTTTCCAAATATTTATGTCCCGTTATGGCCTCCAAACACACATCATTCGATTCTTCACACTTTGCTCCATTTGGCAATATTTTACATTAATCTCAATAGAAGTCTGAACAAATTAATACCTCTGCGGGTGCCAGATCAGGGGGTTATCGGCCTTTGATCTGGATCAAAATTCCGATATGTGAGTGAGAATGGATGTGTGAAAGGGACCTTCCTGTAAAACGGATGTGTCACGCTGGCGGGCAAAAGTCGGACTTCCTCCCTTGTGGCGCTCAATTAAAACGGAAGCTGCCCCTCTTCGCCTTAAATCCGGTAGTCCTCTACTCCGGACTCGGTTACCGAGTGGCATTAGAAACAACAAATAACAACGAAGTCTGAACAACTATTTTAAAATGGTCAGATACCTTAAAATATCTAACTCGTAGGGTTTTTTGGTAATATATATACTATTTTTATTTTGTTGTTTTCCACAGTTTAAAAATTTTGTCATTATTTCAAAAAACATAAAAAAAATTTAGATGATTTTTTTTTCTTATGGAACTCTTATTTTTGACCTAAAATAAGCTTATTTTGAGAATGTTGGATGTTTCTGTAGTGTGGGAAAATTTTTTGGGGACTGAAAGGGTTAACTATTGCGGGGAAAAAAAACGGCTTCCTTTGCAAAGCAATACTTTTGCAGAGGTTGCGATTTCATAATTAGTGAATTAGCTCTATGGGACTGACCAACGACTGAACATTCCTCTTAAAAATATACCTATATTTCACAGGACTGTCCAAAATGCAGTGTCAGAATTGAGAAAAATGGTGGTTGCAATCACATGACATGCAAAAATCTAAACTGCAAGTATGAGTTTTGCTGGCTGTGTTCACGGTCCTGGACTTCTCACAACTTTAATTGGTAAATATTGAGCACTGTTTAAAATGTATTAAACCTCTAAATTCTGCTTTAAAAAAAAATGGCAGTTAGGGTAGACTGACCAGTGAGTGAACAGGCCCCAGTGAATGAACATTTGGGTGAATATAATTTTAAAAAATAAGAATTGAAAATAATTCCACGATATGGATTGTCAACTCTGACTTCCTCCCATGTAGTAGGAAGCTATCTGACAATGGTTGGTTGTCCTGGTCATTATATCCTGGTGTTCATTCACTGGCGAACGTGACGCCTTAAACGTTCATTCACTGGTTAGTCTACCCTATAACCTTGTTAACGTGAACTCGCTTAACACAGGCAAAAAATTTCAAATTTGACTCGTATTTTTCTTCTTCTTAGAAATTCATAGTTTTGAAAAACAAATTGGTGAAAATATTAAAAGAAATGGCAATGAACGTTGTAAAATAAATTGTCTTCAGCTTCTGAAAGAATCACGAGCTCTCCCTTGATTCATCAGTTTCAATCCAATGAATGAGGTGGCAAGTGTAGGATGATCCCTCATATCAAGAAAATCAGATGTGTTCTTCTGCTGAAGTCAGAACTAAAGAGCATATAAATTATGAGTGGTTGGCATATATAAAGTTATTGATTTTCATTCAAAATGAATTCAAAGAAGCAGTCTATTTCTTTAGAGACAAAACAAAAATTGTAAAATGATATTGACCACAAATGTTTCCAAAATGCGGAAATATAGTGTGCAAATTAAGTTTATTAATTGAATTACTTATTGAATACAAATTGTATTTTTTGTATATCACGTTATAAAATTAAAATAATTTTTAAATTTTATATATTTTTTTAAACTATTCACTGGTAATCAATGTACACTGGTATCAATGTAAATTAAATTCCTGATGGTTAACATGAAATTCGGTTAACACAAAATGTTTTGGTGCTAACTTCCCCAGGTTCGGGTCCTGGCTTCGCCAAAATAACTGCCGACCTATAAACGCCAAATTGCAGTCAAAAATGTCCGATGAATAATACCCCGTGTAAGGGAGTGCACGTTAAATATTCTTCAAAGTCCTACCATTGCGTACGATGTCACTCTCAACGGTTGCGTTGGGTGCCTATTCAGGTGTTTGCTCATCACTTGACTGTGGTTCTAAAATATGACGCCCGTCGCCAATAGACCTCGTGTATCTCTAGTGCAACGATAATTCAAACCTAACCTACACTAATCAGTGCTAACTTCGTGTTCATGTTAACAGGATTTGACTGTATTTAACATTGTGTTTCATAGCAAATGTATTTCTTATATTGCATATGTAACTTTTACAGGGAAAAATGTAACCGCTATAATGAAGAAACCATTAAGTCTCAAGAACTGTCTCAATCTGATTTACAAAAATATGATTTCTACTATAACTGCTACATGAACCATGCTGCAAGCTTCAAATTTGAAAAAGAGGTTTGCATTATATTCTTGATAGTTATTCATATTTTTTATTGTATTTTTTAAAGCTTATTCTTCTCTCTTAAAATAATATTTAAATATTCTATACTTCCAAGATGTGTGCTTGAAATGTGAACTAGAAAATTTTAAATTGCAAATCAGTTATCAATGTAAACTAAAGTTAATGTAAAATTTCTTTTACTACCTATAATCCAATAATCCAATACATGAAATAAAATTTCAGTTATTACTTAAAAAAACTGAGCTACACATCAAATAGGGTGACTAGTATTTTGCAGTACAGTACTATTTTTTTACTTTTGTCCTGCCTGTTTCAAAGAGTCCTAAAAAAAATAAAATTTCCTCTTTTTTTGTGCTGCAAAAAGTACAGCATTTTGGGTGAGGAAACAGGTTTAATCAGAAACAATCCTACTCAAGATATATTATCTATATTTTGCCTCTGTTTATACATCTGGCATGCAAACAATAGTTTTATTAAATTGTAACGTAAAAAGTTCAGAAATAATTTATTTGGGATTACGTTTATTACAATCTAGGTGGTTTGAGTCATTATAAATAGATTCCAGTCATTTTGTAAGACTAACATTACTACAATATTTTCTTAACATGCTATATGCTCTATATATATATGATGCCCTGCATTTAGCTTTTTTCCTCTGTTTTTTAAACACTACTATACAACATTGGGATTGGAAATATCTGGTCAACCTATTGGCAAAAATTACTGAACTTGCAAGGCTGCTGATATACAGTAAACTCCCGATTATTCGCGGGTGGATTATCCGCTTTGCTGATTATCCGCGGGCCACGATCACCTTCTCCTTTCCCATCAAAATTAATAATTTCAAGAAGAACAAAAAGAAATGATATTTTTACTTTTTTAATACCTGTTGGAAAAATGCATTCCAAAAACAGCGAATTCCTTTTAAGAACCACGTTCACATTCAAAGAATAGCGAATATATTTAAAAAACAAAGAATACATTAATAAGAACAACAAAGTCATTAAAATTAGAAATAAGTCATTAAAATAAGACTTTTGGAAACCTGCGTGTCCCAAATTGTGTTCGACCATTTTCACCTTGCGTATTGATTTTTGTCAAAAAGCTTCACTAGTAAAATAAACTGCTCACAATTTTATTGAACTGCTTTGCGTGATTTTGATAGTGAAATGAGTGAGAAGCAAAAAAAGTTGTCTTAACAATTCAAGACAAACTTCTATCACAAATAAGAATGAGAAGTTGGAAGACTAAAAAACAAAAACAATTCACTGACTTTGATGTAAAATTGTAAATCTTCATCCTCCCTTAAGGTTTTTTTTACCTTAAAGTACTACGATAACTGTATTTTACTTTTATAAAATCAGAAGCAATTTTGTGGATATTTGCTTTACTTTTGCGGATTATCCTCGAATTCGCTAATCCGGGAATGCCACGCCACCCAATTCCACGGATAATCATTAGTTTACTGTAGTTTAATAACTTAAAAATTTAAAATAACTCAACAATTGAATTACAGTCGAACCCTGCTATAGTGAACCCTCGCTTATAATGAACCTTTTCAGTGGTCCCTTTCGAACTCCTATTTAACTAATGTTATTTTATATGGATATAGTGAACTACTTGGAAAATGGGAGTTCGGTTATAGTGAACTTAAATTTCATTTCCGTATTTTTTTTGGTTCAGTTCTCCATATTTTAAGCTACACTATGAATGGCAAGTGGCAGCGAGGAAGCAATCTTTAACAATGTGGCACATTTCAACCTGACCTTCCCCTATTATTGTACTCAAACTGGACCTGTTTAAAAGTAAACATACCTTTTCTCCCCCCCCCCCCCCCATCCTCTCTGGGTTCCAGGAACCACCCTTTCTTTTCGAACCATTATTCATATTCCACATCTCACCCATCCACACTTTCGTGGAAGGCTTGTCTCCATAATACGACAATACCCTTTCCTGGACGATTTGTCACGGCTTGTACGACGATACGCACTGGTTTTGCAACTTCTTCTCCAGAGTTGAATGAAGCTATAGCTACTCTTCTTCCTAGCTACACATTCTTTCTTTTCAACAACCCCTTGAAAACTGGGGATAAGTGGAACTGTCCAATTCACATGCACTTATCTGTTACTCGTATTTCCTTATGAACTCTAATCGTAAACAATCCAAAATTACCATTTTCTTTCACAGAATGTAGACATATAGAGGTAACATATTAAATTCATTATTACTTAATTATATGTATTTACATTCCTTTTGTACTAATAATTATTTTGAGAAAATTTCAAAAATTAATATTTTTTGAAAATTTATTGAATAATTAAATTATTTATTCAATTAATTCAACCTATGCAAAATCTTTATTATTCTTATAAAAGCTTATAAAAATATAGCGATATATAAATATATCGTATAATACTTTATTCCAGAAAAATTGGATATAGTGAACCCTCGGATATAGTGAACCAATTGTTGGTTCCGTAGAGGGTTCACTATAGCGGGGTTCGACTGTATTTATTTTATTCAGACTTGCAAGTATTTTTTTTCAGTTGTATTCTACTGTGGAAATAAAAATAGCCGAGATGCAGCAAAATAACATGACTTGGAATGAAGCTCAGTTTCTAAAAAAGGCAGTGGATGTCTTGTGTGAATGTCGTCAGACTTTGATGTACACATATGTGTTTGCATATTTTCTTGCTAAAAGTAATGAATCAGCAATATTCGAGGTAAGTTTTCAAGATTTATTTTCTAATTGTTTTAAGCCTGGCTTCTCCAGGGCTGGGGAGCCCTGTCGGTTAGACCCTCGTCTAGCATGCGAAAGGTTCTGGGTTCGGGCATCGGCAAAATAACTGCCGACCCATTAACAGCCCGTGCAGCCTATAATGTCCGACGAATAATACCCCGTGTAAAGGAGTGCACGTTAAATATCCATCAAAGTCCTAATGATGCGTACGATGTTGCCCTTAACGGTTGCCTATTCAGGTGTTGGCTCGTCACTTGACTGTGGCTTTAAAATACATCACCAATAGTCATCGGGTAGCTCTAGTGCAACGATAATTCAAGCTTAGCCTAACCTGGCTTCTCCTGAACACCTTTTAGAATACATGGAACTCTCTAGAGAGGATCTACACTGCTCAAAACAATTAGGGAAGCGCATGGTTTGAATTCTTTCACCTTCAATGATTCCATTTGGAAACATCAGCTTGCGATTTTTTCTTACTAAGTTACTTTACTACGTTAAGCTCGCGCATTCATTTATTGTTAGATGGAAGTATCATCTCTTTTGAAGAATTAAATATTGTTTGTGATTATATTTAAGTATTGATGTGTAACATTAGGTAGGGCAACACAAAAATTCTGAAAAGGATAATCATGAAATAATTAAATTATCATTCATAAATGCGTGTGTGTATACTCTGTTTTTCTTTAATTTGTGGGACTAAACAAAAAAAAACAGGATGTTTTGGCTATAAAAATTTAGGTGGAAAACAATTCTAATATCTACTAAACTAAAGCATTAAATATATATTTAAAGCTGTCATTTTCTGTTGTTGCTAAGTTTAATTTAATTGCTTCCAATACGTTCCTGTGCGTCTTGCATTTAGTCTACCATTGGCATTTCACTGCTTAGAATCCAGAACAAAATTTCTTTGCTTCACAAGGTAAATTGATATAATGCTGAAATATTCAGAAAATGTCCAATTAAATGTTATGAGGAATTATATAAAAACTCATTTTAAAGGTAACTTTTCAGAATAGATCATCTTTGCAACGGTATATATGTATGATTTCATTTCAATTTTGGCAAATTCATATTTATGTCTTGTTTTTCTTTTTAATAGGGTAATCAAAGTGATTTACAAAGTGCTGTTGAAGGATTGTCTGAATATTTAGAACGAGAACTCTTGATGGAGAATATCACAAAAATTAAGCAAATTATCCAAGATAAATATAGGTAATATATGCTATTTTTTGTACAAATTCTATCCTCTTGTTCTTTACATTATTGTAAAATGTTGAAGTAGTTTTTTTTATCTCTGTTTTTGTAATTAACCTAAAAAATAATTTAGGATTTTACTGTCAAATGTTTTATTTTTCAAGGGTATAATTATGTTATTGTATTTCTTGTCAACTGCTTTTAATTACTTTTTAGTGTCTTTAATTTCTTTTTAGTAAACTAAAGAAATTTTTTCAAAACTGAAATATTGTAATTAAAAAAAAAATTCTTGTTCGCTCACAGTTTTAATTGTGAACCATTTCAAAGGGCTTTAAACTTAGGGTGACCAGACTTACTGCATTTTGCAGTACAAGTTCTAAAAAACGTAAATGCCCTGTTTTTCGGACTTGTACTGTGAAATAATACACTGCACTTTGCAAAATGATAAGATTTTGCCAGGAACCATCTTGCTCAAGAAGTTTTCTATTTTTTTTTTTTTTTTTTGAAAATAGAGTAGAATGCATCTTTTTTTTTTCTTGAATCAAGCACAGCAAACAATTAAGAAATGTAGAATATAAGATAATTTCCAAAAGTTCTCCTTTCAAACTGTATATATATAAACAAAGGGTTAGCTTCCTAGTTGGCAAGCAAGAGTGTTATTAAATGTAAATATAAAAAGTCATCAAATAATATATTTTATTTATTAAAATCCAAGTGATTTTCACCATACACAAAATAGAATACCATATGTTGCATCCACAAGTTTCACCATACACGTAATAGCACTGACTTTACAATGTTACTATAAACCCAAATATGAAATATATGCTGTGAAATTACCTTTTAAAAAAAAAACTTTCTTGACACTGTACTGCATTGATGTTGAAAAGATCTCTTCCTTCCTTCCTCAATGGCACGACAGCCCCAGGTGAGCCCTGGCTTTCTCAATCAGTTTCCTCCAGGCCTGCCTCTGCCTGGCCGTGGTCTTCCAATTTGATACCTTTAAGACTGATAAGTCTCTTTCCACGCAGTCGGCCCATCTCAGCTTTGGTCGACCTCTGGGCCTTGATCCGATGGGCTGAGCCAAAAAGATTATATTTGTCGAATGCTCTGTGTTCATTCGCATGATGTGATCAGCCCATTTAATTCTTTGGATTTTTATATGCTTGACAACATCAGGCTCTCTAAACGCCCAATAGAGTTCTGAGTTTGAACGTCTGTACCAAGTACCATCAACTTGTTTGTGTTTGCCTCCAAAAATGGATCTTAGGATCCAACATTCGAAGATTCCCAAAAGATCTCTCGTCACCCATTTTTAACACGTCCAGACTGGGGCAAAAAATATCTGTTTTCTGCATGAGATGGGACGGTCTTATATTGTTACGCTTCGTCGGGAAGGAAAACACTTTGCGAGTTCGAAAGCACAAGGCGAAATCACAACTAGTGAAAATACAAGGTAGATTATATGCCCTGAAAAAAGTAAAAAAGTAACAACATATTGTAAGCGTTGTGAGGGCCAGCCTGCATTATGTTTGGAATGTTTTTGAAAAGTTGCATAGATATAAATAAAGAAATAATTGTTATCAATTTAAAAGCCGCCCCGGTGGCACACTCGTTAGGATTCTAGCCTTTGGAGCTGCTGGGGTCGGGTTCGAATCCCGGTCAGGCATGGATGTTTGTGACTGTCAATAAATGTTGTTATTTGTCTATGTATTTGTGTCGTCTCTTTCTTTGTGTGTCTCTTGTGCTTGTGTCATTTATGGGGCTTAGTACAATAGACTTAAAGTTGCAGTGCTTGGCGATCTTGCCCCCCCACCAAGAAAGTCATAAAGTCATATCAATTTAAAATATTGAATGTATATAATACTCAATATTTTTATTTATAATGTTGAGAAAAAATAAAACTTATTCTTTAACGACTTTTTTTCTGAAAACAAGTGACTCACCTGTGCTGCACACTGCCTCACTGGATAGTTAAGCGTTTTCCACTAGTGGGTCGTGCCGCCCCACAGAACAGTCACATGTGACCCACTGGTGGGCCACAAAAACATGAACGTGTTAAACTATACATTCTATATTTTATAGAATGTAATGCAACAAGATATTATGTCTATTAGACAGTTCAATTTCCATATTTTTGCTTTTCAGGTATTGTGATAAACGAAGGAGGGTGCTCTTAAACCACGTTCACGAAGGCTATGAAAATGGCATGTGGAAAGATATTGAGTTCTGAAATCCCCTGGAAGCTTTGTTGAGTGCCATAATATAAGCAGGGTCTATGGTGTTTAGTTGTTTGAATATATTTTTAATGTTACAGAAGAACAAATTTATAATAATTGGAAGAAAACTAGGCATGCATTTCATGTCTTATTCAGATATTGAGTCAGAATGTTTTTGGTTTAGGAAAAATTAAGATAAAAAGCAATCAAAATTCGAAATAACTTAAAATATTCGATATCAATTGCAAAAAATAATTGTTATATATTTCATTATTTAAAACTCTTTCCTCTTTATTATTTAAAACTCCTTTCATGATTTCTTTTGATGCAGAAGTTTTGTATTTGAACCAACGGAACTACTGAAAATTTCACTAGTTTTTACATCTGCAAGCCTGTTCAGATGTAGATACCTGAGGTACAGTGTAAATTGGGGCTCTTCTCAGTTACTTAGGGTTTTTTTTGTCGATTTAAAATGCCAAAATATAGATAAATAATCTTGTCAAACTCATTAACGAGTTGATTTTGTTTTAGCCTGTTGCAAGCCTGTTCAGATGTAGATACCTGAGGTACAGTGTAAATTGGGGCTCTTCTCAGTTACTTAGGTTTTTTTTTGTCTATTTAAAATGCCAAAATATAGATAAATAATCTTGTCAAACTCATTAACGAGTTGATTTTGTTTTAGCCTGTTGCAAGCCTGTTCAGATGTAGATACCTGAGGTACAGTGTAAATTGGGGCTCTTCTCAGTTACTTGGGTTTTTTTTTTTTTGTCTATTTAAAATGCCAAAATATAGATAAATAATCTTGTCAAACTCATTAACGAGTTGATTTTGTTTTAGCCTGTTACAAGCCTGTTCAGATGTAGATACCTGAGGTACAGTGTAAATTGGGGCTCTTCTCAGTTACTTGGGGTTTTTTTTTTGTCTATTTAAAATGCCAAAATATAGATAAATAATCTTGTCAAACTCATTAACGAGTTGATTTTGTTTTAAAGAACATTTTGGTTGGGATTTTTTAATTTTTATTCAATTTTTTCGGGAGAAATTTTGTCTATTTTCTTACTATCTTATGAAATGAGTGGGTGTTCAAATAACAATTTTTTTTTCCGCACAAGCACTTTCAGGAAAGGTGCAAGTTATATCAGAATTATCCCTAGGACTGCTTTTATAGCTTTTTTTTTATTTCAATTACCTAATATAAAATATATTAGGTAGCGAAATATTAGGAATGGGTGGAAAATCCAAAATGAAGAATTTGTGTTTCTACACGTTTTGGAAGCAATGTAACTGTAATCGTCCATGTTACTGTATTTTAAGTTTAAATGAAGAAATTGTATAATTTTACTATTTAAGTAATTTTTTATAATGAACTGAGAAATCATGTTTTTCTTAAAATATTTGTTATAGTGAGATTTTTTTAAAATGTTTTTATTAAATTTGGTGTAAAAAATAAAAAGTTATTAGACGGTACGTTATGTCTTAGAACAGAAAATTCATTTGTTTATTCATTTTTTTCATATACTAATAACATGTTTTATTGATTTACCAATTGAGTATTTTGTATGTTCATGTGTGATCTATTGCTCCCTTTTATAATCTGTTGATATTTTATGAAAAAAAAATTTTATATTTGGGATCGAATCCCGGATTGGGCGAGATTGACCCATCCTTTAATCCCTTGAGTGGGTCAATAAAATGGGTACATGGCATACTTGGGAACTAAACACTGGAGGTTCCACAAGAGGCTGACCACCTTATCGGGACATATGCCTAGCACCCCAGAGTCCTAGGTCATGAAAGCGGAAATGGGCACAGTAGGCTATGGCCAATAACTGTCTGTAGCTCCGAAGGAGTTTAGTTTTTGTTTATATGTTATATTTTATGTTATTAAATGTTTGCAACCAATTACAATTTTATGAAAAAGATGTGATATTGAAAAGCAACATAGCTGTGTGATATTTGGTTACAAGATCAGTACTCTTGTTTTTAATTATGCCAAGGAGCTGGCCTTATATGACATTTATTTTCTTGTAGTGTATCAAAACATAGCCAAGCACTTTTGATGGTTCAAGATGTGATCAAAGCAATTATAGGTTATTTATCACTAAACTATAAGAAAATTCGTTGTGATAAAGCAATATGATATTAAAAGTTAATTATATGTTAATTCTAATTTTTAATGTGTCAAAAAAATTTATATAAGGCTGTTTTTATTTATTAATTTGCATGATATTGTATTCATATGCTAACTTCAAAATAATTAAACATGTTTTTTTTTTTACATTTACTTTTTAGACTAGGATGTTAAATAATAAAACTTTATCACACACTTTTATCCTAAATATCAGCCTTGTGAGCATTTCCTGCTTCTGCTTGTATAATATAATTTAATAAATATGCAGTATGTATCATGAATATATTTAGTTGCTTTGTATATAAGTTCTTGATCAACAGTATTCATTTGTTAAATTTTTAATAAACTTCAATTTATATTAAAGACCATTTGTTATGTTTTTTTAAAAATAAAATATTTTATGCTTATGACTTTTGCAATTTAACACATTCGGTCTGAGTTTCAAATTATGTCTATTGGATCTTTTATATTTAAAGGTAGTAGTAATTTGTTTGTGTTGCTTTTATTTTACTGCTTATGTTGATTTTATAGGATTTTTTTAGAGAAAGTTCAAACAGGGAAGTAACATTTAAAAATTGCTTATCCATATCCAAGTTTGTACTAGTACAACTAATTTTACTACAAAACTATTAAGACCAAAATTCCGGTCGATTTATATTTTCCATTTCAAATTTTGATTTTAAAAATCTGTATCAAAACTATTTTAGACTGTTTGTTTTGCACAATGCGCATCTCTTTTATAGTTAGAATTGATATTTGAAAATTCAGGATTAAGATATTTGTTGTTCCAATTGCTCAGCCATGCATTGCACATACTATCGAAACATCTCTTATTCTGCCGTGGGCTGGTAAACTGCAGCAATCGCAACTATGGGTTGTACTATTTTGATCTGAAAAAAAAAATCCATTATGTTTTCTTAATTGTTAGACTAATTGAGCGCTTGCAACAATGGCCCAAGTCATTATGGAAGTTACTGCAGTTTATCTGCCCACGGCAGTAGTACCTTGTCATTATTAATACTTTGCCAAATGAAATTCTTTTTTTTCCTTCCAAGAATAATTTTTATGCTATATCCTAAAGATCCTGACCAGCATATTATGTTTTACAACTCTTTCAGCGAAAAGATTTATTATAATCACTCTGTATAAGGTCACCTCATGTAAAACTCTTGCTGTAAAAGTCAGTGAAACAGATCGATCACATTCATTGAAAGATTCATTGAAGTTTCATTTCATTGAAAGGTAGGGGGTGGACCTCTCAATCCCCTTACACCTCGGTCTCCCGTTTTTTTCCACTCTTCCACCCCCTCTTGAAGCAGAAGGCAGTATAACCGCATGACAACACAAAGGGGTCTTTTGGAAAATAAACACCGATGCCGCGTAAAATATCGCTCTCAACAGTTGCGTTGAGTGCCTACTCAAGTGTCGGCTTGTTACCTGGTTGCGGTTCTAAATTATGAGTCGTGTTGTAACTCTAGCGCTATGATGATTCAAACACACATGCACTAACCCTCTAAATTACGGGAGCTGGGCTGGGGACCCCAATCGGTAAGGCATTCGCCTAGCATGCGGAAGGTCCCAGGTTCGTGTCCGAGCATCGCCAAAAAATGTCCGACGAATAATAAATACTACGTTAGAGGGAGCTCAGGTTAAATATCCTTCCAAGTCCCAACGCGCTGCGTACGATGTCGCCCTAACGGTAGCGTTGGTGCCTACTCAGGTGTCGGCTCGTCACTTAATTGTGGCTCTTAAATAATTGTGAAATTGTATAAATTATAAAATTGTGGCTCCGTTGCCAATAGCCCTCGTGTAGCTCTAGTTCGACAAAAATTCAAACCAAACCTCTAAATTACGAAGCCCGTCGCCAATAGCGATGCAATAGCTCTTGTATCACTACTGCGACGGTAATTGAACCCGAGTCGTCATAATTAGCTCCTTACGACATTAATTCAAACAAAGCAAGTATAAAATCAATTTTTTCGTTTATTATTTTAGTTTCTGTTTACAGCTGCACTGCGCATGCGCAATTCGCCATCATTTGTTGATTATCGTATTTTCCAGAAACCGAAACTTACGCAATTGTAAATCATACGAAGAGAGAGATTTTGTCCTGACTTATTAGCGGTATTTTACAATCAGATTACCTACCTGATTGCAAACAGGAGAACGTTTGTATTTAAATCCTTTAAAAGGTATGTCAAAGAATTTTAAATCACTCCGAATTAAATAAAAACAAAATGGTGCAATAAAATTCATATGCTACATTAGGGGGAAAATATATTTAGTTTAACGTATTAAAGTATTCCAAATATAATGTAGTAAATAAGCCTGAAAAGATTTTTTAAAGATTGAACAGAAATGTTATTAAATATTATATCAAAAAGATTAAATAAAACTTACTTCTTTTTAGACAGACTGTTATTGTTTATAAAGTTGAGATTAATAATTTAGCTACTTGTATGAAATGTCAACACGTTTTTGAACCTATTTGAAAATCTTTTAAGCTTGGGTAATTTGGTAAAGTACAAGCGATATATCTAATTCCTTTAAAAAAAAGAAAATTGATTTTTTTTTGACACTTAGAAAATTAGATAAATGTTAAGCTTGCTCTAGAGTCTATTACAAAATTGCATGCTTCTTGATTAGTTAAATTTTAAGTTATATTTGACACTTATACCATACTTAGAATATCAATTACAAACTCTCTGCTAATTTAATAATAAAAAAGGAATTACCAAGGGTGGTTGCTACTGTCCTAAAATTTAAAAGAAATGTTGTTATATAATCATTAAATAACTCTTTCACTAAAATATAGGTTATTATTCACTCCAGAATTGAATTAAATCCAGAGAAATCATAACGAACAAGAAAAAATGTCTACTTACGGATCAGATGCGAACCTTGGAGCGTTTGAAAATTCATTTTCTGAAAAAAGCATTCGCCATGGTAAGAACTTTTTGCTATTGAATGTTATAATCAGTTATTATGTTATTAATTACTTTATTTTAAAAATTGTAGTGCTCACTGTTACTTTATATACTAAGTAAAGTGTGTGATGAAAGAAATCCAGTTGAGATAGGGGTTCACCTTTACTGTACGGTAACCATTGGCGCGATTTTCCGATTTGGCGATAAATAGTTTTTGGTGGCAACCTGTCTGACCTGACCGAAACGCATAATGGTTAGATAAAGTTGCCGGAAAACATCATCGTTGTGAAGAGAGCATGACGTCAAAAGTCGCCAGAATACGGACTTCTGGCGCGATTTCGGAAAGTTCGCCAGTTCGCCAATGGTTACCGTTCGCCAATGGTTACCGTACAGTAAATTTCTACCGAGATAGGATTACTCTAGTAGTAACTCCCTCGTGACCAAACTCTTAATCAGAATGTTGCTCCACTTAGCCTGCCAAATTTTTTTAATCATCAAAGTGTAAAAAGTAGCTAAAAACATATATGTATTTTGTTTTTGATTTCGATGCAATGATGATGTCAGGTCTCATAGACTGCTTCAGTGATCTGCAGACAGTGGTCATCATAAGGTCTTCCTAGGGCGAGTTGATTTGGTTCCATCCCTTTGAAGTGGCCTGTCCATAAAGTTAGGGTGGTCGCAGTTCCCTTATTGGTGTTTAATTTGCTGATTTGGTGTTTAATTTTAACACTTCTGCTGTTAAATTTTGCGTTGGCCACTGAGTTGATGTCATTAAGAGTGATTCGGGGAAGAACGTCATTGTTGAGGTTTCTTGCTTCTTTTGCCAGAGTATCAGCAGACTCGTTTCTGTTGATACCAACGTGCGCTGGAATCCATTGCAAAATGCATTTCTTGTTCAAATGATCCGTGATCATCTTTGACTGTCTCTTTTTGATAGCTTGCAGGGCAGCTTTGCAATTGCTTAAAATTACTAATCCCTCACCTTTTGATATTATGACATCTACGTGATGCCAATAAAAAAATGTCATATGTATGCTTCAATTAGCTGAACTTCTAGGCTTCATAAAAAAAGAATTCTTTTTTTAATGGTATGTAACTTATAATGCTTTAATGCATTGCATAAAATGATGTATAATTTCGATTTTGCGATTATTTACAAGGCAAATATTAATGAAGAAAGGTGCAAATAGATGTTTATCTAAACCTTAATTTATTTCACTTCTCTGATTTAAAAGGATTTTTGCTTAACTTGTTTACTATGGGATGAGTCTTATTTAAGCCAGTTAAGTGTGTGTCTACTGTACTAAAAATTGAGTTTTTTTTTAAAGTTAGATAGGTGGAACGTTTGAGGTCAAGTTACTGGTTGAGGTAATAACATTGTTAAACAAATAATGCATATTCTTAGCGTAATAATGGGGGACATTCACGCCATATCCAACTGAGCTTCAATTCCAAATCGCTGTGTAAAAAAAAGTGGTTAGACAGGTTTGAGTAGTAGGAAAACATAAGCACGTGTTTCAATAGCTGTATAGGATAACATTACCATGTGCTTCCCGAGCTGATGCATAACAAACCACGTGACATCTCATGAAGTTCCCCATTGAAGCTGACATTAATTGTTAAAAGAAAGGTAATTTCACACTATGGTAATCTGAATAATAAATAAATGAATTTATATAATATATCTGACCTAAGTTTTTTCCTTATTTTACATCTACTTTTTAATCTGCGTAATCTGGATAATAAATAAATGAATTTATATAATATGTCTGACCTAAGTTTTTTCCTTATTTTTTGTAGCTTTTATAAAGAAAGTTTACTGCATTTTAATGATGCAATTGGCTATAACTACAGCTTTCATAAGCCTGTTCCTTTTTGAGTAAGTATTTTATTCTTTGTTACTATTAAGTTTATCAAAAAACAAATCCTGAAAAAATATCAGTTTGAATAATACTATAATGTATGATATATAAAAAATCAACACTTTTTTTTATGAAAATTCAATTTTGCAGATGATATTCAAGTATAAATAAAGTTGCCAATTTCTATTATGCATTCATCAAATTATTTTTTAGGCCAAATATCAAACGTTATTCCAGAGAACATTCTGAAATGTTTTGGATAGCACTGTAAGTATATTTTGTCTTAAATTCAACTTCGACTTTTCATTGTGAGTTTAGTTTTTTTTTCTTTGTGTCTTGGTTGAAACAAAAACTATCATTGGTTTAAATGTAGCTTGTAGCAACCGTGCGAGTCGATTGTGTCTGGTGACCATAATACTTATTCTATTGTGAAATTTTCTGAAATTATATGAATATTAACTGTAACAAAAATTATACTGATATTTGAGTTTACAGAGTGTGTGTATAGTTGATTTTGTGAGATTCATATATGGAAAAAATGAAATCTGTTTAAATCTTGTCTTTTCAATCAATTAGTACAAACTACTTGAAGTATCAATTAGTACAAACTTTATTGCATGACTACATAGAACATTTCTTCCAAAAGTGTAACTTTCAGATTAACAGTAAAATAAACAAGGGATTTTTATACTTTCTACAACATAACATTTTAAATTTATATTCTAAGTCATATTATATATTTAAAACATATGAGTGTGAATTTTCTAACAAAGAATATCTTATTTTAGGGTTTTCACTTTTGTTTTACTTATTGCCTTATCATGCTGTGAGAAAGTTCGAAGAAGCTTTCCAGCTAACTTTATTTGTTTGTTTCTCTTTGTAAGTATTACTCTACATAATTTGCGTAAAAATCAGTTACTTTTTAATGTTCAATTTGCCTATTTTAATGAATATTGAAGACGTAATCTTGTTTTATATAAATAACAAAATTGATTACCACTAAAGAGCCATTGGTCAAGGTTGGTCCAAACGTTTATGATAAAGATGTTTTAAATTCCATAGTTTTTACTATGCCCTGTATTTTCAATAAGATTTTATAGAGATTTTGTAATATTTATCATGGTTTTGAAATAATTGAGCAGGGTAGTATTAATGTAACTAATTATTTAAACTTCATACAGACTCTTAATGCTTAGAATGGTTTTTAAAGACTTTTAAATTGTTCATTTCGGAATACTAATGAATTTCTAATTTTTTACTCAACAATGTATGAAGTACAATGCTGCACATTTAACTACCAAAATATTGCAAAACGGCTCTTATTATTTGGAAAATTTGTTACAAATAATATGAAATGTATATACAAATTACTAATATTATATGTATGTAACTTAACAATAATTTCTATGACATATATTGAAGTAACATTTTCTTTTCAGACTTTCTTTGAATCTTTTCTATTGGGTGCTGCAGCAAGGTACTGCTTCTTTTATTATTATTTACATATTATACCTCAAATTTTGGTGGGGTGATTTTAATATCATAATGGGGTGCTGAGCAGTTTGGTTGGGAATTGATTGGCATGAAATAGAAGTTTGCATAATATAAGGGGACATCCATGCAACGCCGGGTATATGAAGCTAGTAATTTATCCTACAGTTTGTTTATGGAAATAGAAATTTTTGCTGCTACTTAACTTTGAAATCTTTCCTACTAACTTTTGCCACAATGAGCGTTATTGGGATATAGTGTGACTTTTTAATCAAAGAAACCTAAAGAAGTTGCATATACCCAGGTAGCACAGCAGTATTGGCCAATCTCGGCTCATAACCATCGCCCAATGCATAATGGACTACTTTTTACCGACACTGGGCAATATCGGAGTGCATATTGGTTTGAATATTATTTGGGGAAAAAATTTACAATCCAAAATTCTTTATTGAAAAATATTGCGAAACATAATATTTGCCTTTTACACTGCAAAATACTAGAAGATTACAGTAAAATTAAGTGTTTAACTTATCATAATTTCCGATATGAAACCTCAAAAAGAACGGGGAGATTCTTATTAAAATCTGTAGAAAATGATCGATTTTATTAAATATTCTCCAAGTTTGGCCGATACTCATACGACATTGACCAAAATTGTTGTGCTACCTGGTTAGTATTGTAGACTGTTTATTTCTTGCCATGAGCTATAATTCAAAGCTACAGCAGAATTAACAATGGCATCTATTGTTTGTTTGTAAAAGTATAGAAATTTAAAAAAAAAAATTTCCTTCTATATTTATTAATTCTTTATTAAAAATGTAAAAAGCTTAAGCAATTATAACTTACTTATTTTCAGCCGATATGATACTGAGGCAGTTTTGATTGCTGCAGGGATTTGTACTGTGAGTATTATATTTATGTCTTGCTTGAATTTAATGTTTTAAATAATCTTTCTTGAGATTTTTCCATATTTGGTTTTCATTTGATTTAATCTTGAAAGATGGTTCAGAAAGCCACAATAAATATTACCATTTACAATTTTGCAAATTTAAGCTGAGGAACATATTTATAGGAATTTATTACTATTTTCTTTCTATTTTACGTTGATTTTTATGCAAGGAAGATTACCCCTTGGCAGAGTGATGCCCCAATCAAGACTAAAGTTAAATGAAACAGTTTTTATAGCAGAGGGGTCATTTAAAGTAATGTTCTACTATAGTATTATGATTTTTCTGGGTGCCATATAATTTTCTTAAGTATGCAATTCTTTTTGTAGTTATAAATCAAATATAATTAAAAGTTTGAAAGAATATAAAAACATTTTAATGCATGTAACATTATTGTAGGTTGTGTGTCTTGGACTTACCATTTTTGCATTTCAAACAAAGGTAAGCATTACAGATATTTATTTAGTTATGTTTCATATAGTTAACCATCACATTACTAAATTCTTTTAACAATGTTTATAAGACTTCAAATTTATTGCCTCAATTTACATATAAGCCAGTCTACTGATTGTCAGTTTTTCTAGCAACATGTTTTTTTAATTTTTAAACTTCCTAATTTTAACAATTATTTTTAATTTATGCATTGAAAATTTCAACTCATTTAGTGAAAACTGGTTTTGTAAATATTATGGACTTTTTTTTTATCCCTCCAAGAGTTAAACAGTCTATGCACCCTCTAAATCTGTTACTGTTTTGTGACCTGTAGTTTTAATAAAACATTATGAACAAAACTTTAAATGAATAAATATATTTCCGTAACTTAGTGTTTTCTTGTTTTAAAAGATTGACTTCACGGTCTGTTCTGGTTTTCTGATGGTCTGCGTGCTGGTGTTGTTGGTTTTCGGAATATTCGCAATGATCTTTCCTTCAAAAGTAAGTTCTGATATTTTCTTGTAAGACTCGATTATAATTGAATTTTAATTTGTAAATGTCATATCTTATGCCAGCCTCTCCGAAGCATATCCTAGACTGCCTGAGTCTAGGTTTAGAAAACCTTAAATCATCTCCACTCCTTGTAATTGACTTTGCTAGAATACATGGATCAGATCTAGTTGTTGCTAGGTCATGGAGGTTTAGTAACAACACCAACAACAAAGTTAATTTAATGTAAAATTACTAGTACGCTTCAAATTTTAATAGTTGGGAATTAAATATTAGTATGTATATTTGTGCATGTTAAGTTTTCAAAAAAAAATTGGTAACATTAAATTGATGGGTGTAATCCTAAAAATAATATCTGTATTTTTTTATTTTTTTTTGTAGTAAAAATTGATACAAAATTAAGTTATGTAACATTACTATCTGTATCATTATGAATGATGTGAAACAGCATTTCATTACATTTTAATTATGAATTTTACTTATCTTACATGTTTATGTCTACATTTTTAGATAATCAGAAACTTTTAACTAAACATTCCTATTTGTAATAGTTATTTTTAATATTATATTTATTATTGAACATTATATATTACATAAAAAGGTTTTTTTTTCTTCAGAAATTGTATTTTTTTATGAAAGGGAGAGTTGCAATTCAAAATATATCTTGTGTAATTGTATGCTTAACTTTTCAATTTTATGTTTTAGATTATGCAACTGTTATATGGAGCAGCGGGTGCTATAATTTTCTCAATGGTATAAAACTTAAGTCATAGTATTTTAAGTTATGTTACTAAATTATTTATTTTACATCAAATTTTAAAAGTTGTTATACATATGTTTTTCCTGACTGTTTAACGCCCAAGTCCCTCCGATTAATTGGACCTTTATATGTGACTTTTTAAAACTATTTTATAAGTATCGATTGTGAATTTTTTTTAAACCTTCTTTCCTTTTTTGATTTGGGAGAATTTTAAAAAAGAAAAAGTAGGTGTTGACACGCTGTAGATGTTGTGTGTCTGTTACCAATTTCCAAGCACAAAAAATTAGTTTTAAGTTTAATTTTTTCCATTTATTTTTAGAATTTGCAGTAGTTTCAGGCTTTTTTAGAATTAGTAAATATTTTGAAAATATCAGGTTTTTACAGATTTTTGTGTCAATACTTATTTAAGAATGAGAAGCTCGCATGATTTAAGCCTAATTTTTCCAAACCCGTCAAATTTCGCCACAATGGATGTTAGGATTTGTCCCAAGCAATTTTGAAAAATTATTCTGTGAACTGCAAATAAATTCAAACTATCGTTTGCTGAAATTGACTGAAAAAATATTAATTTGAAGGGCAAAATAAAATTTGTGAAAATATTTAATTTTGGCTTTTAAAAATTTAAATTGCAACTGGAAGTTATGTTTTGTAGAAGTAGGTCTAGCAGACTGTTACTGTTGTAAAACTATTTATTTTTTTATTAAAAAATCAGTTAAGTATTTAAGTAACAGGAAAGTAGGCTGTTTTAGTTCTTTTAGAATTTCTTGTTAAATATAATTTTATAAAAGTTAAATGCCTGTTTACTTGTTTAAATATTAATATGTAGAAAATTTTTAAATTGAAAAAAAAAGATAAAAAATTGCAAAAGCTAGTCCACATGCTAACACTTATCACAAACCAAAACCATCTATTTTTTGACATGCAATATTTAATTAGCATGTAGTGACATGACTTAAATTTCTGTACATCGGTAATATGGTGCACAAGCCATTTTTAACAACAATTGTATGTTTGCAGTATTTGGTCTTCGACACACAACTTATGATGGGTGGAAAACATAAGTATAGCCTATCACCCGAAGAGTACATCTTTGCAGCATTGAATATCTATTTGGATATTATCAATATATTCATGTCAATATTGCAAATTGTTGGATACGTTCGTGATTAAGTGGTAAGTTAGAAATTTCCTAGCAATAAGAATTCTTGTCCAGTTTTTTTTTAATGTGAGTTTGTACGCAGTGGAATTAACTATGCAATGCCTACTTTTGAATTAACAGAAAAAGCAGTTAATAGTAGAAATCGGGACTTCTTGTTATCCTTTGTAGGTTGTTTAACTGTATTTAAATGCCTCAAAAGTTAAATATTTCAGAGATTTTTTTTATTTATTTTAAGTACAAATAGCACATTTATAAAACTGTGTTTTAAATTGTAATTTCAATTTTAACTATTGAAATATTTATTTAAAAAAGCATTTAATAAAGTTTAGTGAAGTTTTTTTTTTATTATTATTTTAGTTAGTGAGCATCATCAATGAAGTGGTTTCAATTCTGTGTTACTTGAATACAATTGTATAGTTAAAAATTAATACTTAAAGAACTTTTTTGTTTCTTTAATTACACATAATCTATAAAAATGTTTTGTATTGTGATTAATATTTGAACTATTAAAATATTCATTTCATACAGCATTTTATTTCCTTATTTTAGTTGGTGGACATCATGAATCAAGTGTTTGCATTTATTCGTTACTTGTTCACTTGGCATTCTCTGTATTTATTTAAAGATTTATGTCTGGATTGCGGTACCTAGTGGAAATTCTTCATGTTTAGATCTTTTTCCTAGTCATTTAATATTTAAGTCAGTCATTTTTTTTTTATATCAACAGAAGTTTTGCACGTTAAAATGTTATTCTTAAAAACATCTGACTTAGCTTTTTTAAATTATATATTACTGTTACAATGTATGCTGTACGTATTTATGTTCAAGTATAGTATTGTTACTGTACACATTGATATCTTTATGGGATTGGAATCAAATGTTTATTAATTGTTGTACAAAATTATTGATTTTAAAATTAATATTTTCTAGTCATTAAGCCTGCAATTTTTTTATTGTAACAGATGTTTTGTACATTAAAGTGTTGTACTTAAAAACATCTAACTATGCATTTTTTAATTATAAATATATTACTGTTACAATGTATTGTATGTATCTGTGTTTTAGTAAAGCCTTACTGTACATATCGATATCTTTATGTATATTGGAATCAAAAGGTTATTAACTATTATAAAAAAAACCTATTATTTTACATTATATTTATATACTTGAGTATTAGTATTTATTTTAAGTTATTAAGTTTTATAATTATAAAATTCTTGCCATTCCATTAGCATTTTCTTTATAGAAAAGTTTGATTATTGATAATCTTTTGAAAACTTTAAGAGTCAATGGAAATTTTGCTTTAACCATGTTGTTAAAAAGAGTGATTGTATTTTATTATATCTATAACAACTTGTTAATGTACATAGCCATAAACAACTACAGACTTCAACATAGAAAAGGTAATTATAATTAATGTTAACTATTAAATTATTGAGTTAAGAATTAATTTAGGTAGGGAACAGCATTTGCATCAAAAAACTACTAATCAAAAATCTATACTTTAAAAATAGTTTACAGCAGTTATATGTGATACATAGGTTGTTGAGTGTTGACTCTTCAAGATGAAATGTGTGAAATAGTACAACCTTGTTGAAATGAATATCATGGGACCTACAGAATGTGTCAATTTTAAGCGCAATTTGCTATATCAATAGTTCGGTTTAACTGGGTCTATTTTAATGATGTTTGACATTAGTGCAATATTCAATTTATTAACTCAATCCTAAAGATCCAATTGAACATCTCAAGGCTTCGGACAAATGTAGGGGTCAAGTGGGGTGATAAACAGCTCTTGTAACTTTGGAAATCATTCTAAAAATCTGAAAGTATGCAATATATAACATTAGACCACTTATAATTAAACTAAAAAGAAATATTGACCTTATTTTTTGTTTAAAAAGTTTTGAGCTTTTGAATTTAAGAGCAACTGTCTTCTTTTTATGTGGGTCTTTCTATGTGGAGTAAGTGTGATAAAACAGCAATGGATTTTGAAATGCAAATTTTGTACACTTAAAATTGGAATTCAAACATATAATTTTTTTTCTACACATGTATGTTTCTTATAATAATTCACTACCAATTTTAGGATTTGGAATTTACTTGAAGCAGAGAACGAATTTTCTTAATGAAAAATGCAGAAATCCTATCACACTTACCCCTATACTAAATTTATTTCAAGCACAAAAAGGTTTATATATTTGAAGTTATTGACTGTTTATTTTTGGATTTCAAAATATACTTTATTTAACATAAGGGGCAAGCTCTACATGTACCAAACATCATAGTGGGCATTCAAATTTTGAAATCCAATTGTAAGTCTTTAAAATGGAAAGACTAATTTGAAATTTATGTGAAAAAAAAATGACATAATGATAATGAAGATTAACTATTTTATTAATTAAATTAGCAATTCCTGTGATATAAATTTGTTATTTACATTTTAATCTATACTTTTGATAAGTTAGTCTAGTCAACTGTCAAATTATTGTATAAAATGTGTAAATTTAGTAGAGAGACTGGTTTTGTAAATATTTATGCGGCTATAACTCACGTAATCACTACTACATATAACTGTGTATTCTTATTGTTAAATCACTAGTCACAATATTGTTAGTTAACAGAGTAATCATTGATAATTAAATCCCATTACGAAATCTAGTCCACATTATGTAACTTTAGTTTAAAAAAAAAAAAAAACATTCAGTATATATTATTTTAGCAATTACAATGTGAAACATTGGTATCTTTATAAGTTGAATGTCTTGGGGATTAAGACTATCAATGCAAATCAGGGATGAGAACCTTATCTGCAGCACTAAGTAACTTAAGTTACTGCACGGCTATACACTGTAGAAAGCTAAGTTTATAAAAAATACGGCTAAAAAATATTAAGTAATAATGTTGTAAAGCCTCATGAACAAAAAATTAAGGCCTTTTTTTCTGAATGGATTGTTTTACATGACAAAGACATTCTTTCATGATTGGTGGTATGACATGGTAAACTCCTCCCACTATATTGAATACCAATTAGTAATATTATTTCTGTCAAACTGTTGCCCTCCAAGATGCGAAACATGCTTATCGGTTAAAAATTACACTAGTTTCCTAAAATTTATTTACTGTATTGTTTACATCATAAGTTGCATTGATTATTTAACTATACAAATTGCAGTCTCATTTTAATTGTACAACTCAGTGATATTGTATTTAACAGGACCATTTTTTTTTAAATATAAAATTAACTTGTAGTTTAGGATCATTTATTTTTAGACTTTTAATATTTACCTTTTGTTATTTTAACTCCTTCACTCCCGAAAGAAAAAATACATGTATAGGTTATTTTTCGGAGTGGAGAGGTTGAAACTTCTGTTAGTATCTGCTTAGTTTGTTTTTGTAAAATATCTTTTAATAAACCTTTATATCTAGCATTTAATATACAATTTATTTCTCTATTACTGTCAGTACTTCAATAGAGAATATTTTAACAAAATCTAATGTGTAAAAATAAGTATAAATGAAACCAAATCCAGAAATTCCAATAAAATGTTAATTCACATTGAAATCTTTGTAGCATTCATTAATCACTATATTACAAATTAACATGTTCTAAGCCAAAACGCTAGTTTGTGTTATAACACAGCAATGTAAAATAGAGAAACTATCAGTGTTTGAGAATCTGCAAAACGAACTACGGCAAACAAATTATTACAATTTTGTGGGCATTTATAGATCGAGTATTTTAAAAATTAACATGCAGCTACTAATTAAATTACCTAAAAAAATCAATTTTTTTACGGGCCTATAAAAAAATAGTAGCATCCGTTATCGTAAACACAGTAAAAAAAACTAAATAGTTCCAAATCACTTTATTCAAAACCACACAAGATGCACTTTTGAAAGTATGTACAGTTCACCTTGAAGCAATCCAAACAAAGAGATCTGAAACCTTGAACTTAGAACCTGGAAAGAAAAAAGACAATATTTAAAATACTATATCAGTCTGGAATTTCATTACCTACACATTCCACGCTGCACTTTTTTACAGATCCTATTTTTTTTAAAATTAAATACTAGAAACAGTGACAGTAAACTTTTCCAATGAATTGACAAAAACATCCACATCTAATACTTCCAAAACATTTATGGGATATTTATTTAAATAGAAACATTACCAAATAATTATGCTTAGCTTAAATTTACACATTAAAATACCTTTGGCATCAATATTAGTGAAGAAGCAAGTTGATAAATGCTTAAAATATTAAATTAATAATTATTATGTCTTAATAGAACATATCAAATATAATTTCAAGAATGAGTATGTCTTCAGCCTCAATTATTGAGGGAACAAGTTGTCCTCAAATTTACTCAGAGAGCTGGGTGGGTCATCACAAGACATGGCACTTGAAATCTTAATTAAGGCAAAAAAATATCTGATCTATCCCCATAAGTTGACTTTAATTATTCAAAATTGCCAATTCTCTGATAAAAATCAGTATTGATCCTGGCAAATCAATGGTAACATTTAGAACAAGTGTAGAATCATACAGCTATAAATTATTAACCCTTCAGGCATGATGGTTTATTTGCAACTTTCATAAACACAATAGTCCTGAGTTTTTAAAAAACCTAGTGTATGAAAAAGCATGACAAATTTGGACTAAAACAACTATTTCCATTATCAATTAAAAATAATCTGAATACTTACATTAACAAAAACTATTTGTATATGCAACTTTAAAATTAAAACCTATTTGTTGTTTTCAAAAATAAGATCAGAACTGCAAGAAGTATTTATACAATCCAAATTTAAAATCATTAAAGCCCTCAGCCCCATTTCAATACACAACGGCACAAAATGGGGAGCCATTTTTTTCAACAGTGAGCCAAATTAAATTAGCTACTATGAGAGCAAGGATGAGTATCATCATTGGGCATTGAAAATAAATTGAACCATAGTAATCAATCTGAGATTTGTTTTAAAAGTATACCTTCAGCCTCAATTATTGAGGGAACAAGTTGTCCTCAAATTTACTCAGAGAGCTGGGTGGGTCATCATAAGGCATACAGTTATATTTTGAATTATCGTCACACTAGAGCTATTGGCGATGGGCATCTTATTTTAGAACCACAGTCAAGTGACGAACTGAAGTCGACGAACCGAGTCGACATCATAGGCAGTGCTGGGACTTAAGAGCATATCTAAGGTGCACATGCAAGTCGAACATCTAACCGACTGGGCTCTACAGTCCAGGGCATATTTTAAGGGGATTTTTTTGGGCAATTGCCCACACAGTCAAATAAATTGCCCGCACAGTCAAATAAAATTGCCCACAAACATGTTCCTATTTTTTTCTAGCGGTTATGTGTTTCTAAATTTTACATTTTTTTGCAAAAAAATGCCACTTGAAAGCGGGACCCCTAACCCTTCATACAAGCCAAAAGAGTGAAACAACCAGATGGTTCTCTTTTTTTCCTGCTATGTTACACTTGGAGAGGTGTCTTCGTATTCCTACGTCAATGTCACGGCACGAAGCACGGTTGGCATTGATGTCGCAGAGCTTGTTGCTATCACGACTGATTGAATCGGCGAATACTGGCCACAAGGCAGGTTTATGGCAGTCACTCAAAGATGAACTACATGAGAAATTAGTAACAGTGTGGTACATGACCACAGAAAGCGATTTAGCATAGGGAAATGCAGGGTCGTCAGTCCCTGAACTCACACTATGAAGAGCAAATCTCAGCGGTATTTTGACCTATATTACCGAAAATAGGCAAGGCATACAAAATTGCTTGCGATTATTTTTTCATAGTATAGAGCTTTTTCCTGCCACTTTTAAGTCCGTTTTGCTGAACGTATCAGAAACGAAATTCAAGTAGTCAAATACTTGCCTTACTGTCGGAAACAGTGGTAGAATATCATGTTTGACTCGGAAGAGGACAAGAATATCGCAAAAGGAATGTTAAACATGTGGCACAAGAAGTTTCTGAATTTGCGGATTCAATACGTGAAAGTTGATCGCTCATTGATCAAATTCATAATCTCCCAGCGATGTCGGACATTGGTTCCTACACTTCCACTAGACTAAAGAAAATGTTCTTCGTATCCAAAAGTCCACTCAAAAAGTAAAAATTGCTTTGAACACTTATCGTGGCAACTCTCCATTTAATGCAGGTGGAGCGGGTAGTTTAAAGTTATAATATATTCAAATCGGACCATCGTCCCGGAACGAAACTTGTAACAACAAACAAAAGATTGAATATCGTTCCAAATGACTGTGGGACGGCCTATTTCAACCCGAGTCCATCCGTCATAAAATTTCTGTAAATTAAAAACCGAAGAGAAAGAAATCCAGAAACTGAACTCTACAAAGAGTTGTTTTTATACGAAATCTTTTTTTGAAAAAAAGACAATGTTATTTGAATTTGGTTGTATTAAAATGAAAATGAATGGTTGTATTATAATGAATGAAATTAAAATAGTTCAAAAAGTCACAAAGTTTACGTTCCTTATACTCTTTTCCTATCAAACAAACCGACCGTCAGCAATAATTTCTATAATTCCAATTTTCATACCCCAATTCTTTTTTGACGATTATTCAACTAATATAAACTGCACATTTACAATCCCCCCCCCCCCTTCCAAGGAAGTTAGAGTTGCCCACATAGTCAAATTTCCTTAAAATATGCCCTGCTACAGTCCCACAAGGCATACATACAGAAAAATGAAAAGAAAATACACTGCAACCAATCATTGTTCTCAATACCTTCAGCCTCAAAATATTTGAGGGAACAAGTTGACCTCATGAATAAATCAGCGAGCTGGGTGTGTCATCACAAGGTACATTTACCATATTAAAACTGGTAGAAGTTAATAAGCTTTGCCTTTGCATGATGCTTGCTTTTGCCTAGCCATGTTCTAATTTAACAAAATTAAAAAATTCTATTGGATATGCATTTGTTTAAGGGAAATTACAAATAATTGAGTAAATAAATCCCCACTCTCCAAAAAAATAGATGCAATTGACCAAAAATGAAGTCGCAAGATAGCACCGAAAAAAAAACACACTAAAGAACAACTAAAATATCCAAATTAAATATTTTTCAAATATTAAGGTAGCAGCCTTTCACAAAAGAGCTAAAATTCCCAATAAATTGTACTCCATAATCAGAAACTTGGGAGTTTCTTATATCAGTGAAGTGAACTCCAGAGAGAAGTTATCTACAGGAAAACTTCTACAGTCGAAAAACTATATTCCTTGTTATCCATTGTTAACTTAAACACAAGTTCAACAATCACAATTTTCAATATACCTTCAGCCTCAATTACATGAGGGAACAAGTTGTCCTCAAATTTACTCAGAGAGCTGGGTGAGTCATCACAAGGCACATTGCTTTAAATAAATTTAACTAGTTTTAAAGCATTTATTAAACAGTTTAGCCAATGAATGGAACTTGTAAAATATAGATTATAAAAATTGCATTTCTTGAAAGATTGACATCATTAAGCATATAGTTTTACAACGCAAATATCTACCAAACTTCCGATTACATACGGTGGTTCTGGAATAAAGAAATTAACAATAGATATATATTGCACGTACTAACACTTTTAAGTAAACCAGCAACCATATAAAAGGAACAAATCATTTCAGTTAACACAGTTGAATCAAAAATAACAATAAATGTTAATTTAATTTAAACAAGTCTATGTCTTCAGCCTCAATTGTTGAGGGAACAAGTTGTCCTCAAATTTACTCAGAGAGCTGGGTGGGTCATCATTAGACATTCTGGACTGAGGGGAAAAAATCACTGTACGGTCACCCTTGCTAATTTTCCTAACATATCGCTAAATTCTGTACTCTGACAACATTTTTAAAGACCGTGATGTGAAGAAAAGAACGTATTGCAAAAGTGGAGTAAGCTAAAAGATGAATAAAAAAAAATCATAAAATTGTAAAAAAAAAAACTATCCTGATTGCGGCAACTCAGAGAATGGCTGGCCAAAAAAATTTGTATCGCCAAATGTGAAAAAATCGCGCCAAGGATGACCATACAGTAAATCTGATCCGAGAAAAGTTAGTCACAAAAAAAAAAAGCTTACACACAAACAACTTTCAGAAAGCGCGATTTTTCAAAACGCTGCTGAGCTTGAAGAGCCACCGAGCCATCAACTAGTATCTAGCCAATTTCATACCTTCAGCCCCAAACAATTGAGGGAACAAGTTGACCTCAAGGATAAATCAGCGAGCTGGGTGCGTCATCACAAGGCATTTCAAAAATATAACTACTAACCGCTATTTAACATATACGAAGAGTACACGGGAAGAACAGCTTGATTTCTTTAGAGTCTTTCCGTAATTGTGTCTGCTTGGCAACCAAAAACCGGTTTTTATCTTGGTTCCTCATTTGCGGTACAAACGCGCGTGTCGTAACCACTTATCTCTGGTGTGAATCAGGGTTGCCGCGAAAGATAAACAAAGCAACTGGTTTCTTTACGCCAGTTTAGGCTATTTCTCGCTATCATCCCCAAAGAGGCTATTAACGAAACCCTTCTACTAAATAAAGCGGTTCTTCGCGTATATTTTTCATATGAAATACCTAATATTGAATTTTTACCTTCAGCCTCAAATAAACTTGAGGGAACAAGCTTTCCTCAGCACAGTCAGCGAGCTGGGTGAGTCATCATAAGGCATTTTGTAAATAAACCGAGATATTTTTTACTTGTATACAAATTTAAATTTCTAAGCATGTAAACACACAAATGGTATTGCTTCTACTAGTACGTTAACACATAAAATATACCTCATATTGTGTCATACAGATGCATAAACAAAATGTAAACTTTTAAGTAAAACCATAGCATGCTCCAAATAGTGTCTACATCCTATATTAATATGGCTCTATTCATAGTTTATATTGATATTGAATGCTAAACTTTGCTAACAAACGAAATATTTAAATTATTACACAATCAGCCACAGTTTACGTTTCAATGTTTACATTGATACATTCAGTTTCAAACACTGTAAAGATTTGAACTAAAATATCCTTATAAATGACTTGGCATAAAACAAACAAGAAAATATGTTACTACTTACAACATTTACGTCTCCATCGCAACAGATTCTTCGGTGTGCTTGCCTTTGCCCTTATCGGCCATGGTCTTGCCCTTAGCGCGGCGATCGAGGAGGGCTTTTCTATCCCTGTCCATCTTCAATTTGACAATCACTACCTTGGAAGGGTGGATGCCAACGTGAACAGAGGCACCGTTGGCCTTCTCACGTTGTATTCTTTCGATGTAAACGACGAATTTTTTCCTGTAAACCTGGACTATTTTGCCGACTTGTGGGCCCTTGTAGTGTCCGCGAACAACCTTTGAAAACGATAAAAAATATCCGATATAAATGACCACTAAGTAGACTTTAATGACACGGGATATATGATAAATAAGTTATAGCATTTTTGGAGCCTTAATTAACTTTTTAAAGAATATAAACAAGACTGACCTGGACTTCATCGTCCTTGCGGATCGGCACACTTCGTACACCATATTTCTGTCGTAGTTCTTTTGAAAGAGGACTGGACATAATAATTCTTCTTTGATGAGACGGGGCATTGAAATGCCTTTTTCTTTGCTTTCGGCGAGAAGAGGTTACTAATTTATTTAATTTCATATTGAAATTTTATAATTAAATTTACACGTGAAACAGGGCAAATTTGGATCCCGTCTCAGGATTTGTTGGCGTTGCCAATACGAATTTGTGATAAAGTAAAAACAAACGAAACTAAAATTGCCATCAGCAAAAGTATAAATATTTAAAATAAATTGAGCTGTTCCACATGACGTACCCCAAGGAGGTGTGACGCTTTCTGGGTCATGTTCAGATTCGAAATTTAAATTCGTTTAAAAAAGAAAAATAAAGTAAGGAAAAATCAATTATTCGTTTGCCTTTAAATAAAAAAAAAAGTTGGTTTCGTAAAACAACGGACATGTTTCATGTTGAGAGGGGCAACAGTTCAAGAGTTATAGTTATCACTTTTGGGCTTTCTGGATTTACATTCGTTTTGAACAATATAATATTTTCTTACATTTCTGGAACGAATTCTGTGTGAAAACTGCTATGCATACAGCATACTTGAAATTTAATCAAATTAATAGAAAAGTGTAATAAATAGCAAGAATAAAAACAAGTTTCGCCAACACTTTGCAAAAGAAACAGTAGGAGTAGACGATGAGAAAGATCATTATGAGAGTGAAATCGCGAAACAACCTAAAAGAATCACTGTAATTTGTAGAAATAAAAACAAGAGCGTTACGTCACCTCGAAAGATACACGGATAAAATTTTAAGATTAAAGGGTTTTTTTGAGAGTGGATACATATACCATTTTAATTCAATGTTACATGTATCCAACCCGTTTAACCTTAGAATGTTAACCTTGTATATTTTTGTCACATAATCAAATCAAAATAAATCTTACAAAACCTAAGTATAGGTCGAAAAGAAAAATACATAAAGAACCCAAGCTGCCAAGCTCAAGCATATGTTCTTAATAACTCTATTAAAAACAGCTAAAATATTTTAAGAATGATAATTTATAAAATCGATTGTATTTTCTGGTTAACCAACTCCTAATAGAAGTCTTTGACTTAATAATTTTGCTCTTCAAGAAACATTTATAATGAAAGAATAATTAAAAAAACGAGTTTTTATTGATCAGTACCATATCCAATTAATAGTAAATTCAATTTGGATCAAATTTAGTCTCCAGAAGTTAGTCTTGGAGAAGGGCATACTTTGTATCCCCCCCCCCCCCCATATAGATTCCATATATTATGTGACTGGACTGAGGCACAAAAGATGTGTAGACATGGCTCCTCAAGATTTTTCATTTCTGTCTGAGGAAAGTACGATATCGTGAATTCTGTAAAATTTACAAGACAGAAATATTCCCCCTTCCCCACAATAAAGAAGATAGGTTTTCAACAAAAGAATGCTGTCCAGTGTCTATAAGTATTGCAGGACATGCGATAAAGGCAATAAAAAGTACTGATAGCAAGAACACAAGACCAATAGGTGGCTGTAAATTGTACTGCAATTGGATATTGAGTTAAATAGTTGTACAACTGCTTTGCTCCTGATTGTCTACATTTTTCAGTCGGAAACAAAGCCACATATGAAGGTCGGGTAGTCTCAAGTAAACTCTTTCTATTTATTAGTGCTATTTAAAAAAAATAAAAAAATGTATTGGATGGCAGACTAATTTTATCCACTGTTTTTTTAATTCATATTTATTTTTGGCTACTTTTCTCAGGTTAGTAATTTTCCAAATCTTCTACACTTCCTAATAGTAGTTTTAAAGTACCTTCCTTAATAATGATTGTGTTTTTCGCTGAAAATAAGGTAAGGAATGACTATTTTTAAAAAAAAATACATTAAGCTTTTTTATTTTATTATCATAGCTAATTATCTTATTGAATGCATTATTTTTTTTTTATAAAATGTAATCATAATTTATACTATGCATGTACTTGCTTTTAAAACAAATTTAAATAAAAAGAAATATATAATTGTAAAATAAAAACTGACAAGTGAAAATTCTGCAACTAAATCATGTGTCAAAGTTATTTTCGTTGAAACGAGGGTTGATAAAAAGGGGGCCGAGAATGCTTGGGAACTAAACAGTGGGGCTATTGGATGAGGTTGACCACCTAACAGGGGCATATGCCTACCAGCCCAGATGTGAAACGGGCACAGCAGGCTTTTGCCCACTAATGGTCTGTTTTTCAGAAGGAGTTTCATTTAATATTTAAACATTTATTTAAATAAAATAACTTACATAATTTTTTACAAATTAATTTAAATAAACAAGTCATTAAGAATAGAATTACAATTAACTAATTTATTCTCAGTTTAGTTAAATGTTTTAAATAATATAATAAATAAAACTCTGCGTTATTGCCTCAAGCTTTAGCCCCTCCCCCCCCTGAAGTTTTAAATCCGTATACACGAGTATAAAAAGTTCTGTATCTGAGATATGGAGCATGCATAACATTGAAAATAATCTGCAGTGGTGCTGCTTTTGAATATTAAATCAGTAAAATATAAAAACACTATATATAATATGATTTATCATTAAGTTCATGGAGGATTGTTAGAATAAAAAAGGAATTTAATTACTTAGAAGCCTTGTATACATGGATAATAACATTTTCATCATTTTTTAAAAATACTTTCTAAAACAATTCCAAAAGCGCAATTCATCTCTCTTTCTCTGGTGTCAGATACATAAAAATCAACTCTTATAATAAATTTATAATTTATTAACAGAAATCTTTTGTGATTTAAAAATAAATAATGAATTTATTCCTAATGCACTTTTATAAATGCACACATTTTTAGTTAAACATTTTACAAATATTTTAAGTATTTTCTTTTTTAGGTTTTTCTTCTTCTTTTTCATCTTCTTCACCCTCTTCTTCTTCTTCATCATCATCATCATCATCTGAGTCATTCGAATAATTGTTGTAGTCATCATCCCCTTCATCATCGTTGTATTTGTTGTAGTTGCTGTAGTAACCTATGTCATTGACAAGACAATATTTTTAAAATTCAAAGGCATTAGACATAAATTAAAATATAATGTGTTTAAAAAGTTAACCTATAAAATAATACAGGGTGGTTACAAAATCCTAGAAAAAAAGTTCCCTGATATTCCCCTGATTTTACAATTACGTAGAAAACATGCAATTCACACAATTTAATCCTGATATAGCAGGAATTAAGACTTTCTGGATTATGGGTTAGCCTACCAAACTTTTCTACATTTCCTAAAATCTGAATAAGTTTAGAGGAGCTATGTGATCAGAAAATCATTTTGTAACATGATTTCGTGAGAGAGATTGATTCTTCCTCCAAGATTGGTTCTTCAGGCAAAACAGATCAACAATAATTTTTTTTATCAAGTGCCGGTTAGTAGTGATCACAAGAACATAAACCTACTGTTAAAGAAATCCAAAATAGAAAAAATTCCCTGATATTTTGCACAATTTGAAAAGTTCCCTGAGAATTCCCTGATTTCCAGGTTCTGTTACCACTCTGTAATGCTTTTCTAATCACTTTGTATTTCCTAATTGGATGTACGTTTAATACACAGTTTAACATGAAAGGCTGATTCCATGTAACTGTAGTATAAATCACAATGAAAGATGATCTTACAAACTGTTTAAATTTGAAAAATAAAATATAATTTGATAAATCAAATTAAATAAAACGCATTACTTTATTTGGTTTTAATAAGTGTAGAAAAAGTATTCCGCTAATTGTGTTTCATTTAATGTTAAAAATTGTACTTTTTGCACGTATGACTTACACTACAGAAAGGTTAATCTTGAATGGAATTAGCCAAAGCATATTTTAAATGTTATGTATTCTAATGCATGGGACATTAATATTAATGACAGGACAGTCAAACAAATAAAAAATCAGTTCTTAAATTACTAAGAACTATGAAGTTAATTTCTGATATCATTTGAACAAAATATATAAAGAGTAAGATTTCCGAAAAGTATCAAACTAATGAATTTAACAATTATTAATTCAGTTATTATTTATTATTTTTATAGGAAGGGGGTGAGCGGCTCAGTGGCTGAGAGGTATCAAGTGTCTGTTTCATAAGCCTAAGTTTGCGGGTTCAAGCCCCAACTGAGTCATCAGATATTCTGAATGGTAAAATTGGGGGGCACGCATGTCATATGATTATGTGGCATCTAAAAGATAATGTGAGTACCCTCGGCAAAATAAAATCTCGCCTTCCTTTAACATTCTCAGATAGCTCAGATTCATTGTAAGCTGAGCAGAGCGTCAAAATTGGTAGCAAGAGTGGCCTCCTAGATGGTGCCAAAAAATGGACGTCAGCTCTGGGGAATTCGAAAAAAATAAAAGGAAAGTGGTGAGAGTGTACTTTTTAATCATACACCAGATTAAATTCAAGCTCATTCTTATCTTCATCATTTGAAGTTTTTATTTACATATAGATAATAATAAAATTTTCAGACTATTGTGTGGCATCTTATAACTAGGAAAAGTAACTTCAATATCACTTTTAAAAGACTGATTAGTATTTAAGAGAAACTATCGGTCCCATAGTTCTAATGCATTAGTGTTTTACAATCACAGCTTCCGTAGACCTATTGCTTTATCACGCTAGCCCTTTTTCCATAGGTATGGGAATTAACATAACATCGAAATGAAATAAATTTGAACCGAAAATGTTATCTAGTTGTTTAATTATATATTTTTGGAAGTTTTAAAATGCCAAAATTTTCTTGCAGATGGTGACACAATTTTAAAACTTTATCAATGAATAATAAAATAACCGGATGTTATTTTCTTTTAAGTTTTGTTTTAAATTGATGTTATGATGATTCCCATACCTGGTGAAAATGGATAACATGGCGATCAATTCTTTTGCAAAAGTTGAGATTTCAAAACTAATGCATTAGCTCTATGGGATTGCCAGTCGCTCTTAAACATAAAGTTAAACTATAAAAAATAATAATAGCTGCTGTGCAAACTATTTAGTTAGTACTTCAATCAGGCAAGGTACCCAAAGCTATTACGAATTCATACCTGCATAACCACTTGCTCCTTCATCGTCACTATCATCTCTACCCATAGATTGGCGGCCATAATCATGCTTACGTACTGAAAAGAAAAATAAACAATTTTCTTTTAAGTATAAAGGGGTGCTTCTAATAATAACTTGATAGCTATGAATAAAATATAGGAATTAATTGGAGAGGTACCTGTAAATTTTGATGTCATTAACCCTTTAATGCATACTGTTACCATTTGATAACAAGTTACATAATCCACTTTATTCTATTAAAGTAGACCTCCCTCTCGACAAATTTATGTTTTTTCATCTATTACATTCCATTTTGAAGTTTCAGCTAATAATAACCCTCAGTGATGACAGTAGTAAAAGTGTATTCAAAATTAAATAGTGAGGTTATTAACTGTTGCGAAATTACGTTTTTGGTAGTATTCAAAGTATAATAATATTAATACTAAATACAAATAAACTGTTTTGAAAAATTAATTGCAGTTAAAGAGGGTGTAAGATCCGGTCGCCAAATCGGGCAATACGCGCGCCAGGCTTGGCCCGCGACACGGACAAAAAAGGTGAGCACCTGGTACTTTGTCAGAAGGTGACGAACTCTTGAAAGAGACAGTTAAGTTTGGAGTACGTGGTTGAGCGGCCATGTTGGCTTTTTGCTTTACATTATAATATTATTCTATAAATATCTGTAACTTTAAAATTATCACTTACAAGTTCAATTAAACGAACTATCTTCAGTTATGTCTCTGTCTCCGAATTAACGAAATCTCCGACATATTTTTGCTAACTAATTAGCAGTCATTCTGGAGGAAGTTGACACCCTGGATGGCGCGCCGTACATACCAGAGAAGTACATGCGGTCCAGTGGTTTGATTTCGGGCACACCAGATCGCGCAGCCGTGCAATGCTGAGAAGCACAAGCGGATCTGGTCAAGGGAGGCAGCGGCACATCTTTATTGAGGGTTATTTCGAAAATTATTTAGTAGTTTTCTAGTCATTATTATCAAAATTGGAATTTTGTAGTTGGTTTTTGTAATATGGAAAAAAATTTAAAAATTGAAATTATTTAAATTCTAATGCAGTTAATTTTTTTTCAGTATTTTTCCCATAATGTATGAATATTAAAGATCCATATATATTTTTTCGTGATGAAAAAAAATTCATGCATTAGACGGTTAATATCGACTATAAAGAAGTTAAATATGTAGAAAACACTAAAATGTTACGCATTTTAACAGAATATAATTTTAATTTAAATGTACAAAATTATATAAAAATTCACCAAGTTAGAACTTTCAAAATAAGGATTGCCTGGTGCTAAGCCAGATGACTTTACCTGTCACTTGACAAAACCATGAATTTGCAAATTCTGGCATTTTTTTTAGGTAACAGTAGGCTTAACAACATCCAATTTTCTATGTCTGTGATTTCACATAATCATTGTTATGTCATTTGATCTACAACATTTTCGTTGTGCTATATTTATTGAAAGATTTAACAAAAATTGAATTTTCATTAAAAATAACATTAGATTAAACCTTTTTTCCTGTGTTACACTTTTTCAGGATCCATTAATATAATAAACTTGAATACTTACTAGACATGCTCAATTCTTTTGTAATGGATGTGTCATAGTTGCATTTTGGGCAAGGGATGGGTTGATTTCTTTCATATTTAAAACCTTTTCGTTTAACATGATCATCACAATAACACACCTGCAAAAATGAATTTTAGTTACAAAAATGGATGAGGACTATTCTTTTAACTTATATTTAAATAACAGTTGGCTCAATCTTAATTAGACTGAGTTTAATTGGATCTACGTTCAACAGGACAAATTTTTTTCTTCATAAAGTGTAAAAATTTTCAACTTCCATGTGATTCTGATGGGAAAAAAAAGCCATAACTATGTGGCAAGTGTTTGAACTTCAAGGCTTCAAAATTTGCAAAAATAGTTTTGTAACGGTATGTAACTTATAATGATTTAATACATTCAATAAAATGGCATAGTATTTCTATTTTGCATTTATTTATAAAGCAAATATTATCAATGTACAATTTTGGAATCAAATGTACATCTAAACCTTAAATTATTGCACTTTTCTGGTTCTGAGGAGGTTTACTGTACATCATAATAAGAACTTAAGCCATGTAGTGCCAGATTTAAAGACCCAGGGCCCATAGGCACTTGACATTTGGGGCCCCCTACTATCTCGAAGCTATTTTGGAAATTTAGCAAATTAAATACACTAGTACCGAACATAACGTTTAATTGACTTTAATAAACAGCAGAATAATACAGTATGTTACTATAGTTATTCTATAAAAATTATAATTTTATTTTGACAATTTTTGAGGGCGTCAGGCCATAGGTTTTTGGAGTTTTCAATTTTTTTAGTCTATTTTATCTTTAAGAGACCCCTTTCTGACTGGGCCCCTTTCCGGGCTTTGTAGGCCTAGGCCGAAATCTGGCACAGAAGCCATGCAATAAATAATATAAACTTCTGAGGAAGAAGTCATCGTTAAAAAAAGGGAAGTATATACATACTTTGCATCTTAGACAGGAATACTGGCCAAGCCTATTACATGATTGACCTAAAAATTAACAATTATTGAATGAGTTTATCTTATTATGAAATGACTTTAATTAAAATTTCATTATGGTTTTTTTTATGACACTTAAATTATCCAGAATGCAAGGCTCGAAAGCATTTTCCTTCCCCATCCTCACATGTGGTTTTCTTCAAAATGGCGCAAGCATGTTTTTTCAACACCCTACTTGGGTGTGAATTGTTCGGATTGTTAACCTCACAATAGAACCTCAACGCATTTGGTTTAGAAAAGCGATGCTCCATCGTTTCCTAGAAAACCAAGCGAAGGGATGGGGGACGAAAGTCTTTTCGACGATCGCATAGTAAATAGACAGACTATAGTTGTTGTAATGTACATAACATTGAATTAAGAACATGAATTAATTTTACCATTAGATATTCAAACATTGTGATAAATTCTTTTAAGTATTATTGTTGAACAGAACATAGAAAACAGCTTACATTTCAGTGTTTCAGATTCTAAAAACTGACAGCTTGCTTGATGCTCAAACTGATCATCTTCACACAGATGAGAATCGCAAAATGAACACTTAAAAACACGACCACCTGCAAGAAAGAAACAATTCTACAACCATACAACATCATACCAGAAACAACATCATACAATTCTGCCCTCAGAAGATATAAATCACAATTATGCACATTACAATTCATGAGGGGGAATGGACACGGGCCTCCAAACAAAACTGCATCAGTGCTCAGTTCAAGTTTAGATTTGTGATGTCATCTTAATTTTTTTGTATAGATTTTTGAAAAAATTAATAATGTAATATTTTATTAGCCACGCCCCTGTGCAATAGAACCTCTAAGGATGTCCCTGTAGGACTGGACTTTTTATTTGAACACCTATACTGTATCATAGGAATTAGTGGCAATAGTACTTTGTTTGTCAGATGAAATTATGATTTTTTTTATTATTCAAAGAAATACTCTGCACCTAGCATTTTTATGAATTTTATTCCTGAAGAAATGAGAGGATACATCTTTTTGATTTCATAAATCCATAAAATAAGAACATCCGAACCTTGACATTTTATATAGACTTCATTTTAAAAATATAATAATAAGTTGAAATTGAAAAACAAATTTTTGTTGATAACATTTTGTATCTATTATAAATTATGTATGATTATAAAACTCATCAATATATATTACTAATATCAATAGTTATAACACAATACAATATACAGTAGAACCTTGATTATCCGGTCTAATTGGGACCATGTGTAGGTTGGATAATTGAAATTTCACTGATAACAGATAATCTCTAATGAATAGTAAAACTTATATAGTACAGAAGGGTGCCGAAAGTCTGCAGATCTCAAATTTACCAACTTCCAAAATATATGCTGGTTTTGGAGTTGTAAGCAAAGAATTTTAGTATTAATTTACTTTGCAACTGAGATTTTTTGAAAAAAAGAAAGTGCTAAAACAACTTTAATTACTATTCGTATTTACTTTTTAAATAACCAAGTACAGTTTTGGAAAAACTACTCTTTTTTTGTTCCATGGTAGATATCACTTGGAGTTCCATGATTTTAGTAGATTCCAGGAGTTTTCTGAAAATGTAGGATTGTCAGAAACTCGATTTTACTTTTTCGAGTTGCCGTCTGAATTTTGTTACCTCAAAATTACCCAATCTTATAAATGCTAGAAATTTCCGATTTCAGAATCCCGAGAGAATTCCGGTTTCAAAATTGCCAAAGAATTCTGATTTCAGTTTCTACTGTAGATAACTATCAGTATATTTTACTCGTATCTTTCTAAAAGAACAGTTTTTTCAAGATACACTTGGTTCATTGAGCCAGAAGAAAAGTGGAGTGAGGTGTGTGATTCACTGAACAGGGCAGCAAACGAGCCGGTTCAATTACGAAACGCTGAGTAATACACGGCACTGTAGCAGAAACGAAAGGGGCAGAAAAACTAGAAACTTGCCAATTTCGCAAATGGGTTTGCTGGTTCTTAGTGATCCACATGGTTATTTCTTAAAAAAGTTGGAATTTAAATTTAAAGAAAGTTAATTTCTTTTGACCTAAAAATGTTAAAATACATTTAGAAGCCCAAGTCAACATGCTAGTGGGGTCTCATACAAGCATTGCATACAAGTGTAGGGAAAATAGTCATTTTCTGCCCTGTTCGCTCAAAAGGGTGCGAGTGGGTTTTCGGCTCGTTGACACTTCACTCCAGTTTCCCTTTTAGCTCAATGTCCTGGATTGATACATACATGACAGTTTACAATATCTTACCATGATCCCAAACACCCCTCTGGCATTCTGCACAAAGGGCTTCTTGAAGAGGACAATTGCAGGCATGCGTTGTGAGGCATTTGCGGCCATGGCACACCCAAGCTTCGCAGTAGTCACAAATAGCACCCTGACAAGAGGCAAAAACGTTAAACATCGCTTCCTGAGTATAATAAAGTTTTAGATAATAAATAAGAGCTTGTTTACAGAAGATAATATTTATACAGCAGTTTAAAGAATAATTAAATTAAAGTAAAACAAGAAATTGTTATTTTTTACATATTAGACATTCCACGCCAAATCGCACAGCTCAAAATCGTCACAGATTTTGATCTTGATTTTTTCCCCCAAGTACTAGAGACAAATTTATTAGACTCATATTTTTTCAAAATTCTAAGAATTAAAAAGTTATGATTTTTTTAAACCAAAAAGGTAAGCCTAACCTTTTAATTGAGCATAGGTCGATAGGAAATTGAGTATTTTTGAACGGGTATAACTTAAAGACCAACCTAGGAAAAGATAATTTTTTTTCAATGATCAAGTTTAGGATTGGTGAAGTTGCATTTTGCGACTAGCAACCATTAATTTTGAACCCAAGTTTTGAGGATATACTGCAAAATGTCATTTCAACAAATAAATGCCAGGTGTGGTCAGAAATCTCCATATGTCATGAACATTTGAACAGTTCCAACTATATATTACAAATTAAGGAACAATAACTGATTTAAAATAAATCGTTAAGTCTATTCAAATATTTTTCACACTCAATTCACGGAAGAAAGTTTTCTAAACAGACTTTCACGACCAGGCAGACTTATGAACCACTCAGAGCCCGACTAACAACTTTTTTTTTCAACTTTTACAACTACCCAAATCTTTGTGCATAGGGCACGAGCAAATTTGGGGCCCTCAAAACATACCTTGATAAAATATTCATAAGTATTTTTTTTTATCTCACAGCATTTACAAAAAAAAAAAAAAAATGTGTGAAGTAAGTAGCTTGGAAAGCATGTTAATCCCCCCAAAATAACTATTTTTATGAATTGATTAATCCAGAGTTTAAACACAATTTCATAGTAAACTTTTGTTCATGAATTTATTTTTTTTGTTTACTTCAGATTAAAAAGTTTGGGGCAGTTGTATTGAGCATAAATGTCCCTGAAGAAAATTTTGGGGCCCCTTAAAGTGGGGGGCCCTGGGCACATGCTCCGATCACCCTGCTGGAAATCAGGCCCTGGGACCATCTGAAGAATATATTATGTACTTACAACCATTCCAATCCCAGTTGCAAACACGCCAGCATGTTTCACCACACAATCTCCTGTTTTTGACATGCATTTAGTTTTTCCTGAAATAGGTTAAAAGTTTTTGTTATTAAGCAGATTACAATAAAAAAATTTAATGCTAGTACATATTACTATGAAAAGTCATCTTACAATTTCCCAAAAATTTTTTAGCACAGAAAAAAGCTGTGGTGTGTAACTATTAACAGAAAAAATACTAACCGCACTGACAACATATTGGTATTCTTTGAACAGCTGAGCAGAAATAACAAAAGGCTCTGTTTTTCTGTTTCCTAAAATAAAAATGTTAAGAATGTAAAAAAGTAGGTTCCTTAACAGAACTCTGTTTCATTGGATTTCCGTTTTAAAAAGCCGAATTTTTTATCCTTGTAAATGTAAAGATTACCAAAATATCATTTGTTTCATTTTTGATACCAAGCGGTCCAGTGTCTGAGAGTTTTAATTTGTCTGCCTCGTAAGCCCAAGATAGCTGGTTCGTGCCCCAGCTGAGTCATCAGATTTTCTGGATAGGAAAATCTTACCCACGCATGTCATATGAATATGTGGCATGTAAAAGATCTCTGGAGGACCATTTGGCTCGGGTTCTCTGGGCAAAATTAAATCTTGGCAAATTTTAACATCCACATCGAGCTTAGATTCATTGTAATCTGCGCATAAAATTGGTAGCGAGAGTCACCTAGATGGTGCCACAAAAAATGGCTCTTAGTTCTGCAGAATATGCCTAGTCTGCAAAGGCTTCACCGCCAATAATGCAACCCCAATAGAAAAAAAAATTGATACTGAAACTGAGGAAAGCTACTAATTTTCTAGGCTTTAACAAAGAATTATTCATTTTTTAAAAAGTATGTTGCTTGAATACATTGAATAAAAATGGTGCATAACTTAACTTGTGCAAATTTATGTATTGGGAAAATTGATGTATAAACATGCAATCAATTGTCCATCCAAACCTTAATTAATTTCACTTCCCCGGATTAGTCAGATTTTTTATTACCCATCTTGCCTTGCCCTCTTCTCATTTAAGCTGGCAAAGAGGGTGCCTATTGTATTCACATATAAACAAAGTTTGTTTTTTCAAGTATGAACTTCAAGAAGCTATGTTACAAATTTAATGAAGACATTAATTTGATATTTTATTATAAGTTTTGCACTTACCTGGTACATTTATCACATTCCTGAAAAAAGTAATAAAAGAAAAATTAATGATGATGGTTGAAATAAAAATTTTATGCATTTTAGAGTTTAACTCATCCACACATTTTATTTCAGACTAATGACCAATTTCAAACACTTTTATCATTATTCATTTCACAAAAAAGGAAAGAAGAAACACATATTGATTATTGAATTTAAATCTTAATTTCTTTTTAAAACAATCAACTGAAACAACACTGAATAAAAAAAAATGCTTATTGTAATTAGCGAGACTGATAAGAAAATTATAAAAGATTAATTATCTTTGCATAACACATAATTAAATATATATATTTGTTGGAAAAGCATGGTTGTATCGGCTGTATCTATAGAAGTTTAAACCAGCTGCCACTTCCCTGGTCGATATCAGTTTGATAACCACTATTTGCAGTTTAAAACAAAAGCCATAGCTTGCAGTTTATAACATAATTTTGACCAGTTTTCAACGCTTCTGGCCACTTTAGGACAGTTAAAACCATCTTCAACCAGGGGTCTCGGTCAGTTCAGTTTTAACTGGCCAAAATGACACTTATTGACTTAAGGGGGAATGGGCGCGCAGGACCGGGGGTCTCCAAACTCAAGTGCCTCAATATTAATCCAATGGGGAAAAAACTATTTTCTTTGCCACATTTCTCCGGCTGTATTGAATATTTTTACAGGCGGATTTTTTTATGCGATAAATGTAGCTGACTTACAGGTCTCTATCTTCCCACTTTTTGAAATTGCTTCGAATATTTTGTGTAAAATAATTTATTGAATATTAAAAAAAATATTCGTACTAATTTCAAAAAGTGGGAAGATAGAGACCTGTAAGTCAGCTACATTTATCGCATAAAAAAATCCGCCTGTAAAAATATTCAATACAGCCGGAGAAATGTGGCAAAGAAAATAGTTTTTTCCCCATTGGATTAACATTGAGGCACTTGAGTTTGGAGACCCCCGGTCCTGCACGCCCATTCCTCCTTAAGTGGGGCGGCCCGTCAGGGCTAAGCACTACGGCCACTGGTCTATAGTACTAACCCCATTGTATAACCTTGAAGCAGACCAATTGCTGAAATGAACCTCAGAATTTCCCTGATTGGTAAGTTATCAACCTTACAGGCATCGGTACAATGGTACCCAAGATACTCAAATCTGCAGAGTAGTTGTCACATTCGCAGAGAACATGAAACGAACTTTCCTCAACCTGTTGACATGCTCTACAGACAGGGCCGGATTTCTAAATAGGCTAAGTAGGTTGTAGCCTAGAGCGGCAAATTATTTGGGGGCGGCAAAGTTTACGTCCAATAAAAGATGCGTTTGGCACAAAAATAATAGTACCTTTATATTAATTTGTTTAAGAAAAAAAACTGAAATTTTCATTCATGCGTAAATTGTAAATATTACTAATATTTAAGGGGGTTCAGTATGTTGTATATCGGTAATGTTAAATTGGCCAATTTCAATGTATCTTTTCACAATAACAACTGATCAGATCATCTTAAAAATTTCTGTGTGTATTATACCAACCTTATATATTAATCTGAGGTTAAAAGTTTTTTTTAAAATAACTGTTAGATTTTTTTAAAATAAAATAAGTTTTAAAGTACCCAAAAAATCATGAAATTTCTCACTTTTTTGCCCCATAACATTTTTTTCACTTTAGTTTTATTAAAATTCATAACCTCAGATTAATCTATACCATGTATTACATCATATAAAAAAAAGTTTACGAGAAAACATAGCATAGTTTTTGAGAAAAAGTACATCGAAGTTCAAAAAATCAAGTTCTGAGAAAAACGCGTTTAAAGTTTTTTATTGTTAACCCATTTCCTTACGAAGCCATGACATTAAAATGGCTTTAAATGTCAAAAATAGTTTTCCAATCGTCTTGATACTTTGTGACATTATTAATAAAGGTTGTAATAGTATTTTAAGCCAATAATTTTTGTTTTGATTTTTTCACCGATTTGAGGGTATTGAACCCCCTTAACAGTGAACATGGTAGCTGTAAGGACAATAGCAGAATCTCCCCTGGATTTGGAAGTTGAAAGAAAAATAGTAGAACAGTTAAAAAAAATTCACCTTTTATTTCGCTTTTAATTTAGAGTGCATATAGATGATTGCAATATGTAGAAAGAAAAGTATAGTGAAAACTATATCTGGCGGCAAATTGATTGTAGCCTACAGGCGGCAAATCTTTAAATCCGGCTCTGCCTACAGAGACACTCATAATGCTCAGATGTCTATTGAGAGCACAGTGACCTGTTAGTAGCTACTAACAGTATAACACATAATTTATAACAGGGTTGTCATATAAACATACTGAACTCGATACATACTGAGCTATTGAGCTAGCTCAATGGCTGCACGAATCTTGGCCCAAAATGACAACCTTGTGAAAAATTATGTTTATAAAAGGAATTTTGCCAGGGTCTTGAGTTGAGAGGAGGATATACAAAACTGCCTACCATAGCTGCATTACAGGGGTGATCGGCCAATGGTTTTTGGACAAATGCAGTTCGAATTTCTTTTTGCCGCAAGCGCTGCTTTTCTGCCTTCTTTCTTTGCCCAGTCTTTTTCTTAGGCATGTTGATTCTGTAAAATATGTTGAGTTATTTACCTATTTTATTTTTTATATAATAAGATGATTTTTTTTAGCTTACATTATTTGAAATTTGGTTTAATTTATTTAAATTTGTTTCAAAAGAACACACCTGTGTTTCTCTATTGAGTTGAAGGTTAAAATCAACTGGATGGTACAATACCTTATAACTAGTTAAGGGAATAGAAAATATACTATTAGTAATAAAATCTGTGACTATTTATGATTATTTTTATAATTTGGATCGATTTATAGAAAAGATTGTCAGCAAAAAAAGACTGAATCAAATTACTTTGCCAAATAGGGCATGCTAGAGCTGTTCGAAATTTTTAAACACAATATGTTTGAAGTTTTGATGATGACACCTTTAATTATAATGTAATGATACTGAATGGAACAGCTATGATATAACGCTGTTATTAATTTGGCTATTTGTGCCACTTTGCCGAGCAACGAAAATGACCACTTCATATTTAATACAATTTGATAGGTATAGTAACCCTACATTAACATTTGCCAAATCAAGACTGGCCGTTATACCAATAAATTTACTCTAGGCAACAAAATCTCAACTGAGTTTACATTCTCTAGCAAATGACAAGTCAAAATATTTTAATAAACTAAATCTAATAATAATATTTGATGGAATAAAATTAATTTATGTCCTTCTGAGAGAAGTTGAATATTTTTCAAACTCTATTTTACTAATATTTAGCAAGCAACTTAAAACCAGTATTTTGATGAAGAATTTTAGTATTAATGATAACAGTTTTATATTAAGTAAAGTTCTCCAGAAAACCTAAGATTACCTCAAGTAAGATGATTGAATTTAATGGCTTTTAAGCAATAAAGTGCATACTTCTATCGAGAAAAATTTATATTTTGCCAAATAAACAAAATGTACGAATAAATATGAGAAGTAATTTGAACGGCTATTAATAGGATACAATTAGTTTTTAAGCATGAGATCTTTTTTTTTAACTATGCTCTTTACTTTATAATATATATTTATTAAAATACTATGACCATATTGAGATCATTGGAAATAAAAGGATGTATTTACGCTAACACTATGGCATAAAAAGTAAAATTAAATATGTAAAACAAAAAACCTCACAGTGTGTTTCAAAGAATTAAACTTTTAAATTAAATATATATAAAAATGAACTTGAAATACCGAAATTTTATCCAGCACGACAAAAAAATAAACAATACGAATAACCGGAACCGGAAGTTTCCAAATCACATGTGTTATGTCACAGTGCCATCTAGCGGCATAAAATAACACCGAGCAAAAGAGCAGACCGAAAAATTATCATAACACAGAATTATCAGTGATGTGATGCTATGTCGACGAAGATATCCTGATGAAAAGAATAAAAATCACAATATTATAGTTTGTTTTGGAGCATAATCATCTGTGCGAAATGATGACGAACAACTTTGTACGAATGCATCCCATAAAGGTTTTTATAGTGCAGTGTTTTTAGTCGAGGAATTTTTGTTTTTATGATGGGTCTGCTACCTTTGGAATTTACAGACTGCCTGACTAATAGTCCGTATTTTCGGGAAAATCTCCATGCCTACGAAAAGGAATTGGACAGAACTAGTCAGTCTATTAAAACCTTGATTAAGGAAGTTCAAGCCCTGCTTTTGGCCGCACAACGTAAGTAGTTATTGTATCTATATTTGTTTTGACGAAATGAAAGTTTCATAAGCTGTCAAAAGGTGCCGGTGGCTTATAATGACAGCTAAATCTCGAGAAAAATATTATTTGTACTTATCGTTTGCTTATTAAAAAATATTAATTAAACTTTTCAAATAGATATTTTTGAATAAATCTGAAAACAAACAAATCTATTTTTAATTTAATATTGTTCTGAGTTGAACCTTTTTATTAGATTTGTTTTAAAATATGTTTGGAACACTCTAAAAAAATTCTTAAAAAATACTCTCAGTGATAATTGATGACCACTGAATGTTTGTAAAAGTTTTATGAAAAAGTTTTACCAGCTTAAAGTTTAGATAGTTTAAAAAAACTGTTACTAGAAATTGTGCATAAAGAATTTAGTTTTCAACCAAAACGTACAAATTGTAAATAGTAGTTACTTAGCTGAACATTTAAAAGTTGTGTGAAAGTTTGTGATGTACAGCAGTACAGCAACCTTTTTAAAATGTCAAAGAGCATTTGTTTCATTATGAAGAACAAAAAAGTAGCAGAATTAATTTTAATTAATACCAAATAGGTTTTTATTAAGAAAAAATAAGAAATGCTAAGAATTAGCTATTCTAGGTTCTTTCATATCCAGTTATTTTAATTTATTAAGAAAATAAAAATGTTCCTTAAAATTTGATTTAAACTCTGCAATGCTTTCATTCCACTAAGACAGTTTTATAATTTGATTCTGTATTTAAGTTTTAATTCAGCTCCAGATATAATCTTAAAGCTTGCGGGTGGTTTTAAAAATGATCTGGTTTTATAAAATGATTTGGGGACACAAATACACTAGACTATGGATGTCTTGCTTTGTTGAAAATTTATATCTTTCTCTCTCGCCTACCTATAAATTTTCCAAATTTGAACAGCATGGTGTATTCATGAAAAAACACATCATGTGCATAAAAAAAAATTGCACACACAAATTTACAATCCACAACTAGTTGAAAATTCAAATTTAAAAAGATTTTTTTTTAAAAAATTATGTGTATAATTTTTGATGCTGGTAGCAATGTAATAATAAATGAAAAAATTTTAAAATTAGAGAGAAAACTATAGGTATTTGAAAGGTTTTATGGTTATTTTTCCAGCACAATGTATTACATACATTTGTGCATTTTATATCTAAGGATTAGAGTATAGTTTAATTTTTTGAAATCCCTGATCAACTAATACTTTTTATGCAAGCTAATACTTAACCAGAATTTTTTTTATCAAAGATTTTGTTTTCATTTTCAGGAGATTCTATTTTTTATCTACATATTTCTGATAAATGTGTCATTCAATGATACAAAATGTTGCAATGATATTAAGAGAGTGCTTTAATCTACACTCCTTGCCAACCTAAGTTGGGTAAAGAGAAATATGCTATATAGAAGATCCTTCCGCAGATGTAAAGAGTTCCATAAATTATTTGTGAATCCATCCTGAAAACATGTTTAAAACATTTATTTCATTTAAGGTCTAACAGATTTGAATTTTATTTGAGAAAATGTGTCAATTTCATCAGAATGCAATTCATCAGATCATTTTGTATGTAAATATTACCTTACAAGAGTTTCTAACTAACGGACCAATCATGCTTTTCCCTCTGCTTTTTTACTATTTGTTTTTACCCAAGTTAGGTTGGCACTGAGTATAAGTAAAATATATTTTTTCCTCTCTTGTGTCATTGCACCCCTTTTATAGGAACAGGGGCGAATTTTAATTTTGCAACTTACTTTCTAAGAGGGATGCAGATGCATAAACCTATCTGTCAGGTTTTCCAGCAACACACATAATTTTTAAAATTGCATAAATTCAATATAATTTTATGATTGTCTTATAATTAAGTTTTGAAGTGTGGTGCAGTCATTTATAACCATTTGCTATATAAATATAATTTTAAAATAATATAAAACAATTAATTGTTAAGTCAAAAACTTTAATTTTTGTCTCATGCAGTGACAACAAGAATACAGCCAATTTGCTTAGCTCTCAAGGGTTTGAACAGATGTATAAACCTTTCAACAGGATTTCCAGCAACACACATATTTTTAAAAATAAGTTAATTTTTATTATTTTGAAATTTAAAGTCTGGAATTGTCATAATAATCCCCTGCTATACAAATATACATTTTCAAAAAATTAAGGAAATTAAAGATTCAGTTAAAAATTTTAATTTAATGCAGTGAAAACAACTTTACACTTCCTCTGAGGGTTGAAACCAAGTGGGCAAAGAAGTAAACTTGATTTCACTGCATTGCATTTTAATTAACATTTTCAACATGTCACTTGTTTAATATGAATGCATTATCTTTTTATTTTTTGAAAGCATTGTGTGCTTTCCCAGTCAAGTTTTACCGCGTAATGTATGTTCAATATCAAAAATATTATCTTTACAGTAAGCTGATACTTGTTGAAAATGTAGGCTTTTCGACAGGTGCACGGCGTTTACACAATTCCTGTTCGCCAAATTAATGTAATTTATTTAATTCAGGAGTCTCTCTCTCTTACGCGAGAGGAAATATTTTCGAACCTATAATAAATGCACATAAATAACCTCATTTGGAGAACTAAATAAGAACTAAAATTTTGGTACTACCCTCCGTGCAACCTTACTTGGGTAAAAACAAATAGTATAAAGGCAGTGGGAAAAGCGCGGTTGATCCGTTAGTTGGAAACTCTTGTAAAATAATATTTGCATACAAAAAGATCTGAATATAATTTAACCAAAATAACTTTTCATTCTGATAAAATTGACAAATTTTCTCAAATAATATTCAAATCTGTTAGACCTTAAACGAAATTAATGTTTTAAACATGTTTTCTGGATGGATTCACAAATAATTTTTGGAACTCTTTACATCCGCGGAAGAATCTTCTCCATAGCATATTTCTATTTACACAACTTAGGTAGGCAAGGTGTAAATAAGAAATAATATTTTGGTACTAATTACGACTCTTACATACCACCAAACAATACATTTAAATGCTTACGAAGCGTACTACTCGTTTTGTCTGTCACGTCGATTTAGACGTTTTATTTTTAACCCTCTAATGCATGAATTTTTTTTTCATCCCGAAAAAATATATATGAATCTTTAATACTCATACATTATGGAAAAAATACTGAAAAAAAATTAACTGCATTTTAGAATTTAAATAATTTCAATTTTTAAATGTTTTTCCATATTACAAAAACCAACTACAAAATTCCAATTTTGATAATAATGACTAGAAAACTACTAAATATATTTCAAAATAACCCTCTTTAACTGCAATTAATTTTTCAAAACAATTTATTTGTATTTAGTATTAATATTATTATACTTTGAATACTGACAAAAACGTAATTTCGCAACAGTTAATAACCTCACTCTTTAATTTTGAATACACTTTTACTACTGTCATGTATGAGGGTTATTATTAACTAAAGCTTCAAAATGGAATGTAATAGATGAAAAAAACACAAATTTGTCGAGAGGGAGGTCTACTTTAATAGAATAAAGTGGATTATGTAACTTGTTACCAAACGGTAACAGTATGCATTAGAGGGTTAAAGCATATTTTTGTTGTTGTTCGGGTATACAATTATTGTGAAAATAAATATATGTAATATAATGTTCGAATTGTAATACAATAGTATTAGTTAATAGTCTGTAATATAATTTCTCAGTTAATGTCTTGCCGATCCATCGAACAGTTACCACTTTCTTCAATACATTCTTTCCCAGGGGAATTGCAAGCATATTTGTATTTGTTTTGATTCCACTCTTCTCACAACATAACTTCTGAAAATAGATTCACTTTTTAATTAAGACCTCAAGATGTGAGGTTGTGTGCTTTGGTGGCCGTTCTTGGCCCTCTCTATTAGTCGCAAAGGCTTTCATTTTAATACTTAAAATATTTAATATGAAAAAATAAAGATATGGACGTCTAATCTCTCTCATTTTTAGAATGACCTACAGAAAAAAAAAGTTCCCTTCTGTTTAAAGGGAAATTGTCCCTTACATATATTTATATTTTTAAATTGAAAATTGCTTATTTTTATGCCTGTATACCACGATTCTTAGTTTGTAGATTTTAATCCAATGCTTTATTTGATTTCTTTTATTCTTTACATCTATTCTTCTTTAATAAAAACTTATTGTTTGCCATACATATATGGAAGCTTCATAATGGCAAATAAATGTCAATTCTATTTTGTCGCAGATACTACTCCCTGTAACATTTTTTTGCTGTATTTATTTGGTTGTCACAAGAGACTCAAAAGAGAAAAAAGAATTTCGTGTTCTTCCCATTTTGATTCTATTTTTATCTCACGAGCCTAATAACAATCGAAACAAACCTCGTAGTTTGTGTTGTATATACAATTCAGTGTGTACCTTCTTGATTTTGTGTTAAAGTATATTTTATGCATAATTCGTGATGGAACAACAGTTATGTAACTGTTTTTCATGTTATAAAACATTTATTAAATGACTTTCTTAAAGACGATTACGGCTAAAATATATCTTTTTGACATTTATTTGTTCTGTCTACTCTCTTAAAACAAGAGTGAAATCCACTCCAGTTGGAGAAGTGCATTTTCGACACTGGAAAGGATCGAATATTAACTCAGACTGAGTTAAAATCAATCGTTTGAAGTGATTCTGTCGGAGGCTTAACACACAAAGAATCCACTCCTTCCGGGTAAGTGCATTTTCCAGACTGGAGGAGTGAAATTAACTCAGACTGAGTTAAAATCGCTCGTTCGTTTTAAGAGTGTAGGAGACATCACCTTGATAGTAAAATAACGTCATTTTTATCTCCAGAATTTCTATTACGGCTTCTTAAAAACAGCGAAGCAGTTTTAAAACTTTAGTGGCCAATTGGCAAAACATTTCCACTCAAGTTCCGCTAAATAATTTCGGTACACCATTCCTCCAAAATTTAGTTTGGAAAAATTGAATTGCGCCACCAGGTATACCTGATACCCTAATCTCCCCAGAAACTCCAAACTTTGTAATAGATTTCTTGAAACCCTTTACTCCAGGGCCTCTAGAGTGCTTCGCCCCCGTGGAAAAAAAAGTACCGTTTCTGGTCACTGCATACTAAACTTTCGATCGATGGTTCTGTTGTACCAGGGCGTTCTGTACAAGCCTAAAACTCTAGGGTTCTTTCTCTGGTTTAAAACTTTAAAATTTCTCTGCGAGCCTTTTTTGCGCTTGGTGGATTCTTGCTTCGCCCTAGAGTCCTCCCAGATTGTGTTGGAGAATCTTTTCTTTTCGCGTTTTTTTTTAAAGAAAATGTTCCTTTTAACCTCCTGAGCTGGGAAGCCCAGTCGGTTAGGCATTCGCCTTGCATGCGAAAGGTCCCAGGTTCGGGTACGGGCATCGCCAAAATATCTACCGGCCTATTCACGGCTCGTGCAGCCAAAAATGTCCGACCGATAATACCCTGGGTAGAGGTAGCGAACGTTAAATATGCTCCAAAGTCCCAACGCTGCGTATGATGTGGGCTTAAATGGTTGCATTGGGTGCCTACTCAGGTGTTGGCTCGTCACCTGACTGTGGTTCTAAATTATGACGCCCGTCGCCAATAGCCCTCCTGCAGCTTTAGTGCGACGATAATTCAAACTAAAAAAACTAAAGAAAATGTTCCTTTTAGCCCTCCTGAACTGCCAGGAAATGAACAAGTATGTATGGTTGTTTTCACTGCATAAATTTTAAATTTGATTTATTTCAAATAAAATATTTAAAAAATGAGAATTAAGTTTATTCTGATAAAGATGATCTTGAAAACATTTCCAGTTGAAAAAAGTACACTATGAATAAATAATTGTAAATTTTAAAATTTATGACAATTGAAGAGCTTAGTGGCAAAAACGTGAATACGAGAAAATAAGGTTTTTCGTTTGCACTTAGATTTGTGGGGGAAAAATGTACTAAACTTAAAGTTTATGAACATGGGAAAACTAGTTAACGTTAAATAGGTTAGTAATATGTTCACTGACAAAAAAAATCTCAATTTTTTCAAAAATGTCAATTAGCACGTTCTTCCACCAAGCTCTTCAATTGTAAGAAAAACTTACGTAAAAATACGGATAAAACCGTGTCTAACATTCAGGATGTTTTAAGACTTAATTTTATCATTTAAGGGTTGAAAATAATTTGTTTAATGTTTTTATTGAATGATGTGGGGCATGGTTTTTGGTGCAGTCACAATAATTCATACATCGAAATAAATGAAACAAATTTGGCATTATTTTTAGAATAAGATTTTTTATATTACTTTTTGATGTAGGAAATTAAAAAGCATTTTCATTTATGCTGCTGCCTTCCCGCTGTTTTACTTTACCGTTTGGTTTTATCTCTTGGTAACGAAACGTTATCGCATTTGTGTAAAGAATGACGGTTTGGAATTTTTATAACGAGTATAAAGATTGTTTAATGTTTGCCGTAAAAGAATTATTTGACGGGGCAGTGGCGGGCGTCTTTTTGAATTTCGTTTTGTAACTTTTTTTTTTTTTTTGCAATATTTTGTTCGCTACAAATAGTAGTCTGTTTCATGTTGTCCACACAATACAAATTTAATTATTCCATTTCAAATTTATTTCCACGTGGAATGTGGATATTGCACATAGATTCTTTTGTCCTTTGAGCTGTTTGATGTTACGGCTGAATAAATTGAATATGCGTTGTAGAGTGAAAGTGAAGATTTTAAAAGTAAGTGAGCTTGAAATCTTAGGGGGAACACACTTTTATAATTTATTTCGGATATTTTTCTTTTATTAATATATATTCGAGTCGATTTTTTGCTCTTTTACTACTTTTATCTTTACCCATTAACGACGAATTTGTGAATAAAATTCTCATTTCGGACAAATAAAAACTTTGATTTTGCTTTTTAAATTGGTTTTGCGTGTAACTTAATTTGTCCTACATAATGCGTTCTGGATTATGGTCTTTATTTGTCTTGTATTTTGTTTATTTAGATAAAATTAAGCAAAAAGCTCATTTTCACTTTTGAAAAGTGTTTTTTGTGTAACTTTTCCTATATAAATGGCTCAGTTTTATAATTCTTTATTGGTTTAAATATTGTTTGTGGTTTGTTTAACTTGGCAGAGAGATTATTTTCGCTTGGCAAATTTTTATGCCAATCCCAGACGTTAAGGAGTTAATAAAATACGTTTATGTTACTCTCCTATATTAGGTAAAAATAGTAATACAGGTCAAATTCCAACGCTTGCAATTGAAGAGTACAGGGGAAGAACCGATTGATTTATTAGGCGGACGCCCGCAATTGTCTGCTTGGCGGTCATTGGCGGCACAAAACTGGTTTCTCTCTTTCTTCTTCGCTTGGTCCAAGCATCGGGATCGTCAGTAGCCTGAATCTTGGTAACTAGGAACCACAGAGATAGTAGTTAAAGTATTAGAGTGGAAGATCACGTGACCTACAACACTGGCTTCCTTGGGGCTCTTCTGGGATCTCCTTGCGCGTCCCGTTGTTAGCATTTGAGGTTACGTGATCTGCCACTCTATTACTTTAACTATGATTCTCTATGGTAGGAACTGATTTCCTTACACCAGTTTAGGCGATTTCTCGCTATCATCGCCAAAGTGGCCTGCTAAGGAAACTTCTCTACAAAATCAATCGGTTTTTCCCGTGTACTCTTCAATTGTGTACTGCATTACACTAGTGAATAGTAACATTGCAATAAATAAATCTATTCACAACACAAAATACTGCCTCTGCTTTCTCTATACAGCCGAGGCCAGAAAAATACACTTCGCCTACATTGAAAAGTTCTTCCTTAAGTAGTTTTTAAAAAATCTATCAAGCGCATTCAAATACACATCTACAATAAAAGAAATGGATGAATAGTGTGCATGATTAAGTTGTGAAATCGAAGGTAAACCAATGGAAGCTTTGAAAACCCACACAGAAACGCTACTAATTGGCGAATATGGAGTCAGCCACTCGGTTGAATTGTTGCAAAAAAACTATCGACTGTGGTTGCTATAGGAACCTAAATCTTCGAAGCCCCCTTGTAACTTTTAGAAATGAGTTTTTTTCTTTGTTTGAAGGGAATCAAACTTTTGTTTTTAAAGTAGAGTTGTGGAGGCTTGAAGGACTGTTTTGTCTTATGAGGTTGAATGAAGCAGAGTTCTTTTTTTTAATGTTGAGGTCTTATTCAGTACTTTTCGATATCGTTAAACTTAGTTGTTGTGTGCTAATTGGTGGGTAGTGGTTATGGAAAGTTTGAAATATTTTAAATTGTATAAAACATTAAGTTGTCTCTCTTCTTGGACTAGGGGACAAACATCTCCCCAGTAGCAGAGTTTCAAGGAAAGATCTGCAACATGATCTCCGGCAACAAAAATTTGTCTGCGGTTCCCAGATTATTTACGGGGTGGTAACAGAACCCGGAAAACTTGGAAATCAGGGAACTTTTTAATCCTGGAAATATCGGGGAATTCTCATGGAATTTTTCAAATTTTGCAAAATATCAAGGAATTTTTTTCCATTTTGGATTACTTAAACAGCAGGTTTAGGTTCTTGTAATCACTTCTAACGGACACTTGGATGAAAAAAATATTCTGGTTGATCCGATTTGCCTGAATGACTGTTCTTGGAGGAAGGATTAATCTCTCTCACGAATCATGTTATAACTAGATTATCTGATTACATGATTCCTCTAAACTCAGATTTTCGGAAATGTAGAAAAGTTAGATAGACTAACCCATAATCTGGAAAGTTTTTAATTCCCGCGATGTCTGTATTAAATTTTCTGTACTGCATTGAATTGTGTGTATTGCATGTTTTCTAGATAATTGTAAAATCAGGACATTTTTTGTGAAAGCATCAGGGAAATCATGTAAATATAAGGGAACTTTTTTTCTAGGATTTTGTAACCACTCTGATTTAGTACGTCGCGATTATGCCTGTACGCAAGCCTACCTAGCTCAGCATACGTAACGTATGTTAACGTTTGCAGACGTTTAATATGCGCTTTTCGGTTACTTAATGTTTTGACTTTTTCTCCCCTCTTTTTACTTTCAAACCTTTGTTTAACGTTTTTAATCAAATATTATTATTAAATTATGAGAATTAATAAGAATTGGTTTAAAGAAATTTCTTATTTTTCTTACGTATCCGAGTGGAGTCTTGAACTAGTGCTAATTTTTCGTTTTAGGTTTATGAGCCTGACGAATTACTAGAAAAGCCTCGCGAAAAAATGTCGGATTTTGAGAGTTAAGGATATTACAAGTACTCAAATTTTAGGTTTTACGGAATCACCGGAATTTTCCGATTTCAGAGACACCAGAGACTTCGAACTTTTAGAATCGACTCAGATTTCAGATTATCGGAAAGACTTAGTTTCCCGATTTGAGGTTCCCCGGAGTTTCCTGACAATATAATTATATCGCTGGAGAATTCCCCTAAATTTATCTGCAAAATTAATCTGCAGTGGTTGCTGCTGTGCTATGCCTTTTCTGCTACTAGAGTTATTTCTATGTATTACCCTTTAAACATGTGTTTATAAACATTTGAGCAAAACTGAAATTTATGTGCAATTTTTTTATGCTGCATTTTCAAGGAGAATTTCAATGCTGCTATAAACCGACCCGTTTTAAGAATTTCCTTTTGTATTTTACATTAATAATTCAATTTAACCCTTTCAGTCTCAGTGATGCCATTTGGAATCACCACTTTCAATATTTTTTTCAAATTGTTTATGTCCCGTTATGACATCCAAACACACATCATTCGATTCTACACACTTTGTTCTATTAAACAATATTTTACATTAATCTCAATAGAAGTCAGAACTACTATTTTTTTATTTAGAAAATAGCTAACAAGCGTTTCACCTGATTTTTGAAAAGTTCACTTCAGTTCCACATATTTAAAATACAATCTAAACTATTTCGGTTAAAATAATTACTAATTTTTTTTTAATAATATGGTCAGATACCTTAAAATATATAACTCGAAGTGTTTTTAGGCCTATATATATTTTTTATTTTGTTTTCCACAGTTAAAAAATTGTGGCATTATTTCAAAACCATATAAAAATTTAAATGAATTTTTTTCGTATGGAACTCGTATTTTTAGCCTGAAATAAGCTTATTTTGTGAATATCAGATGTTTCTAAGTGTAGTAAATTTTTGGGACTAAAAGGGTTAAAGCAGATCTAAACCATCACCATTTTGATATTCTGAAAGTTTAGAAAAGTCGATAAACACCGGTTCTTATACAACAAATCACAAACTTTCCAAAATTAGAGCTAAAAAGAAATCATTACTCCATTTCCCAAAAATAAATCCATATTTGAAGAGATTCCCGTCTTCATCCCGGAGAAAATGAAGAGAAACTCCATTGACATTTCCGACGCACCTGTTATATATTACCTACTCCTGAGAAAGATTTTTTTTCTCTTAAAAGAGCAAAAAGACTCGGACCTTGGGGCGACATTGATTTTCGGAGTTACGTGAGTAGGGCGCCCCTCTGTATAAGCCTCTTGAGACCAGCAGAATCGATAAAAGAAACACTGAGGGCATTGCTAAAAGTGAACCCCTTAAACTCTCTAGTTGTTGGTTACTGTGCATTTGGTGTATGAAAATCCTTTAATAAACGGTATTAGGTTATGTATTATGTATCATTTAAAAATTAATACGTGTTAAGTTTGTGCTGAAAAAAAGAATAAATTGAAAATCACTTATTCAGCATATTGTACAATGTACCAGGCACCTTTCCAAACACTTGTATTCCGATTACAGGGGTGGAGAGCCTAGTCGGTTAGACACTCGCCTAGCATGCGAAAGATCCCAGGTTCGGGCATCGCCGAAATAACCGCCGACCTATAAAAGGCCGGTGCAGCCAAAAATGTCCGACGAATAATACCCCGTGTAAAGAAGTGCACTTTAAATATCCCTCAAAGTCCTAACGCTGCGTACGATGTTGCCCTTACAGTTGGGTGCCTATTCAGGTGTTTGCTCATCACTTGACAGTGGTTCTAAAAAAAGACGCCCGTCGCCTATATCCCTCGTGTAGCTCTAGTACGACGATAATTCATACCTAATCTAATGTATTCCTAATACGTATTCATGTTGCCGGAAAAATCTATCTGGAGTTTCCCGGTTTCAGAATCACCAATGAGTTCAAATTTTAGAAAAGCCAGAGATCCCAGATCTTAGGATCTACTTTGTTTTCCAATTCGAGGTTCACCAGAGTTTTCAGATTTCAGGATTGCTGGTCGTCGCTTTATTCCCCCCCCCCCCCCCTTTTAAACGCAAAAGGACTCGGACTTTGGGGGGCGACATTGATTTTCAGAGTTACGTGTGTAGGGCGCCCCTCTTTTAGGCTCTGTAAGCCTCGGGAGACCAGCAGAATCGATAAAAGAAACACCATTGCGAAAAGTAAGCCCTCCACCTAACATCTCTGGTTGTTGATTGGAAACAGGGCGGGAAGTATATGGTGTTTTCTTGGAAATAACGTCTAATCGAAAAGTAAGCCGTGGTGGGATTTTGGTTGAGGTAGAAATTGTGTCCACTAAGGCTGTCTTTTTGAGTAGTAGATGGAACCATAGCTCAAAAATGGCATATAATAATAGTGGAATTTTCAAAAAATCTTATACTTAAGGAATCGGGCCTTAGTTAAACTATCGCTGAAAAAGTCATTTATATCAAATTCCTACTCTACGTAAAGATTAATTTTGAAGAAAATTAAAACTTGAATAATAAAATGTTAAAAAGAAAAAAAACCGTTTTCCAAAAATACATTTATATACAAAATTCACAATCTTCAAAGTACAACTCAGATATATAGTCCGGCTCGTTCTTTAAAGACCTTTGAAATAGTTCATTCAATTGGAGGAAGTCGCCAATGAACGAACCGGACCCTACACCTTAGACATAATTTGGAGAGCGTGAGTTTTGGAAACTCCATTCAATACTATGGGCGACTTTGATTTTGAAATCAAAGGTTGTGGTGCGCTGTACAAAACGAAAATTTAGTAGTTATTCTTTCAAAACAAATACAAATAGAAATACAAAATTGTCGACCAACAACAGGCCACAGGCCCAGCAAGGTTGGTCCAAAATATATCTAATTCCTTACCAGTTTCTAATAGCTATCGAGAATCTTCTTAAAATCTTCCACTCTCTTCGAATACACAACATATTCTGCTTAAGCATTCCACTCATTGTAGAAATAACGTTTTCTTACCTCCCTTCTAAAGCATGATGTATTCAATTTCTGACAACGTTCCTCTCGTCCGGCTATTTAAGGTGAAAATTAAGCCCTCCAAGTCTCTCTGTTTTATGAACTTGAATAACTGAATTAAATCACCCCTTTTTCCCCTATCTTCCAGGGAATACATGTTTAACGATCTTAATCTAGTACCATAATCAATACCCAATAAAAACGTGCAAAAGAAAACTATGTTAAACGCTAGGCATATGTCCTGGTTAGATGGTTAAGCTCACTTGGCACCCACAGTGTTTAGTTTCCAAGCATGCTTGGTCCTCATTTTATCGACCCATTTAAGGAGTGAATTGTTGGAGTCAACCTCGCCTAATCGAGGACTCGATCCCCGGACCTGTGACGTAATTTCATTAATCGTGTATTAATTTTAATTACTCTACTAACATATGGGTTATTTTTTTAAATTTTAGGAATATTTGAAGATAACCGCTCAATAATTATAAAAAATATGATGTAGTTTTCTCAATTTTATTGGGCCTTAAAAATAACAGAATCGGTTTATTTTGTGTTTATAATAAATTAGAAATGGTATTGATATTTTTTGTAATTACCTGCCCAGATTTTTAAAAAAACTGAATGTATAAATCTGGTTCTTTGATTTCGTAACAGATGTTATTGAACATATTGCTTACCTCGGTATAGTTTAAAATTGAAGTAAAAATATCATTATAATAATATTGGATTTTGCGTTTCGGTTTGGTAAATAAATGCTTAACGTTAAAATGAAATAGACTTGCGTTAAGATATTTAAATCGTTTCAAAATGAAAAGCCAATATCAGAGTTAAAATTATGCTTGAACCGATTGAAAACAAAATATCCAATTTATTTTTCGCATTCGGCTGGTGAATTTTCTTCTGTTTTTAGACTGTGTATTAACTATTTTAAAGTTACTTTTCCCTGAGATATTGAGTTTGTTGTTATTTATTAAAAAAATTGATATTCCATGTACTTCGTTCAATATTTCAGGTTAATTCCAAATAGTTTGAGCATTGGCTTGATTCATAACTGTTAAGAAAGTCTAAAATATTTTGAAAAATGTATGTAATTCTGTGTAATAATCTACTTTTATTATAAAAGGTTACAAAAGTGCACTTTTACATAAAAATTGTAGTTTATATTCAGTCAATATCCTGCCTAAAATCACTAATTCTCAGTTTTTTTAAAATACTATTTCTGCATATAGTTTATCATAACAATGGCTTCATAAATGCCACTTACAGCATTAAATGGCATCTGTGATAAAAACGAATTTTTTCCCCTCCATAAATATTTCAATTTTGATAGGAAAAATAAGTGACTACTAACAATAAAGCACTTGAAAACTGTATTCAGAGCCTTAAAATATTTTCTATGCAGATATAAGAAAACCCACCTAAAAAGCAAATGTAATCCATTGATACCCATTCTTATTTTCCTTTCTTGCTTTCTCATATTTTCTATGTTACCGAGAAGACTAAGAAACCAAAAAAATGCCTCCATAATGATTAATCGTACACGGGCCTTGTGATTGTTGTGCACTCTTGGGTTTCCTGGAATCGTTCCCCATTCTTGGAATATCCAGTTGGCCACTTCTGTGACAGAGAAGCAAAAAAGTATAAGTCATAAATATGTTTATTTTTGTCTCTTTTTAATAATACACGTGTTAGCTTTATCACAATATGTTGACAGACTTAACACATCGTAAAATGGTCTTGATACCAGTTTTTATGCCCACTCCTGTGTCCTTTTTAAAAAAATAAAATTAGCTGAGCTGGCGTATATGTTTAAAACAGGGAATGGAATACTGTTGAAAATGAATCGAAGAATGTGTGTTGTCGAATTTTGATTTCCAGGTAGGTACTCCTGAGTATAAAATTAAACAAGTTGCTTTGACAAAATTTGTCACTCAGCCTGCTTCCACACAACATTTGTGTTTAACAGGAAAAAAGTCGCCAAACACAATATTAATACTAATACACATAATGATTTAACCTGCTAAATTCACTAGTTTAATTTATTTTATTTCAAAAATTAAATAATTATTTCTTCAACAATTATTATCGTTTGCAAAAATTAATTTATATTTCAGAGAATAAGTGTGTAATATTCCTCCCTTTTAAATAGAACCAAAAAAATTCATACCAACATACAAACAGAGAATCTAGTAGTGAAATATATTTGACGTCATTTCAACCTGATTGATGTCTCAAAAATGAGTTTCTTTTAATTTATTATTTACAAAAAATTAAAGTTTCTTGAGTGATTGTTGCGAATGACAATGGGGATTTAATTCTAATAAAAATGACTTCTTATGCTTTTTTTAAATGAGTATTAAATTTTGCAGTTTTTTTAAAAAACAATTTAAGTACTTCGAATTCGATTTTTGTTCTGAGATTTTCTGTCTTCTAATTTCGATCGCTGAATTTTTTTTAATTTATCACACTTTCCTGTAGCATTTGCAGTTTGGGTTATGAAAGATGGGCGGACGGACAGACGGTCTGAACGTTTATAATATCTTCCACTTTTTACGTCATAAACGTAGTGTGTGGAAGCTAAAAAGGAGATATAGGGAAGTCTTGAAAAACTATTTTGGAAAATAGGAGTTTGACTCCAAAATTACCTTTTTCCTATATTTTAAAAATTGATTTGTATCCCTTGACTTATGTCCAGTGTACCACAGGTCAACCAAACACTTTAAACCACCCTTTTCTAATGGGAGGACTCTTCTTTTAGTATTATAAATAACTTCGTATCATTTCTGGAATTTTTTCACTGCAAATTTATAATCTACACAATTAATATTTGCTTGTGTGTATCTTTTGTCTGACTGTCTCAAATCTATCGACGTCTGAATCAACAAACATAGAGATATGGGAAAGGTGTCGAAATACGCTTAAGTCATTCATCTACTTTAAAAGTTTCTGTGTCGAAAATTCCGATTTTTTTTTACTGTGATAATTATTTTTTTTATTTCATGTCTAACTTCAAATTAAAATTTTTTGACTATCAATCTGGTTTGTACTAAATATCAAAAAATTAAAAACGAATTGAAAAAAAAAATGTTTTTTTTTTTAAATGTAATCAGCGTCAATACTTCTAAAAATAGATATTATAGACCAGATATTGAGGACCCCTTTTAAAGTTGCAGTGTAAACCCCAGGCCTAACGGGCCTATTTCGAAAGTCAGCACCTGTCAGAGAGCCAGAGGAGTTTTTCCCTTCAATGATTTTTCATCGGAAAAGTTATACCTGGCTCTCATTCACAGAAATGTTGTGTTTCAGTTTTCTCTTGTAAAATTGAGTAAGAATTGATTTGTGTTGTTCTTATGTACAGATTTTCCGTTCGTTTCCTGCTGCTCTGAGAGATGAGTTGAGGCAATGAGTAATCATCGGAAAAAGCTTTATCTGGCTCTCATTCACAGAAAAAGGATCGTTGTCTTTCCGTCTTCACTTGTAATGTTGCTGTTGTCGTGTGCCTCCAGGCCGTAGCCAGGAACCTAGAAGGGAAGAGGGTTGCAGTCCGGTGGGCACAAGTCTTTGAGTACCCATGGAGGGTGGATGTCTGACTTATACTCCGAGATGGCGCCACCTTCTCAACTTTGGCATGTCGCTGGAGGGGAGGGGCAATTTTCTCTAGGCGACCTGCACCCATGGTTATCTCCGCTATGACCGACCACATGACTTTCGGATTCACAAAGAGATTTAACGAGCACTTTCTCCGCACGTACGGACAACACGGTTAGTTAAGTTTAGTTAAGTCAGTTTAGTTAAGTAAAAATTGACTTGCGTGTTTTTAACCTTATGTTAGAATTCAAATTTCCCCTTCGTTTTTTTCTGTTTGTAAGCCAGATCAGTCTATCATTCTATGAGCTATCATAGGAAAAAAAACTTTTTCTCTCACTCGCAGAAATAGGATCACTGGCTTTTTTACTTTCAGTTTTCTCTTGTAAAGTTGAGTAAGAATTGACTTGCGTTGTTTTCATTCTTACGTTCAGATTTCCCATTGCTTTTCCCTCCTTCCTTTGGATCCGAGCCAAGATGGCATCTGATTGCCACCGAAATGTAATACAAAGCGATGCAAATTCGAATTCTCGGCGGTGTTTCTTTACAGTTACCTCCACCTCCTCTTGCAGGAAGGAATGTCATAGAATTAAATTAGCTTTTTTTTATTAGTGTATTTAGCGCGGTATTGAATTACGGATTTCGAAACGAAAATTGTTTTTCTACTTTTTATATGATTCGAAATTGTAAAGGATGAATGTTTTTCGAAATTATTTTGTTGAGAAATCCTTTAATTTTCTAAAGAATGTTTTTTTAAGGTAGGCGAATACCCAAAATTTCCCAAAATTCTAAAATTTTTACTATTGCTTTAATCTTTTCCAAATTTGGCATAGTGATTTCAAATATAATGAATAAAACTATTTAGGCTTTTGTTTTTATTTAAATATAATTTATTTGTTTTAAACGGTGTTTTTCTACTAAAAAAAGAGGTTTACGCCAACAAGTCTACCACATTGAATTTTCATCCTATGAACATTTATTATGTGTTCAATTCTTCGTTTTGAACTGATGGTGCAATGACCCTCTAGAGTTACATACAAATTACAAGAAAAAAAGTTATTAAGAAAAATGTTATAAATTAACCACAAAAAAAGGATTTTTTTTTATTAACTTGCACTTGGACATTTTTTAAAAAAAACTTGTATACTTACACCAGATGTTAGAGGTTCATGGCACAGATATATATATATTGAGATAACATCTGTGAAAAATTTCAGGTAAATTAATGTAAAACTTTTTATGCTAGAAGTGTTGGCGTAAACCCCTCTTTTTAGTTGAAAAACACCGTTTAAAATAAATCAATTATATTTAAATAAAAAAAATTGCCCAAAAAGCATTGTTCATTATATGTGAAATCACTATGCCAAATTTGGAAAAGATTAAAGCAATAGTAAAAATTTTAGAATTTTGGGTATTCGCCTACCTTAAGGGGTCTAAGGAGTCTTAAAAATGTGCAAAGAAGGAACTACAAAGCATAGTTTGATCTTTCATGTAATTTTTTAACTACTCAATATACAAGTATAATTTTTTTATATGTTATTCTACAAGATTTATTAAATATGAAACAAATTTTAAAATTTATGAACTTTAGCCAAAACTAAAATAAATGATATTAAACATGAAGGTACTTGAACACATTGTGATTAGGCTTGCGCGGCAAATTGTGAGGTCAAAATTGAAGACATGACCAAGAAAATGACTTTATATTGTACAAATATGTACAAACTAGAACTTATACCTAAATTCTCAGCTCAATTTTAATTAGAAATAATTTTTAAAATTTTTTTTAATCAAAATTCAAAAAATTTTATAATTTTTTTTAGAAAAAAGTTCTTAAAATAAATTCTAATTAAAATTGAGCTGATAATTTAGGTATAAGTCTTTGTTTGTACATATTTGTACAATATAAAGTCATTTTCTTGGTCATGTCTTCAATTTTGACCTCACAATTTGCCGCGCAAGCCTAATCACAATGTGTTCAAATAGCTTTATGTTTAATATCACTTATTTTAGTTTTGGTTAAAGTTTCATAAATTTTAAAATTTGTTTCATACTAAACAAATCTTGTAGAACTACATATAAAAAAATTATACTTGTATATTGAGTAGTTAAAAAATTACATGAACGATCAAACTATGCTTTGTAGTTCCTTCTTTGCACATTTTTAAGACTCCTTAGACCCCTTAAGCTAAATTTTATTCATATGAGATTTTTCTTTTTTTTAGATTTTCAGAAATGTTTTTCGAGTTTTTCGAGTTTCGAACAAACATCTTTTTTTTTTTAATTTTCTTAACTTTGTATAAAAAAATATTATAATATATATTTTTGTGTTTGAGTTTTGTTTGTGATACTTGGAGTTGGATTAATATCAACTTCATTTATGAAGTTATAAAAATAAAGTGTTTTGTAAAAAAAAAAATTAAATCAGCGAATTCCACGTATTTTGGGAATGATTTCTTCTTTAGCTTGCTTCCCTTTTTTGTGATTCGGAAAAAAATTAAATAGATTGTTTGCATGTTGTTAAAGTAATAAATATGTTGCATGTTGAAAAATTATTAAATCTTTGTTCGAAAATTAAAAATATAAATTAATATGATGTTGTGATGAGTTTAAATTTGCTTTCATTTTTAAAGCAACCAATTTTGCAATTTGCATAATTATTCTTTAAATCGCTTATAAATTTTACAAATAATAAAGAATATTAAGAGCTCAGAGTTAAAATCGTAACAAATTCAGTAGCTTAAACTAATTATTTCCTCCTCTTCGAAAACTGAGACTTAAAAAAAAAAGGTTGTTAGATTCTTTTTTCTTTGAACCTTTTATCTTTGAAATTTACTAATCAATATTTTCTGTAGTTATTTTTTGAAATAAAAAATTCTATTGAATTTTGTTGAAAATCCATTAACTTTTAAAGGTTAGTTTAGTTAAAAAGAATACTAGACTTTTCAATACTTCAAAGTGTTCCAGTATATTTCGGCATTTTGATTTAAATCGATTTTTATATTCGTCACATTCGAAAGAAAAATCATTCGATTTATTTGGCAAAAAAATAAAAGATGTAAATTGAAATTCTTTTCATTGTTTCCATCGAATCTATTTCTAGAATCATGACTCATCTTTAGTTTCGCATATTTGAAACATATTTTGTAGCTTTTGTCAAATGCGTGTTGCATGCAATGCAACGAATAAAATTAATGTTGCGAAGTTGAATAATTCTCCCTTGACCCGAACAGCAGAGCAATCATTGGCCGGTCGCCAAGAGAAGAAATTATGACGGTTTATGTTCACAATGGATAGAGTTATGTGTAAGGTTAGAAATCTTTAACAAAAGTGTCTAAAGTAGCACTAGGATGGTTCTATATTTTTAGATGTTTTGTTAAGGTAGGCGAATACCCAAAATTCTAAAATTTTTACTATTACGTTAATCTTTTCCAAATTTGGCATAGTGATTTCAAATACAATGAACGATGCTTTTTATAGGCAAGTTTTTTTTATTTAAATATAATTGATTTATTTGAAACGGTGTTTTTCACCTAAAAAAAGGGGTTTACGCCAACAGTTCTAGTATAAAAAGTTTTACATTAATTTACCTGAAAATTTTTACAGATGCTATTTCAATATATATCTGTGCCACGAACCTCTAACATCTGGTGTAAATATATGTTTCTTTTTAAAAAATGTCCAAGTGTAAGTTAATCGAAAAAAATCCCTTTTTCGTGGTTAATTTATGAAATTTTTCTTAATAACTTCTTTTCTTGTAATTTGTATGTAACTCTAGAGGGTCATTGCATGTATCAGTTCAAAACGAAGAATTTAACACATAACTAATGTTTATCGGATGAAAATTCAATGTGGTAGACTTGTTAGCGTAAACCTCTTTTTTTTTAGTAGAAAAACACAGTTTCAAGTAAATAAATTGTATTTAAATAAAAAAAAATGCCTAAATAGTATTTTCACCAGGTATGAGAATCATCATAACATCAATTTAAAATAAAATTCAAAAGAAAATAGCGCCCGGTTATTTAATTATTAATTTATAAAGTTTTAAAGTAATGTCGCCATATGCTGGGCGTTTGGGGAATTTAAATAACTTCAAAAATATATAATTAAATAACTAGATAGCATTTTCATTTCAAATTTGTTTCATTTCAATGTTATGTTGATTCCCATACCTGGGGGAAAAGGTCTAACATGGCAAACCAATACTTCGGTGGAAGTTGTGGTTCAAAAACTAATGCATTAGTTCCAGGGCCTGCTCTAGGAAATCTCAGACTATAGGCACAAACTATTTTGGGGGCCCCTTTACGGAAAATTTTATGTATGATTTCCAATAATGATGGTGCTATATTACCCATGTATAAAATTTTTGTTACAATTTAATAGGCTTCCTTAGAAACATCGATCAAAACAATAGGTCAATTACTCACTTAAAATTGAGCAAAAAAAAAAAATGGAGTATCCGAATTTTTTTTAATTCACTGATATTTTGGGGATTTACAGCATTTTGCATAATAGAAACTGAAATTTAGGGGCACCTAAAATATGGGGGCCCTAGGCCTGGGCCTAACAGGCCTTATGGAAAAGCAGGCCTTGATTAGCTCTATGGTATACTGACAATCCCTCTTAAACTTAATTTTGATGCAATTTTGGTATTCTAGAGGCATATATAGATATTTTATATAGAGAGGGCCTGGCTTTCAGACTGTAAGCATTTAACTTTTGTCCGTCCAATTTGTTATTTTCATTTTGATTTAATTTAACTTAAATTTAATTGTTTTAATTGTAAGTGTTGTAATCTAGTGTCGTGTACGCAATGTCCTTAATTAAATTAAATATTTTCTAAAGTTTCCCCGAGATTTTCTTTTGATACGCTACCTAGTCATTACAAAACTCAATTTCCATTCTCACTTTTCTCTCTTGTACAAACTCCTTTGACTTATCTTTTCCAACTCTTTGTTCATCCTCAAATCGAATCCGACGTGTTTCGTCAGCCAGAGAACTCCTTCATGAACACTAAATCCCCTCAAAGAAGTTGAAAGGCTTTTCTTGAGCAGTTAAGTTGACGCGCTCTTTAATGGGATTATGCCGTCGATGGCTATCGAGTCAAATCGCACGGAAGAAAACCTTCTCAGGGTTTTTTTTCTACTTAAAAAAAGTTTAAACGGTTCCTGTAAGTACGGTATCGTCTTGAGGTTATTCTATTGGAAGTTTATGAATATTCATGTATGAATATTGAATAGAATAGCATGTATTACACATGAGAGTATAATATAGGTAATCTTCTTTAGGTAATCTAGAAATGATATATTAGATTTCCAAAGATTGTTCTAAAACATGCTTTCTTTACAATAAACCATTCTTATTGAACAGTCATTTACAGCTACAGACTTATTGCATACTCTTCGACCGACCAATTAGAAGCTAAGATTTTTATGAGAAAGTTTGAAAAGGTCAACTTAAAAATGTTTATCGGCGACAGAGTGTAGTTGGAATGTTGGTTACAAACTCTTTTGACTTATCTTTTCCGACTATTCGTTCATCCTCAAATCGAACCTGACATGTTTAGTCAGCCAGAGAACTCCTTCATGAACACTAAATCCCCCTCAAAGAAGTTGAAAGGCTTTCTTGAGCAGTTAAGTTGACGCGCTCTTTAATGGGATTATGCCGTCGATGGCTATCGAGTCAAATCGCCCGGAAGAAAACCTTCATGGTTTTTTTCTACTTAAAATTTTTTTTAAACGGTTTCTGTAAGTACGGTATCGTCTTGAGGTTATTCTATTGGAAGTTAATGAATATTCATGTTTGAATATATTTTAAGACGGTTGGGCTTACTAGTACTTTCTTTACGTTTTGTCTTTGCCCCCTGACGTGTAAACTTGTCACCTGATTGTGAGGTTGTTTTTATCAGTACACATAAATTTTGACATTAATGTAAAATAAGTCTACAGGTAGGGGAGAGTGTTGTACCTTGGGACGCTTGTACCTTGGGACACTGACAATTTCTAAGAATCTATTGGCAATATTCATACATTGTTTATTTCTAATAGTAGCCTTAACCAACAGACATCATCATAATAAAATTTAACACTAGCATCATTGAATTGATGAAATGGTGACAAAAAATAATATTTCATTACCCCAAAGTAAATATTTTTCTCATTCTAATATAATTTTTTACCTTAGTACTCTTACAAAAAGTCAACTGCATGTTATTTTCTTCATAAAAGGGAAGATTTTAAAATATTTTGGTAATGAGAAAATAATGATAATGCATTTGGATTGGCCACTATCTTGCTTTTATTTAAACCATGTAGTGTGTTGTACCTTGGGACAGTATTAATAATTTGATTAAATTCTTAATAATTTGGACAAATAAAAATATATTTTTTATTTATTTTAAGAGTAATTCCACAAAACATGTAAAATACAACTCAGCTTTGTTTTGGATATATTTTATAATGATTGAAGTTTGAAAATATAATTCTGGCAACACCTGATAAATCTTTTTCCTTCCGTGTGATGAAATGTTCTAAAGAGCACGTTTTCTGATGTATTTTGAAATAAAGTTTGTTTCCTGACACAAATTAGTTCAATTTTATGACTATTGACTGAATTATAAAGCATGTCCCAAGGTACAACGTCATGTTGTACCTTGGGACAGTTTATCCTCTCTACTTTAAATGAGTGGCAATTTTTTAATTTCAAGCTGCCAGAATTTAAAAAAATATATTATAGAGGAATATATTGGTGTATTGAAATGCTGCTTTGAAATTTTTATTTTGACAATAATTATCGAAGAAAAAAATTAAAATGTAAAAATTGTCCCAAGGTACAACACTCTCCCCTAAACTTGGATAAAACTTAGTATTCTTTATTGAATTAGGTGTGCATCGTTATAGGGTTGAGTGATCGTCTGAAGTCGACAACGGATGAGGATGGAATGCCCACAAAAATGGCGAAAAGTGTACAGCTCTGCCATACGGACCAATCAGAAATTATGAATTTGAAATAAGAAATGTTTTTAAAGGTCAACGTGTAGGCTAGGATGATTCAGGAAAGTTCTGTGGGAAACCGATTATTAATCGACTGTTTGCCGCGACAGGGTGCGGTTGGGATGTTAAAGTACTAAAGGATATTAAGGACATTTGAAAAGGTAACAAATAACAAATTCCTAACATAGATTGGTCAACCAAAATCGAACAATAATAATCTTATAGCTGTGACTCACTTTTCAATTAGATTTCAAGATGTAAGGTTGTGTGCTCTTTGGCGGGCCGAGCTACGGCTCCGAATTCCTTCCGGATACTCTCTTAACTGAAATCTTTACAATAAAACATTTTTGGACGTCCAACATTTCTCCATTTCTAGATGAATTAAATAATAAAAGTATGCTTTCCTGTGAAGCAGATGTTAATTTACTTCATACATAAATTTAATTATTGTATGAGGAGCTATTTCTAACTATATACTACAGAAATGATTAAAAAAAAATTAAGACAATAAATTTTCAGTTACAAAATTTATTAAATGTTATGTCTCATATAATGAAAACAAGTTCACATTTCAGTCATTTTGCATATCCCTCCGAGACTTGAACTCGTTTGCTCTTAAGGTGTAATTTTTTTATTGTTTATTTTTTCCTATGGTAAAATAGTTATGGAAATCGGTTTTATGTAATTTAAAAAAATCACGTTTTATAACAGCACCATTTCATATTCAATTCATTCTTCACTCAACCAGTTCATATTCATGGCCGGTACCGTTTGTACAACTATCTCATTACAGTTCCTGTGCTGTAATATTGTCCACCAGAGATGTTTCTATTCTCCCTCTGCATACATACCTCAGGCAATCGCCATATATTAACAATGGCCTTAATAACTGGATGGACGTAAGCCTAAGCCATGAGTACCTGGCTTAAGTGTCACCCAACAATAGTTCGAAATTACTACGTTATGTTCCTTAATCTTGCAAGCTGCATGTTTCCCTAATTACTGCCGTTATTACGTAGGAAATCTCCACGTTTACCATTAATCCGATTAAGGTTGTGTTTTCTGTGGCTCTATTGTAATTTTTTTCTGGGGGGAGTTCGGCATTTTCATTTTTTCAATTGTACAGCTGTGGAAATAAAAAAGTACCCACTAGTGATTATTTTGGCCGTTAGTCATCCTATAGAATCGGACCTTTTTGACATTGTGAACAATTAACATTCTGAGTTAATTGCATGACACAAAATTTGCATAAGGTGCCATCTTCATATTAAAAATGTTACTAACTTTAAAATTTCCAATAGCAACACCCCTTTTTGAATCCATATTTCAAATCTCTGACCTATGTTAATACGAAAAGCCAAATTTTATTAGTTTTTATGTTTTTAATCATTATTTGAGGAGTTAGAGACATGCAAAGTTTAGGTCCCATAATGTTAAATGAGTTGCACATGAAAAACTATCCCGATCTATAAATAATTAAGATAATGAAACGAATTTTTTGCTGAAAAGAAATTATAATAACCCAAACAAAATGCATTCAATATTGGGGTATTTAAAACAATTTTTATATTTTTAAATAATTATTACATTAATTTTTTAAAAAAATATGAATGGAAACCCCTGAATATTTTTAAAGAAATAAATTTAAGACAAGAAGTTTAAGCGAAATCCCAATTTTTAAAATTTTTTATTTATAATTTGCTGAGTAAATCACAAAATACTTTTTAATTACCCTTTAGGGAACTGTGTATAAGATTACGTGTGTAATTGATAAATAAAGACGGCTTTGCATGCATGCTTGCTTGTCATTTTAGAGATGGTCCTCAAAAGGTCCACAAGTGATTCGATTGAATAACTCGTCATATATTCATCCAAATGTAACAAAAACTTAGATTTAAGGGTTTTCAAGAGTGCTTAACATTTCTAAGTTATTAAAATTGGGTGTTGCTATTGGAAATTTCAAAGATCGTAATATTTTTAATACGAAGACGGCCCCTTATGCAAATTTTGTATCGTGCAATTAACTCAGAATGTTGATTGTACACAATCTCAAAAAGGTCCGATTCTATAGGGTGACTAACGGATGAAATAACCTCAAGTGGGTACTTTTTTATTTCCACAGCTGTACATACACTTCTTGCCAACCTAACTTAGGTAAAAACAAAGAGTAAAAATGAAGAGGGAAAAGCGCGGTTGGTCCGTTAGTTGGAAACTCTTGTAAGGTAATATTTACATGCAAAATGATCTGAATACAATTTAACCAAAATACACTTATCATTCTGATTAAATTGCCATATTTTCTCATTCAAATCTGTTAGACCTTAAATGAAATTAATGTTTTAAACATGTTTTCTCTATGGATTCACACATAATTTATGGAACTCTGTACATGCGCGGAAGGATCTTCTCCATAGCATATTTCTATTTACCCAACTTAGGTTGGCAAGGAGTGCATAAGGATAAGAAAGTATTGCGATGGGGTCGAAAATTCAGTATAGAGATTTTGTGTTTTCCACACGCTTTGGAGTGTGCTAATTCTAAAATAGTGTTTTTTGAACAGTTGTCAGTGTGTCAGAATGCGGGTCTGTCTAAAGCCACTCTACAGCTCGAACTAAAGAACTACAGGCTTCAAAGTTAGTCCGCTAGTTCCTATACATATTGGATGTCATAATAAGGTTTTCTAGAAAGTCGCGCATGCACTAATGCCTTATAACTTTTTAAGTTTTAAAGTTATTGAAATTCCTTTTTAGGTTAGGGAATATTATTACCTTTTAATGTATGATTTTTTAGTAGTAATGGAATATAGAGTAGTGTTACACACCCCTATACCTTGTCTATCTAGAACGCGAGCATCGAAAAGGCTTTCTTCCCCCATCCCTTTGCTTGGTTTTCTAGGAAATGGAGGGAGCATCGCTTTTCTAAGCCTAACGCGTTTGAGGTTCTGTTAGGTTAACAATCCGAACAGTTCAAACCCAAGTAGGGTGGGGAATAAACACGCTCACGCCGTTTCGAAGAAAACCGCATGCGGGGATGAGGGAGGAAAATGCTTTAAAGGCTCATAAAAAATATTGCTAAAAAATATCTTGATTGAAAAAAATATGTTGATGCAAAAAATATAGTGATTGAAAAAATATGTTGGTGCAAAAAGTATATTGATTGAAAAAATATATTGATTTATATACTAGTTAAAAAATATATTGGTTGAAGCGTTATTCAATCATTTAATATAATTATTTTAATTAAAATAACCATCCACCCCTTGGCTGAGTTAATGTTTCTTTAACAATAAGTTCGGCGTTTTAACTTCAAGGCGGTCAAAGTTTGATTGAAATAGTAAATCAATAAATTCACGTGAGTCATTATACTTTTCCAGTACCGTTGCCTTTTAAAAAAAAGGAAAAGCCGATGTTATCATGCCGGAAACAAAAGCCGCCATCTGACAAATTGCTTTTTTTCTCTTTTATATCGAGATATACAGGGTGTTCCAAAATTGACCGGAATTGTATAGGACGCAATTCCTAAATATTTACCCGGCCCCCGCCAATGAAAACCGGCTAACTAATTGGCCGCCCTTTCGGTCGTGCATGAAATCTTGCACTTGTGCTACACAAGAATGTAGAACTTTTAGTTTGGTTTGGTTGAATTTACATCTGATAAAAATTACAGGTTCACCTAGTTTTCAAAATTTTTTTTTAGGAGGCTGTTCATTTTGATAGGTTGTTGCATTATCTATAATAATAAAAATGAAGTTTTGTTTGTATGTGTGTGTGTGTGTATGTCTCTCCGAAACTCACAAACTAGACATTTGTTTGACTCGTAACTTGGCACAAATGCGTAGTTCATACTTTAGTTACAAAATAAGAACTTTCAGAGCTCAAAATGTTCTATTTTTAGAGAAAATTCGAATTTTCTGGAAAAACTACACCACTTTGGCTCAAATCCGATCATTTTTTTTACTTTCCTAATGCCATCCTGCTGAAACAATTAAATAACACTTTCAACGAAAATAAATAAAATTGAAAATGTTTATTTTATTGTGTTGCCATAACTTTCAGAAACTAAATTCATTATTTGAAAATAATTGATATGTTTCAAGTGACGTATTTCCGACAAGTCTTCATTCTTGGATTTATTATGGTTTTAGTTGATGATTTCTTCAATGATGGTTCTGTTGATTACAAATATGCATATTCGGGCAATAAATGTGTAGTTAACCTATAAGTTCTACAGCTGCACATTAGGTCTTTATTTTCTCGCCAAATACATTGCCAATCCCGTCAAATTATAATTAAAACTCGCCAAATGGGCAAATGGTTTGTTAAGCTATTACTGAACAATGATGGTTAATAAATGCCATCGCACGAGCTGCATATTAGGGTTTTAAGTCTTTATTTTTTCGCCAATTCATTAATTAAAACTCGCCAAATGAGCAAAATGTTTGCTAAGCTATTACTGAACTATGATGGTTAATAAAGGCCATCGCACTAGAGCTGCATATAACGATATTATGTCTATTGTTTCACCAAATATGTTGCCAGTCTCGCCAAATTATTTATTAAAACTCGCCAAATGGGCAAAATGTTTTTAAAAATAATTTATAAGCTGGTTGGTTGTGATAAAGTCGTTGTGTTAGAGCTGTATAATGGGTGTGTTTGTAGCTATATCTATTTTCTCGCCAAATTATTTCCAAAATTCCATTCTTTCCCCCCCCCCCTTCTTGATTAGTAAGTGTCTCAAATTTTGAAGCATTTGGACTATTCATTCAAGCTTCAGACCACTCCGAATAGCGAGCGTTATTTTATAACTGTAACCCTGTATATTCCGGTGTGTGTGCATGATCAGAGACCCGCTTATAAGATTTCGTCAAGTAAGACAGCCACAAAAGGATTTTTTACTGACAGAGATAGGAAGTACACCCAGGGCAAAGGCGGGAATTGAACCCACACCCATTACAGCGCACGGACTGCTAGCGTTATGGCCTGCGATCCAAACCACTCGGCCATCTATCCCCACATGACACCGTAAATTGTCTCCGTGTTAGTAGATGGTGCGGTTGGTAGGTTCAGTCTCGACCCTACTATAGAACTATTTGGTCCCAACACATGCACGACATTTCGACAAACTGTACATTTCTATCGCAAAACGTTTAGCTCCTTCCAATTTTCAAACATCCAGCTCGAATTTGAAACACACCAAATTATTTAAATCGAAATCCAAACACAAAAATTCCATTTTCGTAGTTACTAATCATTTTTAGTAGTTTTAGAAACTGTGATGAAACAGAATCTGCAAATTGTAAAATTACTAGGCAATATGTCGATTCAACCAAACCAAACTCAAAAAAAAAAAAAATGCATCCCTTCGTCAACACATTCTCGTGCTGCCCTAGTTCAAGTATGCAACCACGACCAAAACGCGTGATCAATTGGCTTTTTACTATTTTTCGGAGGGGCCGGCTCAATATTTCGGAATTGCATCAATTCCTATTCCGGTCAATTTTGAAACACCCTGTATTTGGCTCCGTTGCGTGTTGTTGACTTTCGATAAAACACACGCGGTTTCTTCTCTTTCATTACACACTCGCATGAGTTTAAATGGCAAATGCTTACACTCCGTGCCAACCTAACGTGGGTAAGAACAAATAGTAAAAAGGCAGGGGTAAAAGCGCGATTAGTCCGTTAGTTGGAAACTCTTGTAAGGTAATATTTACATACAAAATTATCTTAATACAGTAGACGCCGCTTAATGTGATCACATCGGGACGCACGTGATTTGATAACAATAACCGATTGATTACAATACACGAAAAAAAGCTTAAACTAAAAAAGGATTTTTTTACATACGTATTAAAATAAAAATTGATTTTAAATTATGAGTTGTTGCTGTACAACTCTATGGTATTTATAGAAATTAATGCACACTAAAGAATTACAAGTTAGTATAATTTCATATTTAATGATGAACTTCAGAAAACAATACAAAATACAAAAGGTTAGTTATTAACTGAAAAAGAAATCATCAATTGTCGTTTGTTTAGCATTCTTTCGAAACAAGTCATTTACGAATCGCTCAGAATCATAATGTTTATGAAAGAGATTTGTTTTGCACACCTAGACTTAAGATTCGAAGTGTCTCCCTCATCTGAACAGGAGTCGGAATTTTGTCCCCGATAGCACTTTTGGGTTCATCATCGGCATCAGAATCTTGTGACGAAGCTTGATCTTTGACACATAAGGCTTCGCAAATGTCCTCATCACTTTAAACAAAAAAGTTTTCCTTCTTGTTTTATTGATTTCAGGAAAATAAAATTTACATGTAAACTGATAACAATAAACGAACATTTGATTACAATAAACGATGATTTTTCAATGTATTTTGATATAAGCGGACGGGACTAAGCGATTTTGATAACATTAAACGATTGATAACATTAACCGTGATCACATTAAGCGACGTCTACTGTACAATTTGACCAAAATACACTTTTCATTCTGATAAAATTGCGAATTTTTCTCAAATAATATTCAAATCTATTAGACCTTAAATGAAATTAATGTTTCAAACATGTTTTCTGGGTGGATTCACAAATAATTTATGGAATTCTTTACATCCGCAAAAGGATCTTCTCCATAGCATATTTCTATTTACCCAACTTAGGTTGGCAAGGAGTGTAGTTTATCCTACTTTTTCTTTTTCAAAAGAAGAGAAATAGTATTAAGGAAACGTGCTTGGTAGTGTTTTGTTTGCCCAATGAAGGAAAGTCCAAGACGCTGAGTCATCTTTTATGTGCATTATATGTTTGAGATGTTACCTTTTTTTGATACGCCCTAATGATACATTTTGAATGGCAAACTGTGAACTTGACACGTTTGACCTAACGAATGTTTAAATGTGGTGAAATGATCTTTCATACATTCATTACATAAATTACATAATAAGGGTGGAACCATAGGCTTTTAGGTTTAGTACGCATCACATTACCATGTATGTGTTCTTAATTTGTTTCATAAAAAAAAACTGTCACTTAAAAAAATTTCCTAAAATATTTGTTTTTATTTTAAAATTTTATTGAGTTTTACAGTGTGGCTAGATGAAACCGAAAAAAAAAGTCAAATATCCGTATTTTTTTTTGTCTCAACAATTTTTTAAAACTAAGTTGATAATCAATTTACACATAAGCTTAATACTCAAAATATAACTTGGGTAAGCAAACGATAGCCATACGTCTATAATTATTAACTTGTTGCATTTGATATTTATTGACACATGTTTAAATTTATTTGAGAAAACTCTAAATTAAATTTTGAACTTTACTTTATCAATTTAAGTAACCGTAAAGACAAAAAATAATTGCATTCCGATCCCGTCTTGTTTCAGAGTTATCATCTTGATGTTGGTATATACTTTGATTATGACTAATATTCACCGTGTCGTTATTATCTTTTTTTTTAAAAGCGATCTAGTGCAATAGAGATTTAATCTTGTTGTGCGATATACTTATTATCTAGCATTTTATTTCTGCATGTGTATGTCAGCACCCGACATGCGATTACATGATTGTCAGACACGATTATAAATACACAAATTAGCCATCGATAGATGCGGTATTGGTTTAATAATTATATATAGTTGGAAAATAATAAATTGACGAACTTAAAATGTTTTTTCAGTAAATATTTTTTTTTTATTATGTTGATTAATAGATAGTTTTAAAAATTGATTAAATTATCAGAGTAAGGTTAATTACATCGAAATGAGTGAAAAATTATACTAATGAAGTAGACAATTTTAAAACCGTACGATCAAAAGTTACTAGAAACATTAAATTATGAAAACTTTAGAGTAGCTATATTTCCACTGTAGCTAATTCTCTAGAATCTTAAACTATAGACTATTTTTTTTTCTTCAGTTTAACCCTTTCAGTCCCAATGGCAATTTCGCATCAACAGTTTAGAAATTTTTTTCTGATCGTCTATAGCCATTTATGATATCAAAAGGCACATAATTCGATTCTTCAAACTTTTTGCTTTTAGAAAATATTTTTTAATGATCCCAATAGATGTCAGCCTTATTATTATTTTTTAAGTATGATCAGAAACATGATAGTGCCAAATGGCATCACTGGGACTGAAAGGGTTAATTAGGGTGACCAGATATACTGGATTTCGTAAGTTATGTTATTTATTGAACTATCTACCTGTAAAGGTACATATAGTTTTTTTTGTTTTAGTTTCAAACAAAAACACAGTAATTAAGTATGATTTATGAAAAATTAAGGATTTCGTAGTCGAAAATATATTCTTGAAACAATTCTGGTCAGGCTAAGTTTAAGAGGGAATGGGCGCGCTGGGATCGCGGGTCTCCAAAGCAAGTGCATCAGTATTAATTCAATGAAGAAAAAAAAATATTTTCTCTGTCACATTTATCCGACTGCATTGAATCTTTTTACGGATTTTTTATGTAATAAATGTATCTGCATTGCTGGTCCCGACAATCCCACTTTTTGAAATTAGTTCGAATTTTTTTTTAATTTTTGAATAAATAATTTTACAAAAAGTTTACGAAGCAGTTTTAAAAAGTGGGATTATAGGGACCTGTAAGTTATCTCATTTATTATTTAAAAAAAAAAGCCGGGGAAATATGGCAGAGAAAATAGTCCCCCCCCCCATTGGATTAACATTGATGCACTTGAGTTTGGAGACCCCCGGTCCAGCGCGCCCATTCCCACTTAATTAGGGCACTAAGCTAGTTATAGAGAATCAAACCGGATTCGCCATTGAATAAAAAGAGGATACCAGAGTTGCTCAATCAATATAACAAGCAGTAGCATCAGTAACCCATATCGCACTTTCATTTTTATAATTAAACTGGATTCTCTGTGCATTTCGAAACTTGCTCATGACTGAACAATTCTCATTCGGTGAATAAACTAATAAGCCGAATACGGGTAAAAATGCTGCAATCGAATTTGCGTGCGAATATAAACAGGTTGGAAGAACAAGTAAAAAAGCGAGGCAATGTCTGAGTTGGACAACTCATCGTTTTTCAGATGAAAAATGGCATAACTTTAGGTACAAAGATATTTATTTTGGCCCTAAAAATCCCTTAAAACGCCAATAAAAAACATGGTAATAATAAAAGTTAATTATAAGCCAAGTTTTTTTTTTTGGAAGCAAGCTTTTATTCTTATGCAATGAAAAATGAGCAGAATGTTTCTTTAGTTTTACTTTGCAGTCATTTAATAAATGAATCCAAAACTGTTCTAAATTTAAGTTAAATAAGCTAAATTGCGTAATTATAACTTACTGATTCATCTAATTATAAGGGGGCTGGGGAGCCCAGTCGGTTAAGCACTCGCTTAGCATGCGGAAGGTCCCAGGTTCGGGTCCGGGCATAGCCAAAATAGCTGCCGACCTATAAACGGCCCGTGCAGCCAAAAATGCCCGACGAATAATACCCCGTGTAAGGGAGTGCACGTTAAATATGCTTCAAAGTCCTAACGCTGCGTACGATGTCGCCCTTAACGGATGCGTTGGGTGCCTATTCAGGTGTGGCTCGTCACCTGACTGTGGTTCTAAAATACGACGCCCGTCGCCAATAGCCCTCGTGTTGCTCTAGTGCGACGATAATTCAAACCAAACCAAACCAAACCATCTAATTATAATTCAATTTAAATTTCTAATTAAATTTAAATTTATTCAATAGAAGTATATAACGCATTCAATTGAACCTTAATTTCATTTAAATTAATGTAAGTGATATCTTTCAATAGAACCATTTAAATTGAAGAACAATTTAGTGCCACAGTAATTCAATTATAACCTTAATCCCTTTTACTCCGTATTTAGCACATGTATTTTAACATACGCCCCTATTTATTGTCTATTCTGGAGTTCAAAACTAACATAACTTGGGTAAAAACAAAGTGTGAAAAGGCAGAGGGAAAAACGCTGTTGGTCCGTTAGTTGGAAACTCTTGTAAGGTAATATTTACATACAAAATGACCTGGATACAATTTAACCTAAGTACACTTTTCATTTTGATAAAATTGCAAAATTTTCTTAAATAATACTCAAATCTGTTAGACATTAAATAAAATTAATGTTTTAGACATGTTTTCTGGATGGATTCACAAATAATTTATGGAACTCTGCACATGCACGGAAGGATCTTCTACATAGCATATTTCTATTTACCCAACTTAGGTTGGCAAGGAATGTTAACAACTTCAAATAATCTTAGTTTTGCAACGGAAATAATTTTAAATGGAAAATGCTTTTCTTTCTCTTCTGTTCAGTTAAGCCTTGGTTTCCTCGGAGTCTGTCGCCAGAAAAATGCGACCGCTATTATACGTGGATGACGTCACTACCGGCCACCGCTTCACGAAACGTTACGTTGACACGAAACTGGAAACCTAGCGAACTCACTCAACTTTACTCTGCTTTTGTGTATTGGTTTTCATCTTTGCATGTCAAAAATTAAAAATTTTGGTTCTTCGTGATTTCTCACAAAATCAATTAGAATTTCTTCCTCGGCAAGCGTAAAAAACTCTCGCCTTCCGTCATTTCCTCAAATTTTTAATTTTTTTGGCAAGCACACCACACAACAGACAACAGCAAAAAACGTTGTCATCAGGATTTCCCCAACGCACTCAACAGCAACGCAATCTGGCGGTCGTGTTGAGTTGTCCGGCAACGCTCCCGAGGAAACCACTCTAGCGTAATCAATGTCAGTAGTTAGTATGACGTCATTCACCGCACTTGTCCGACCGCTTAAATCTGTTGACGGACTCCGAGGAAACCGGGGCTTTAGAAAATGGACTTGTATCTCTTTGTCTCTTAGAAACAGATTACTGCAATATGGGGATGAACGGGAAACTGCACAGATGCTGAACAGGATATGCATGGATATATCCATTACTTTTTTTTAGGTGGTCCATCACTTCCGATGCATACAAAAGCGCATATTTAATAGGATCTTCCGGGATGGGTAAATAGTTGCTGTTATGTTGACGCCTTCGTGTTAACCCAGATTAATGCGATTTGCGTTGGTGTTTGGGTACGACTTTGCATATTAAATCATGGTTTTGTTATTTAGTTTAGGACTTTGACCGAAAATGGTTTTGTTTAGACTTTTTAACTACGTATTTTGGTTGAATGTTTAGTTACTTGTGTCATGGTTTAGAAAAATGGTTATAGATAGCTGCCAATTAACATTTTGATATATTCATGACTTGTTTGAAGTTTATGGTTTTTTAAAAAGGTTTTGCAGTTTTGTTTTCTTTACTGGATTTGAATTTAATAATAAAGTTTTTTTTTTTAATTATAAAAACTTTATGTCAAGGAGCCAGTGTTGCCAGCACATTAAGGAAAAGAATACTACAAAAAAATACCATTTAATTCTAAAATTACAAAAAAAGAAAAAAAAAAGAAAGTCCTATCAAAATACTACAAGAGCGTTTCATGTTTTCTTAAAGTCACTAAAAATATTCTAAAATGCAGCTGGTATTTTTATTGTTTTTTTTTTGAAATTTTAGAATTAAATTTTATTTTTTCGTAGCACTTTTTTCTTTAAAGTGTTGGCAACACTGGCCCATAACCTTCCAATTTTGCTCTCCATGCGCGTCCTGTCGTTAGCATTGGATGTCACGTGATCCCCCACTCTAATACTTTAACTATGATCTCTATGGTTCAATTCAGCATTGCTTTTAAATTAAATGATAATATCCAATTAGTAATTCAATGCAATATATTTCTTGCAAAAAAAAATCGTTTGCACTTCGTTCACTGCTGGCTCAAATTAGTTATCTAATTTAAACTAATTTGTAAGATAAACTAATAAAAAGAATGTTCTTGAGTCCATAAAGTTACCAGAGGTAGAACCGTTCATGTAATTTTTATTGTAATCCGAAAGCTCATTTAGTATTCCGCTTCGTACTCAGTATTCAGGACCAACGTGTTCTAAACCGTCTCCATGAGGATCGAGGATACTTTAAATTTGTCATAATAGTACTATTTTTAGGTAGCAGTTATTTTGTACCGCTGTTTTTTTTAAAATAAATTTTCGTCCTATTTAAAATATATTTTAACAATTTTAAACTTCTATATTTTTTTCAGGAATAATCAATAGTAGTACTAATAATTAGAAAACTAATTGTTTAGAAAATCACAAATATTGCATTACAATATGCTTGAGATCAAGTTCTTAATTTAAAAAACAACTCGTTCCTTTCATATAAAATAATAATTTTTAATATTTAGCTTTTCTTTCTTGAACATCATGAAGTATGTTGTTAAAGTATACTAAGAATAAATTACATCTGGCACAAAGCCCTAATCGATGATGAGAACACCAAGTTTGCAGAGAGAACAGATTTCCGAAAGCAGTAAACATTACGATACAAATGATACACACATTACTTCATCGATTCCTTATTAAAATCGATAATCTTTTAACATCTCTTTCACTATTCATTGAAGACGTTGTATGAGTTTATTTCCTTTACTCGTAAAGAAGTAATTTGGCTTAATTAAATATCGTTTGGAGATTGGAAAGAATATTTTCGTTCGTCTAATTAACTGTTTTTCGATGAATGTTGTTTTTAATTACTTTTACGATAATTAAAATTTAAGGAAACGTAAAGGTTATCTTTTGTATTGAAGTATGGGTAATTACTCTTAAAATTCAAAATATTTGGAATAAATATTTGGAGGAATGAAAATCAGACTCTGGTTTTAGAAAACAATGGATAAAATAGTAACTCAAAAGAAAAGTAGTCAGGAGTTATTTTTTTATTTGCTTTTAAGAGATTTGAAATTCGATGGTTTTCATGTTCCTAAAATGAATATAAAATTACGACTATTGACGTATGTTTCATGTCTTGAGTGGAAACAGAAATCTTAAATGAAAATAAATACACAAGAATGAAAACTGGAAGAAAATACGTCACCTGTAACAAGCCAATTGTTTCTTGGAATTTTTATTTTAAGTTTGTTGTTTCAAATCTGTAACTCCTTTTTAAAACGAAATATTTTTCCAATAACAACAAAAAAAGTTCCTTTCTGAAAATGTAACAATGGTCCATGATATGACAACCCCATTACGTTGCTTTCAGTGTCTGACATAGCAAGATAACATAGCTAAAATGAAATAAAAAGTTAAAATGTATTTCCTTGGAGGCATTTTTTAGTTGCTGTCCGCACTTAAAAGTTGCAAACGTCCATTCTTCCGAAACACTATATCGCTTTACAGTAAGCAGCTTTTGAGGAGGATATGTTATCTGAGATTGTTTCAAAGAACTATTGTCTTTGTACCTACTATACTAAAAAAATATATTAATCTTCAAACAAATCTTTCTTTCTTAAAACCCCAGGAGTTGAACTTTTTAGTGTTCCGCAATGGAACTTTGGGAAAATGTAACTGTTTTGCAGACTTGATTAGTTGATGGGATATTTCTCTGATATCACATTGCTTTTGCTTTTAAATCAATAAACTAGTCATTTTTTTAAATAAAGAATAGTCATTTATGATATTAAAAATCACATTCGATTCTTTAACCATTTTTTTTATTAGAAAATGTTTTTTATTAATCCCAATGGATGTCAGCCCTGTTATTATTTTTTAATTATGATCAGGTAGGTAGGTTTGAATTATCGTCGCGCTAGAGCTAAACGAGGGTTATTGGTGACATGCGTCGTAATTTAGAACCACAGTCAAGTGACGTGAATTATAAACAGAAACATGATGACGCCAAATGACATAACTAGGACTAAAAGGGTTACTAATTATATTAAAAATTTCAATTTTAAAGCTATGCCGGAATACACAGAAAAATGTGTTTCTTTTTATTAAAAAAATAACGGTTGGAAAAGGCGAAAATGTTATTTTGTTTCTTACTCCTTCCAACTTTCCAACCTCGCGGGAAGTTCTTTCCTCCCCCCCCCCTGAAAAAGAACAAATTTCGCTGCAGTAAGCATCATATTATGGAACGAATCGATGCCATTTTTTCTAAAAAAGATTCCCCTCCCTTAAGCCCCAAATGGTCACTTAAAAAAAAAGTTGAATAAGAGCGTGAAATGTATCAGAGGTCCAATATTTTACTTTTATCGCCATTATTACATCGAGAACGTATTAAGGGGGAATGGGCTTGCAGGACCGGGGGTCTCCAAACTCAAATGCCTCAATGTTAATCCAATGGGAAAAAATTATTTTCGCTGCCACATTTCTCCGGCTGTATTGAATATTTTCACAAGCGGATTTTTTTATGTGATAAATGTAGCTGACTTACAGGTCTCTATCTTCCCACTTTTTGAAATTGCTTCGAATATTTTGTGTAAAATAATTTATTGAATATTAAAAAGAATATTCGTACTAATTTCAAAAAGTGGGATTGTCGGGACCTGTAAGTCAGCTACATTTATCACATAAAAAAATCCGCTTGTAAAAATATTCAATACAGCCGGAGAAATGTGGCAGCGAAAATAGTTTTTTCTCATTGGATTAACATTGAGGCACTTGAGTTTGGAGACCCCCGGTCCTGCAAGCCCATTCCCCCTTAAGGGGACCATTAGGCTCCCCCCCCCCCTTGGTAAATGGATTCTCTGGAAAGAGCAGAGTAGCCAGAAAACAACCGATTTTGATTGCCTCTTCTGGAGTTTAGGGTTTACTTGTGGAGGAATAGGAGTAATATACCAATACTTAGAGGGGGGAGTCTGCCTGGAAATATGGCCCCCTGAAATTTATGTACTGGTGGGGACTGAAAGTAGTTCTCTGGTCGAGAAGTGATGATGTTTATGTTATGTTACATGATGGATACATAGTATCGTCATAGAGTATTTTTGTCGGTTTTTCTGAGGAATATCTTTCTGTCCTAAGCTAGATCCCAGTAATGGTCTTAATAACTTGTTTTTCTGTTGCATGATATGTATAATTTCTGTAGCACATATGCATTTTTTAGATTCCTCTCTACGTTTATAACGTAAACAAGTAGCCAGAAAACAACCGATTTTGATTGCCTCTTCTGGAGTTTAGGGTTTACTTGTAGAGGAATAGGGGTAATATACCAATACTTAGAGGGAGAAGTCTTCCTCGAAATATGGCCCCCTGAAATTTATGTACTGGTGGGGACTGAAAGTAGTTCTCTGGTCGAGAAGTGATGGCGTTTATGTTATGTTACATGATGGATACATAGTATCGTCATAGAGTATTTTTGTCGGTTTTTCTGAGGAATATCTTTCTGTCCGAAGCTACACCAAAACCGACCTTAAGTTTGCAGTATACAAATGTTCTACGAGAAAAAGGGTAAATAGTTCTCATTTTTGAGTGCGAGAATCGAATACAAAAAGGTATTTCACATTCAATAAACAAATTTATTTGTTATTTCAAGGCATAAATTTATTATTTTTATTAGTTTAGCTTCAGTTAGTGTTATTTTAATTATTTTTTTCCTTCGATTTTGCCGTAACAGGGCGCACGAATATCATGGTCAGAGGAGCAGCCAATAGGAGCAGGCCGAATTTCGGCGCCAGCAGCGTTGTTTACGCAGATTTCTCTGCCTAGTACATTTCTCTGCTGCAAACTTAAGCTCGGATTTAGTGTAGATCCCAGTAATGGTCTTAATAACTTTTAAGTGATTTTTTGTTCGTTTTCTGTTGCATGGTATGTATAATTTGGTCTTACAATTAATTCTTCGAATCAAAAAAAAAAGTAATTGTTGGCTGAAAAATCCGTTTGTAAAAATATTCAATACAGGCGGGGAAATGTGGCAGAGAATTTTTTTTCTCCATTGGTTTAACTCTGATGCAGTTTGCTTTTGGAGACCCGCTATCCAGCTCGCCCATTCTTCCTTAATGCTTAAAACTGAATTAATGTCTCGCTATTTTAGCTTTCACACTACGTTTATAACGTAAAAAGTGGAAGGTTTTATAATCGTGCAGTCCGTCCGTCTGTCTGTCACCCACTTTCACAGAACGAACCAAAAGTCTCACAAACAAGTGGGATACGTCATTTTGAAGCAAAAAAATCAGTTTAGGCTACATTCCAAATTTCATTAAAATTTTTTAATTAGAAGTTTATTTAAAATTTAAATAACTAAAAATATTTTGAATTAGAACTAGCTACAAGCCCTGTGTGGCGAATTTCTGAGGTGCTGTTAGTGTGTTTCCTGTTGAGCGTAAATATTGTGTGGAAGCGGTGTAAGTGACAGATTCTGTAACAAACCAACTTGTTTAAATGTTATTTGCTATTGAATTCGGGGTGTAGTGTAGTTGTAAATATACAGTGGGTGGAAAAAAAAACTGTCTTATTATTTCTCTGGGGATAAATAAATGTAGGAGAACGTTAGTTTCTCCTATGCTAACACATTTTCCTCATGCCTAAATTTTTAAAAAGCTTTCTTCTTTCTCAATGCTCAGAGCGCTCTCTTATTTTCCAGAGCGCGTTTCATCCTTTTATTATTCACAACTACATCACTATTTACACCTACATTCTGCCATATTCCATGAAAGCAAAAGACAACCCGTCCATATTAGTGCTCCATTCATAGAAGTACATATTTCTAAAGGCGCCGCTTTGGTGTATTTATTTAAAAAATGTATAAGGGATATTGAATTAATTTGGAGAAGAATTATATTTAGATTTAGAATTATGGAGGTGAAAAAGGAAATTAACTATTGCATCGGTACTCAACTAAGTAGAAATGAAGAAAACCTAAGATGCTGTGTTGTAACGATTTTCTAAATTATTTAAATTGTATTCTAATCACTGTAACTTAAAGGCTGGGAAAAGAGTAATGTAGTTTGGCGAAAAGTCTTTCTCCGACTGGCGGGAATTCTGGAACAAAAATACTTAGAAATGTCGATTAAAAAAGCCGCTGAAAAATACACGTTTAGATGTAAAGGAGAATACTAAAAGACGTCACAAAAATCTCAACTTATTAAATATATCAATTATTACGTAAAACCCTCCCATCTTTTTCGACTAACTTTTTGCGTTTTTCCTATGTCAATCAAATATTGATCACATTTCGACGTTTTTGGGCCTTTTACAACGTTTTCTATAATTTGAAGGCTGTCTCGCAGGCTTTTCAGGACGGATCTAGTCCTACACTGTAAAAATGTCCTGTCAAAATGCACCGTAATGGTAAACGTAAAGCTTGTGCTGTAATTTTCAAGCACATGTGACTCAGCCACGAACCAATTTAAATCTCCCGCTTAAACCTAAACCGACATTAAGTTTGCAGTATACAAATGTTTTACAGCGCGTCCCAAAAGTTTATGGACTGCTGCGTTTTTTAAATTTTATGATATGAAAACGCTTCGCAAGAATTTTTTTTTGTTTTTAATTATCAAAATATCAGTATAATATTAGTACTGTACACAAATAAAATATCAGAATCACAGATTTCGTGATAAATGAAAAAAATTAAATTTGGGTGTCCCAAAAGTTTATAGACAAGTCCATTTTTTCATTAAATTTTGCACTATTGTCCAAATTTTTAAACCGTTCTTTAATGTCACTTGAAAAAACTCATTCAGGCATATTTAAAACAAGAATTTGGAGAATTTTGGGATTCAAATTAAACCAACTGTGTTCAATTTGCATCTTTAGATCTTGAACTATAACAAATTGGCGTTCATTTGCACATACGTCCCTCGAAAATATTCCCCAGAGGTTCTCCATGGGGTTCAGGTCAGGACTTAAAGCTGGCCACTCCATAACTTTAACATTGTGGTGTCTAAACCACTGTATACTGGAGTTAGACAGATGAATGGAGCAGTTGTCTTGTTGATATTCCCATTTATTTCCCCCTGGCAACTCCCCAAATGGAAGTAAATGGTATTCAAGAGTTCCTTGATAATCATCAGAATATTGTCAACCTTTCAGAAAAGCTATACCAGTTGTTCCGTTGAAAGAGAAGACTCTCCACACCATTACTGAACCCCCTCCTTGTTGACTGCTGTAAATGGACCTTGCTTCCTTCCGAAGATCGTGAAAATAGTACTTCCACCCATCGGGCAATGTAAATTAAACTTTTTTTCGTCACTGAAAACCACACTTAGCCATTCGTCTTTGTAATGCATGTAATTTCTTGTCCACCTAACTCGAGCATCCTTATGGCGTTTTGTAAGCGTTGGCGTGCGTCGCATTTTATGATATTTTAAAAACTTATTTGCTTTTAACCTTCGGTGGGCTGAGGGATTTTGATACTGAAGCTGTCATTTCGCTGGCTGTAGATGTACGGACAAATTTTCGGCGGAAACAAGTCTCACAATTTTTCTGTCTTACCTCTTTGTTGTCTTTTTTGGTCTTCCAGGAAGAGATTTTGGTTCGAAATTGTCACCTTTTTCTGGGATTTGGTAAATTCCAGCTTTGCTGCGCTTATTTCTTCTAGAAATATCTACAACTCTCATCCCACAAGTTTTTGAGCGATGAAATTGTAAAATTTCAATGTTCGTAATTTTCACGTTGGGAGGCATCTTGCCAATCAATCAAAGAAGGAACAACTCACTAGATTTTATCTCAGGAAACTATTACGTCAAGTTTACAAATAATAAAATATGCAAATTTATATTTTTACTAATAAAAACAGCTCTTAACACCTTTTGTCCATAAACTTTTGGGACAGCATTTTTACGTTTTTATTTTTTTTAAAATAAATTTATGATCTCTCACAGTTGTTGGAGCGTTTTATTATTTGAAATATCCTCTTAGATATTTGCATAAATTATTTCGTCATTCACACTCGCTTATTAATCTCTTAAACTTGAAAAAAACAGCCGTCTATAAACTTTTGGGACGCGCTGTACGAGAAAAAGGGTAAACAGTCCCCATTTTCGAGTGCGAGAATCGAATGCAAAAAGGTATTTAACATTCAATAAACAAATTTATTTGTTATTTCAAGACATAAATTTATTATTTTTATTAGTTTAGCTTCAGTTAGAGTATTAATTTAATTATTTTTCCTTCGAATTTGACGAAACAGGGCGCATGAATATCAGGGTCAAAGGAGCAACCAATCGGAGCATTCGAAATTTCGGCGCCAACAGCGTTGTTTACACAGTTTCCTCCGCCTACTACATTTCTCTGCTGCAAACTTAAGGTCGGTTTTGGTATAGAAGGAAAAGGCGATCACTGACCTGATCACGGCGCATGAGCATGTGCAAGTAAAGAAACTGCATCAAACGTTTTTAAAATTGGGTTTATAGCATCGGCTACAGTCAAATACTGCAGATTACACATTGAACGTGAGGTCAACATGCCGTATTTTTACATCGTACACAGATATAAAACTATTTTTAACCCTCTAATGCATACTGTTGCCAAATGGCAACAAGTAACATAATCCAATTTATTCTATTAAAGTAGAGCCCCCTCTCGACAAAAATTTGTGTTTTTTCATCTATTACATTCCATATTGAAGATTTAGTTACTAATAATCCTCATAGATGACAGTAGTAAAAGTGTATTCAAAATCAAAGAGTGAAGTTATTAACTGTTGTAAGATTACGTCTTTGGCTATTCAAAGTATAATAATATTATACTAAATGCAAATAAATTGTTTCGAAAAAATAATTATAGTTCAAAAGGGTTATTTTAAAATATGTTTAGTAGTTTTCTAATCATTCTTATCAAAATAGGAATTTTGTAGTCGGTTTTTGCCACATGGAACATTTTTTAAAAATTGAAATTATTTAAATTCCAACGCAGTTAATTTTTTTCAGTATTTTCCCCAAAATGTATGATGAGTATTAAAGATACTAATATATTTTTTCGTGATGAAAACAAAATCATGCATTACAGGGTTAAAGAGTGTCAGTTGCAACTTTACAACACTAGCCCAACCACAAAACTCTCCACAGCATCCATCAGCTATGTATTTATCAGGGAATTACTCATTGTTATCCGTCACGCTTCAACACCCAAAGAAAAGCGCCCATAATCTCTCGACTTGAGGCTATCGCACGCCAGATGTATTATATAAAAATGTCTCTTAAAAAAAAACGCGTTGACTTGATTTATATTAGCCGGATCGCCTGCCTTATCTGGAACAGGCCCGACGGTCCTGTCAGCGGATTTTGTTTTGTGCGCTCGTCTCTTTATGCATCAGAGGGTTGTTTGAGGGAAGGTCTGATGTCGCAGGCAGTCTTTGTGATAAAATATGTCATATGGATATAAAAATAGTTGTCTTTGAGTTGTCGTCATCGTTGGTTCTAGCAACACTGTAAAAAATGAAAGAGCCTTGTTGCTCCGAAAATTGGAGTCAATTTACTTCCTACAAAAAATTATGCGCAGTCTCGCCAAACATTGGTACACATGTGAAAATTTCCAATTTTGGTGAAGCTTTTAACCATACTTTAACGGAGTGTGGCTAAAATGTAGCCCAAATTTATGGGTACATAAATTAAGAGTTTTAACATGCATCAAATTGTGGCGAGAAGTTTCACCAAAACTTGAAGTTTGCATATGCACCGCGAACTTTTTCCTGTAGCCAGCTAATTAAATGCAAGTTTTGTTGTTACGTAGCACTATATTTTTTACGATGTAAAGTAACTGGCTCTAAGGGACAGAATGAAGAAAATATTCATTTTGTTGAAATTGAACAGTATACACAGTTACAAAATTTTAGTGCAAGATTTTGCACCGGATCCTGGAACTTATTAGCTGTCACCACTGTTTGGAGAGTTAATTCAACACTTTTGCGGTGCATCAAAGCTATGGTTTTACCACAAAATTGGTTAATTCACTCTCCAAATAGGGGTGGCACCTAGAAAGTTTCAGGATCCCGGTGCAATTTTGAACCATTCTTTTCAAGCTGCTTTATCTGCGGCTAAGCTTTTGCAAGCTCAGTATATTCCCCAGGGCTGAGATTCATTTTTTGTGGCACCATCTAGACGACACTTGCTACCATTTTTTAGCCTACTTGTTTTTTTAAAGAAAAAAAAAAGAAACACGATGAATCTGAGATTTTACAATGAATCTGAGCTTTCTGTTTATGTTAAAGCATGTCGAGATTTAATTTTTCCGAGAGAACCCAAGCCAAATGGGTACTCAAGGGATCTTTTACATGCCACATAATCATAAGACATTACGAGCCTATACTTACGATGCCTTCGATTTTCCCATCCTGAAAATCTGGCGACTGAGCTGGGACTCGAATCCACAAACTTGGCTTATGATGCGGACACGTTATTCCTCTCAACCACTTAACCGACTGTGTAACTAATTGGGTGGGCCGAAAAAAACTTTTTATTTTATTTCGGATCGCTATAGTGCGGAAAAGTTGCCATTGGTAAAGACATGAAAAATGCACCAATTGTTATTTTTTTATTACTATATCTTCCGTTCGCGCAATGCCATCAAAGTAGGCAAAAATTGTCGAAAACCGAAATTTTTCAGAATTTTTTTATACACGATATATGATTTTAATTGCTTTCCTATATCATATTGCATGATTAAAATTTACAAAAAGTTAAAACTTTGAAATTTAGCGAAAAATACGAATTTTCCTAATTTTATACTACATTGAGTGGCCGGAAGATCTGACACAAATGTATAATAACTTATTATACTATATATTATAGCAGTTATTATTAATAAGTGCTATAATATATGGATTTTACATACTTTTAGTAGTTAATTCATGATATAGGAACGTAATTAAAAACATCTACCGTGTTTTAAAAAAAATTATAAAAAATTACGGTTTTTAAAAAAATTCTGCCAAATTTGATGGCATTGCGCGAACGGAAGATATGGCAATAAAAAAATAACAATTAGTGCATTTTTCATGTCTTTCCAATGGCAACTTTTCCGCACTATAGCGATCCGAAATAAAATAAAAAGTTTTTTTCGGCCCACCCTAGTAACTAACCCATTACTCGGCTATAGCACACCGATAAAATTCAACCAACCGATCGATACTGTGTAACAAAACAACACTTCTCCATCATACACGACAAATTTTTTTTTAAAAAGATCAATACATCGCGTGGGGATCGAAGACACCTGCCACGAATTCAAACAAAGATATTAGAGGGGGCGATGTTTAAACATCAGCTTATTACTCCCCCGCCAACCACCGAAAAAAGATAAGGTGGTTTTCGCGGGCAAGATCGTCAAGAAATTATGTCATTTGGGTCAGATGACGCTTCCTAAAGGATGGGTAATCGTGCGAGTTTGTGGGAGAGGGGTCGTTTGAGATGGGTTTCTAATGAGCTTTGGCAAATGGCTGATTTGGAATATTCAGAGTTGATTTCAGAGTTTCTTACTTGATTTGAATTATAGAACGATTTGGGGGTTTCAAATGGATGTAACTTGAACTTATTATTTTGAAATTATTGGAGTTGTTTTTTTGATAATAAAGTTGGTAATGATATTGTCACGTATTATCGTGTATCTAAGTTCCTAAAAAAAATTTGGGTTAAAAAATTTTAAGCTTTAAAAACTTAAGCTTAAATAATTTCTTGACAGCTATATAACGGGACTGAATGATATTCCTGATGCTCTTTAATCTAGTTAACTATTCTGTAACTTTTCTGAGATAAAACTCATTCCCTAGCAGTTTTATTTTTTTATTTCTTTTATATAAATATTCTCTAGTTCAGTTATAATCATGAATTTGGTCTACCTCCATTTCCCCCACCTGGGGGAACATCAAATTTGTTGTTTTAACTTGCTCACATCATATAGTAGGAAATTTTTTAGAATATCTATATGAAGAGTACACGGAAAGAACCGATTGATTTCTTCAGAGTCTTTCCGTAATTGTCTCTGCTTAGCGGACATTGGCGACCGAAAACCGGTTTCTCTTTTGGTTCTTCATTTGCAGTACAAACGTGTGACTCGTTCCACTCAACTCTGGCTTGAATTAGGGTTGCCGCGAAAGATAAACAAAGCGAGTAACTGGCTTCTTTACACCAGTTTAGGCGATTTCTCGCTATCATCCCTAAAGAGGCTATTAAGGAAAGCCTTGTACGAAATCAATCGGTTCTTCCCGTGTACTCTTCATATATTTCTAATATAAACGGTACAAATGTATATTGTATGTTTAAAAAAATGCATGAAAATAAGCTATATTTGTTATTATGATAATTAGTTTTATTTTACTGGTCCTCGCCCGTAACTTAAAAATTGATAAACTATGGTGTATCTGTATAAGATTTATTTTTTAAAACTTATATCTTAAAATAAAATTTTATGGATAGATACTACATAAACATTGTAACTATCTTATCGAAATGTGATGATAATTTTTGTAAAAAAAAATAATGGCTTTTAGTTTCACGAAATTCTCTAAAACATTAATTTTCATGTCAAAATATCGTTACTTTCACCATGTATCCAATTAATATGATACGAATACAGTTCTTACACAAAAAAAATGCAATTATTAAAGTCGATAACATATCCTTAAGAGGAGGTAATTATATATAATCTAAGGCCATCATCAAAGTAATCATATCCTCGAGAAAGATATTGATATTTATTTGCTTGTTAACTAACTCTAGGCATTGATTTTTTTGTGTCTTCTGTCTTATGGAAAATAAGTTTTTCTTACGATGTTTAGTTTATATTTAATTTAAAAATGATTGAATCTTTATATGTTAATTTGTTAGCGTTATATTAAGTTTTTTTTCTTCTTCTTGGCTAAGCCAAGGAAGTAAATCAGGATTTGAATGCATTTCAATTGGTTTCACTATATACACAGCTGTTATGTAATTATTATTTATCAATTACAAAGTAAACGTGCATATATATAATTGTTAAAAAATATATGTGAGCTTTCAATTGATTTTGGTGCGATTTTGGTTATTAATGCATAATGAGTCGGTTGGGTGGTTACACCCTTCCACACATTACGAATCATATTTTCATGTCTTACACGAGCGCGAAATATTTTGGTTATAGGATTTACAATAATTATTTTCCCAAGTGTGATTTATTATCAAAAAGCTTATAGATTTAGTGCCCTTTTAATGGAACGAAACACTTTAATTTTTAATGTATTCAGTTTCAACTTAAAATTACAATTTGCAGCAAGTAAGGCATGAAATGAAGCTATGTTTTTAAATTAAATATTAATGGTAAATGAACAGTTTTTCGACGGAGATTATTTTTTTTGTTTGGAATTTATTCTGGTAAATTAAACAAAGACCTTTCGCAATCTATTCAGCGCAATTTGGTGAAATGGCACCGACCCAACAAACTCACTGTGAACTTATTTGCGATAAACATATTTTTTTGTTGTTCACAGTAAAGAGCAGCTTTTGTGCAACAACCGGAGGCGGAAGCAGATTTTTATTAAATTATCATTTCCAATAAAGTATAATTTTTAGCCTACTTTTCTTTTTTTTTAATTCGAAGAATTAAAAAAAATAAAAAAGTAGGTATTGACATGCGGTCGATGTCCGTCCGTCCGTCCGTCCGTCTGTCTGTCTGTCTGTCCGTCCGTCCGTCCGTCCGTCTGTCCGTACCCCCCTTCCAAAATCGGTTCTATCCATCCGATCTTAAAAATTCTTTTTTTGTTAGAAAGCTATGACCTCAGAGACCCAACTTTCATACTTTTTGTCCGTCAGTCTGTACGATAGGACGGACATAAATCTACTATTTGTCGACGAATTTCCCATTGAATTAGCATTGAAATTCAATTTCGAGTCATTTAAATCTCTGAATTTAACTACAAATGCTACGGAGAAGTGATATACGTCAAAAAATTCAGCGTATCCAAATGAGAATACATTGAAAATTTCAGAAAAGAATTCGAATTCGAAGTACTTCAATTATTTAAAAAACTTCAAAATTTAATGCTCATTTAAAAAGCATAGGAAGCCATTTTAATTAGAATTATATCACCATTGCCATAGCAACAACTGCTTGAGAAACTTTAATTCTTTTAGACAATAAATAAAAATAAATTTATTTTAGAGACATCGATCAATTTGAAATGACGTCAAATATATTTCTCTAGATTCTTTTTATGATGAAATAAAATGTTTTCATTCTATTTAAAAGCGTGGAATATTACATATTTATTGTTTGAAATATAAATTTTTGCAAACGATTTAAGTATTAATTATTTAATTTTTGAAATAAAAGAAATGAAACTAGTCGAATTAAACGGGTAAATGTTTGAATTAATGCTGTGTTTGGCGCCTGTTTACCTGTTAAACACAACTGTGGTGTGGAAGCGGGTTAAGTGACAGATTCTGTTACAAACTAACTTGTTAATTTACATTTCCTATTTTAAGTGTATTTTGGAGTAGTTTTATGGTTTTTGTTCAACGAATAATTAAATATTTATTTATAACTGCAATTAAATCATGCAGACGATAAGTAAAGTTTATTTCATTTGCGATAGAAAATTAATGAAAATAATTGTCTTTACGAAAATGAAATTATAGCTGGATGCTGTGTTTAGTGAAATTTATTCTAATGTATATAAATTTAATGTAGAAACGGTTGTTGATGTCACTTACTGTAACGACTGTACTAGTTTTTTCAAGATAAGAATTTTAGTAAGTATGTAAGTAACAGGAAAGTAGGCTATTTTAGTTCTTTTAGAACTTCTTGTTTAGTAAGATATCCGCCCTGTAACATCCATTGTTTTAAGAAGAAAAACTTAATATTTAAGAATTTATTAAACATATTAAGTTTTATGAATCACGAAACATACTGAATTTTATTTTCCATAAAGTATAGTAATTTTTAATTATACTTCCACTCTACAACAAACAAAAAAAAAACATTGTTTTAAAAAGTAATCATCTAAAGAAAGATTTAGTTTAAATCAGGATACTATGTATGTGGTACAGTATGTGGTCATGTTTCACGTTGTGTGAGTGGCAACAATTCCAGCAATATCGTTTTCATTTTTGGTTCTTCTGAAATTATATTTGTTTTGAACAATGCAATATTTTCTTTACGTTCTGAAAAGAATGTTTATAAAAATTTTCTTTCAGTTGAACTAAAGCTTTTCTCTGATCCGGAATAACATAAAATTGCTGTCCCGCAATTTCGTTTAATTTCTCCACATAAGGCAAAATATCATCTACTCCTTGTTTAAAAAATTTTAAACATGTATTAAGCATTAAAGTTTCATGAATCATTAAAACTCTACCAAATTGTGGGACATAATTATAACATTCTTTTGTTGTGGGGTTCTTGTCAACTCAACTAACTCTTTCATTGAGTACAATGCACTCTTAAAACAAACGAGCGATTTTAACTCCTACGACGGATTTAAACCTACGACGGGATCACTCTAAACGAGTGATTTTAACTCCGTCTAAATTAGTTTTCACTCTTTTCCAGTGTCGAAAGTGCACTTCTCCTATAGGAGTGGATTTCACTCTTTTGTTTTAAGAGTGTACATCATATGTTGTTACATTGTCTGTATAAGTTAAGTAAAACCTTCATTGTCGACATAAGATAAGTAAAACCTTCATTGTCTATATAAGTTAAGTAAAACCTTCATTGTCTATATAAGTTAAGTAAAACCTTCATTGTCTATATAAGTTAAGTTAAACCTTCATTGTCTATATAACTTAAGTCAAACCTTGAATCAAACCCCATTACTCGAAGAGGCTCCTGTTCAAGACAAGCCGCCACACTTTGTCAGATGACCGTAAGGCGAATCCCCTTTCGCGCTATAAGTTCCCGCCACTTGATCGTGGAACCTCATTAATTACCGCCGCCATTAAGATCGTTACGGGAGATATACAGCTTAGCTTCTCTGATCCAGAAAGCAAGAAGAACATCGCGAAGTTGTGCCAGGAATCCCGATTTTCCAGATTCTCCCGTTCCATTCCGGAGGTTAAATGCATTAGCAGTGATTCCCTTTAATCGTGTTCCTCTGACGCTCCGGATTTTACCTGGATCATTAGACGTTGGATTGATAAAACCCCAAGCGGCATCGAAGATGCGAAAAGACGTCATGAAGTCGTCTTGGGAGGACGATTTAAAGACGAAATTGGTCCTCAAAAGATGTTTTGAAGTCGCTTTGATCGGACGAAAATGACGTTTGGAGGACGGAATAATGAAAAAAAAAATAAATACCGCTCGTGTCAAATTAGTTCCATAGTATTGCTCTGATTGTAGAATTTAGCATGAGAAAATAGAAAATAAAATATTCTTTGTAAAATAGTTGTATATGTTGAAGTGCTAAATATATCTAATTATCCTCATCATACAAACCGAAATACGAAATTTAACCCTTTCAGTCCCAGTGGTGCCATTTGGCATCATCACTTTTAATATTTTTTTCAAAATGTTTATGTCCCATTATGACATCCAAACACACATCATTCGATTCTTCAAACTTTGTTCTATCAGACAATATTTTACATTAATCTCAATAGAAGTCAGAACTACTATTTTTTTTTATTTAGAAAATAGCCAACAAGCGTTTCACCTGATTTTTGATAAGTTCACTTCAGTTTCACATATTTAAAACACAATTTAAATTATTTCGGTTGAAATAATTACTAATTTTTTTTAATAATATGGTCAGATACCTTTAAATATATAACTCGAAGTGTTTTTAGGTAATATCAGGGCGTTTAGAGTTGGTCCCTTAGTCCCTTAAAGTCCCTTTTTTATTTTCGGTCCCTTTTAGTCCCTTTTTTTCACATTTGGTACCTTAAGTCCCTTTTTTTAAAAAATATTACCATGTGACTAGCGTGCACCATTTTTTTCTATATTCTTTGTCACTCAGAAATGCTATCGTTGTCTCATGGTAGTGCATCTGTTGAAAGAGGCTTCTCTACTTCTGGCAACGTTTTAACATCAGACAAGACTGCAATGACAGTCAGGGGATTAAATGCACTGTTAAATATTATATCAGGATTGAAAAAATTTAGTGGTAAACCTTTCCTTGTTCCTATAAAGCAGAAACATCTAGACAATCGTCTTCAATTGCCAAAAATATTGAAAAAATCTTGTGACATCACTTCTTATTTTAAAACAACAACAAAGAGAATAAATTGATAATTTTTACTTGAAAATACTCATTATTGTACAATGTACAAGTACTTTCATTTTGCTAAAGAACATTCTAAAGTATTTTTTATTACGTGATTATTAGACTTAGAGTTTAATCCTGAAAAAATCTCCGCTCCTAATGACTTGTATTGCAAATTGTTAGATTAGGTAGGGATTATCGTCGAGGGCCATTGGCGACAGGCGTCATATTTTCGAACCACATTCAAGTTACAAGCCAACACCTGAATAGGCACCCATTCCAACCATCAAGGGTGGCATCGTACGCAGTGTTGCAGGATATTTAACGTGCACTTCCTCTGCACGGGTGTTATGCTTCGGACATTATTTTTCTACGGGCCATTTATAGGTCGGCAGTTACTTTGGGGATGCCTGGACCCGAACCTGGGACCTTTCGCATGCTAGGCAAGTGCTTAACTGACTGGGCTCCCCAGCCCCATTGCAAATTGTAGAACTGCTTCATCAAAATCTAAGGCAAATTGATGTTTCTTCTCCTAACCTTGTATTCATGCTGAAAAAACTTGTCAGTATACTATCTTATAAGTTGCTCATCTTTAGCATGACAATAAGTTACCATGTAAGTAGAAATAGTTTAATACACCTAATAATATTCTTACACTGACTTCTGTTTTTCTCGTGTTTCTTTTAGCTGGTTTAAAAAAAAAGAAAAACTCGGGTTTTTGCCTTAGTTAGCAATTTTCTCATTTCCAACATGTCTTAAGGGGGGATCATAGTTAACAAAAAACAAAAAATCGAATTTTTGAAACCAGTATTTTCTGATAGATGGAAGCCCAATCTATCGAATAAGACCAATTTTGTATCGATCGGTTAATTATTTCTTATAAAAAATTTAAATTATAAAAATAAACAAATGTGCCACGCCTCCTTTGAATTACTAATTGTATACTTGTATTATTTTTGCATTACATTATAAATATGAATTTTTTTGCGTTGATATTTGAAAACTATTCACTGGCTCAATGTAAAAAAAAAAATCCTGACGATTTACATGAAATTCGGTTAACAAGAAATGTTTCGGTGGTTATTTCGAGTTCGTGTTAACGGGATCGACTGTATTTGTTTATCGCGTTTTTCTCAAAACTATAATTTTCAACACTTAGGTACACTTTTCTCCAAATCTATTGAATATTTTTTAATAATTTCTTTTGTGTGGTTATAAAACCATTTTAGATCTATTTAAGTCACCTAATTTAGCCTTGCAAATTAAAAAAAATATTTTATTATTTTACACTTTTCTGCGTTGAAAATCAGAATTTTTATGAATGTAGAATATAATGTTTTTAAAATAAAATTTAAAAAATATTTTAGGCCAAAAAAATAGGTGACTTAATTAAATCTAAAATGGTTTTATAACAAACAAAAGAAATTATTAAGAAATATTTAATAGATTTGGAGAAAAGTGTACCGAAAAAATACTTGTATTTTTGAAAATTCGTAATTGTATGTTTCAAAAGATGCCTTTTTTCAAAAATAAAATTTTTTAAAAATAAGATTCTTTGGTGTAAATATAATAATAAAAGTACAATTTATAATTTGGTACAATTTTTTTTAATGTACCATAATTTTTAAATGATTTAGAGCCTTTTGAAATCAATACTAAGAATTGGTCATTTTTGCTGTCGCTAACTATGATCCCCCCTTAAGCACTTGTCGATTTTTTTAAGTGGTCCCTTAGGTCCCTTTTTTTTTAAACTTTAGGTCCCTAAGTCTCTTTTTTAGGGGTCAAAGGTGCAAAACAACATTTTTTTTCTTATGGAACTCGTATATTTGACCTAAAATAAGCTTATTTTGTGAATATCAGATGTTTCTGTAGTGTAGTAAATTTTTGGGACTGAAAGGGTTACGCAACTACTGCAATATATCTGCCATTACTGCACGTTTTAGAAATGATCTTAATATTCTTTTTGGAGTTATTCGGTGTAAAATGGTGAATTGATTCAGAGGAGAACTGTTTGTTGAACTTGCAGAAAACTTATTATTAAACATATACATCGATAAACATCAATTTGACAACTATTTTAGAGCTTTCAACTCTCTCTATCTAAGGACGTCCCAATAAATTTTGAGGTGACGACATAATCACGACTTTTTCACTTCATAATCACTCACTTCATAATCACTCCTTGCCAACCTAAGTTGGGTAAATAGAAATATGGGCGAAGATCCTTCCGCGGATGTAAAGAGATCCATAAATTATTCGTGAATCCATCCATAAAACATGTTTAAAACATTAATTTCATTTTAGGTCTAACAGATTTAAATATTATTTAAGAAAATTTGGCAATTTTATCAGAATGAAAATTGAGAAGTGTATTTTGGTTAAATTGCATTCAGATCCTTTGTATGTAAATATTGACAAATGACAGTGATTGCGCCCTCCAGAAGGGAAGGGCGTAGGCTATATATCCCATTACCCCGCTCGCATGAAGAGACAGTCACAAGAGACACACAAAGAAGGATGTCACAAACACATAGACAAATAACAACATTTATTGACAAACACAAGCATCCATGCCCTTACCGGGATTCGAAATCGAGCCCAGCAGCTCCAAAGGCTAGTACACTAACCATTGCGCCAGTGGACCGGCGTATGTAGATATTACCCCACAAGAGTTTCCAACCAACGGACCAACCGCGGTTTTCCCTCTTCCTTTTTTAGTCTCTGTTTTTACTCAAGTTACACTCTTAAAACAAAAGAGTGAAATCCACTCCAGTTGGAGAAGTGCATTTTCGACACCGTAAAGGCATGCATATTTTCTCAGACTGAGTTAAAATCACTCGTTTGGAGTGTTCCTGTCGGAGGTTTAACACACAAAGGATCCACTCCAAAAGGAGAAGTGCATTTTCCAGTCTGGAGGAGTGAAATCCACTCAGATTGAGTTAAATTAGGAGTGTTTGTTTTAAGAGTGTAGGTTGGCAAGGAGTGTACCTCGTCTTTTAGAGCCCTTCTAAGAGACTGCTGATTCATTGGGTTGCAAATGGGAAAACCATATTCTCACTCCGTGATGTGAAAAAACAGGCACATCAAAGTGTGTTACAATTCGCATAAACAAAGTATTTTTGGAGATTTTTCGCAGATTTTTTGTACCTTTTATGAAAATAGAAGCTGGGGAGGGGAGAATGAATGTACTAAGCATGATGCACGTGCGCGTTGTGTTTGTTCTGATGTGAATTCCGCGAGTATTTTTAAAGAAACTTAAAATTTACATTTACGCAAAAATGTGCACAAGTTTTGGTGGTATAGCACTTTGAAGTTTCGTTATGTGTTTAAATACAGTTCAATTAAAGTTTATTAAACAGCGTTAACATTCAATATTAGTTCATTCTCTATCATTTTCTCACTTAAATTCATTTTTTAAATAAATGAACAAAATTAAGATTATAAGCACAAAAATAAAAACATTATTTAGCTTCAAAAAGTTAAAAACCACCAGTATTTCATTTCATAAATTAGATTTTAAACTAATAGTATTTTTAAAACCGTTAGTCCCTGGCAATATAAGGTCAGTTGTAGTACAGTTAATGAAGAAAATAATTAATTCTACAAGATAAGGCAGTAATAGCTCTTCAAATTTTCGAATGTCTATTAACTCTTCATCAAAGAAAAAAAAGTTATTTTCCCCAATTTCCCGTTAAATATCTCAGTTAGTAGATGTACATTGTACAACCCACTGCTAACATCTATCCTTAACTACGGAGTAGGGAACATTAAAAAGAACGTTATTGAAAATATTCTTAAAATGAAATCCCGAAACTGCAGATACAGCATCGTTTCATGCATCGGAAAACCAATCATTGCATTCCACGATAGCCCCGATGGCTTCATGCTGGAATGCGCTGTTATAAAGAGATCCTCAACCGAAATAAAGGAAAAACGGATCTTTCATTTTTCAGGAGCGCACTAGAGATTGGAAGGAAAATCTTTATGTTGTTTTTACCGGTTCTTCAATGGGGGCAGTGACGCGTTTATGGATGTTGGGGCCATAGGCTGCTTCAGAATTTGCCCCCCCCCCCCCCAACCAAACAGAAATTAGAATTTAAAAAATCTTAATACTTGTAAATATAATAAAGCATGATGAAGGATGGACCAGTTTGTAATTGGGATTCTCCCCCTTTTTGGAGCATGAAATGCTGGTGACGCAATCGGGGCTGAAAAAAAGAAATGGTCGGCTAAATATTACAAGAGACAGAATTTCACTTATACTTTTAATGCCCTTACATTTACATACTTATTTTTCATTTACAACTTTTTCTTTCTGCATTTTCTTTTTGCAAATTCGTTTATCACCTCGTCGAACAGTTGCATTGTCAATCGGAATTGTTAGATACATATGCAACAGCGTTTCCCCTCTTGGAAACGTCGATTTACAAAATTTATATCTATTGTCTAAAATATCCCGTCAAAAACAGATTTTGTAATTTTTATTACAATAAAAGTTTTTTTTTTCGGGGTTTACAAACAAATCGGAGGCCAACAAATCGACAAACAGTACATAAATATTTGAAAGAATTAGGATTATTAGGAACATTTTATTATACGTAGTATTAAGAAATTTTGAAAATTGGGGGCCCTCACAATCTTGGGGCCACAGGCGGCCGCCTCTAACGCCTATTGGTAAACGCGCCGCTGAATGGGGGCCATTCACGGCCATATCTACGTGAGCTTCAATTCCAAATCGCTACGCTGGGGTAAAAAAAAGCGGTTTGACAGGTTAGAGCAGTAGGAAAACATTAGCACGTGGTTCAAAAGCTGTATAGGATAACATTAGCACTTGTTTCGAGAGGTGTAGGATAACAAACCGCGTGACATCACATGAATGTTCCCCATATTTAATAATGTTTTCGAATAGAATATTTATGGCATCTTTTAAGTACTTTTTTCACCTTTTTTTTTAGTTTAGTTCGCGGACAAGTGACTAATGATCAAGTGGAACGGCATTCAATGCAACTTGAATAGGCTTGTTTTAGATGACGTATTTCTTCCGTCATTCATTCCGGACTTTTCCTTCGATCGGTGCTCCAATAGATGCTCTGTTTCTAATTGGTGCTGTGTTCTGATATTGGTTCACCGATTGAGGCTAAAGATTTATGTATTTTCATTCATTATTTCTGTTACCACTCAAAGTCAGGTTTCCAAGCCTTAAAAAATTCAAATTGAATGAATTACTGTTATTTTTAAGTGCAATACGAAAGTGAAAATTTTTACTGTTATTTTTTATAGTAACAAATATGAAACGGGTTAAAAACGGGACTGATGGTCATTTTTAGCCTACTTTTCTTTTTTTTTTAATTCGAAGAATCAAAAAAAAATTGAAAAAGTAGGTATTGACATGCGGTCGATGTCCGTCCGTCCGTCTGTCTGTCTGTCCGTCCGTCCGTACCCCCCTTCCAAAATCAGTTCTATCAAGCCGATCTTAAAAATTCTTTTTTTATTAGAAAGGTATAACCTTAGACACCCAACTTTCATACTTTTTGTCCGTCTGTCTGTACGATAGGACGGACATAAATCTACTATTTGTCGACGAATTTCCCTTTGAACTAGCATTGAAATTCAATTTCGAGTAATTTAAATCGCTGAATTTAACTACAAATGCTACGGACAAGTGAGATACGTCAAAAAAATTCAGCGCATCGAAATTAGAATACATTGAAACTTTCAGAAAAGAATTCGAATTCGAAGTACTTCAATTATTTAAGAAACTTCAAAATTGAATGCTCATTTAAAAAGCATAGGAAGCCATTTTTAGCCTACTTTTCTTTTTTTTTTAATTCGTAGAATTAAAAAAAAATGAAAAAGTAGGTATTGACATGCTGTCGATGTCCGTCCGTCCGTCTGTCTGTCTGTCCGTACCCCCCTTCCAAAATCAGTTCTATCAATCCGATCTTAAAAATTCTTTTTTTATTAGAAAGGTATAACCTTAGACACCCAACTTTCATACTTTTTGTCCGTCTGTCTGTACGATAGGACGGACATAAATCTACTATTTGTCGACGAATTTCCCTTTGAACTAGCATTGAAATTCAATTTCGAGTCATTTAAATCGCTGAATTTAACTACAAATGCTACGGACAAGTGAGATACGTCAAAAAAATTCAGCGCATCGAAATTAGAATACATTGAAACTTTCAGAAAAGAATTCGAATTCGAAGTACTTCAATTATTTAAAAAACTTCAAAATATAATGCTCATTTAAAAAGCATAGGAAGCCATTTTTATTAGAATATAAATCACCATTGCCATCGCAACAATTGCTTGAAAAACTTTAATTCTTTTCGACAATAAATTAAAATAAATTTATTTTTGAGACATCGGTCAATTTAAGATGACGTCAAATATATATTTCACTACGAATTGTTTTCATTCTATTTAAAAGCGAGGAATAATACATATTTATTCTTTGAAATATAAATTTTTGCAAACGATTTACGTTATAATTATTTAATTTTCGAAATAAAATAAATGAAACTAGCCAAATTTAGCAAGTAAATGTTTATTGAGGAGTAGTTTTTTGGTTTTTGTTCTACGAAAAATTAAATATTATTTATAACTGCAAATAAAGCTGTGTTTAGTGCTGTGTTTAAATAAAGCTGTGTTTAGTTAGATGCTGCGTTTAGTGAAGAATATTTCAAATTTAATGTGGAAAAACGGTTGTTGATGTCACTTACTGTTACGAGCCTAGTTTTTTCAAGATAAGAATTTTGGTAAGTATTTAAGTAACAGAAAAGTAGGCTATTTTAGTTCTTTAAGAACTTCTTGTTATTAGAATTAAATCACCATTTCCATCGCAACAATTGCTTGAGAAACTTTAATACATTTAGGCAATAAATTAAAATAAATTTATTTTTGAGACATCGATCAATTTAAGATGACGTCAAATATATATTTCACTACGAGATCTTAGTATGTTGATATAAATTGTTTTCATTCTATTTAAAAGCGAGGAATATTACATATTTATTCTTTGAAATATAAATTTTTGCAAACGATTTAAGTTAGAATTATTTAATTTTCGAAATGAAACTAGCCGAATTTAGCAAGTAAATGTTTAGTGAGGAGTAGTTTTTTGGTTTTTGTTCTACGAAAAATTAAATATTTATTTATAACTGCAAATAAAGCTGTGTTTAGTTAAATGCTGCGTTTAGTGAAATTTATTTTAAATTTTATGTGGAAAAACGGTTGTTGATGTCATTTTCTGTTACGAACCTAGTTTTTTCAAGATAAGAATTTTAGTAAGTATTTAAGTAACAGGAAAGTAGGCTATTTTAGTTCTTTAAGAACTTCTTGTTTAAAAGATTCAAAGACCAAAAAAGATTGCCAAGACCAGAGTACTGGATAATTTATGTTGGACACATTAATTAGCACAAAAGTTAGTAAAACTTAAGTTTTTATTCGGCAAAGGAATGTGTTGATGCCGTTCACAAAATAATGTGTCATTAATGATTCAACTACACTGCGTGCCAACCTAACTTGGGTAAAAACAAAGAGTAAAAAGGCAGGCGGAAAAGCGCGGTTGGTCCGTTAGTTGGAAACTCTTGTAAGGTAATATTTACATAGAAAATGATCTGAATACAATTTAAACAAAATACACTTTTCGTTCTCGTAAAATTGCCAAATTTTCTCAAATAATATTCAAATCTGTTAGACCTTAATTGAAATTAATTTTATAAACATGTTTTCTGGATGGATTCACAAATAATTTATGGAACTCTTTACATCCGCGGAAGGATCTTTTCCAAAGCATATTTTTTTCCACAACCTAGTGTAACAACATACAAGACTCCAGAATACTCGAACACAAAAAATTACTCCCGTAGTAGCGAAAACGAAGGTAGTTTTATTTAGATGATTCGAAAATCTTTTATTAACATATTATTTATTTAACAAAATCACTTAAGAATTATTAATCAATTAATCAGAGTTCGTTCATTTCCGACGACCACTCGTCCATTTAGGACCACACCTAAAATTATGTCTTTTCCGTTCAGTGTCTAAAAAAGTTCTCTTTTTATTCCGTCCTGCGGGGCTGCTTCCAAGTTGGCCGGTAGAGGGCCAAGGACCAATACGTTGACGCTACAGGCTCCTCCTCCCCTGGGGAAACTTTCGAAGAATGAGAAAGTTTATGATTAGTGTTCATACAAGAGTTATACAACAGTTCCAGGAACCTAGGCAAGTGCCAAGCAAAAATTATCAATTCCCAGTGTCGAGAGAAACCAAGTGTTTAAATAAATATATGAAAAGAAATAAATGCAAGTATGAAAAGAAAGAAATAAATTGGGCACATACACACATTTTTTTTTTTTTTTTTAGTGAGTGTGAATCCGACTCAAACCATCTGCATTTTGATGCAGCTTTCCTTTTCGATGAATAACTTTAAAATTAAAAGGTTGTAATATTAGTGACCATCGCATCAAACGTGCGTTAGAACTGGCATGAGTATTCAGCCACACCAAAGGATTATGATCAGTCACAATTTGAAAGAAATTTCCATCGAGATAACACTTAAGTTTCGAAACTGCAAAGATGATAGCGGCACACTCTTTCTCACTGACACTATATCGTTTTTCAACACTGGTAAACTTCTTGCTTAGGTATATAATAGGATGTTCTTCAGTTTCATTGTCTGCCAACTGGGACAAAACTACCCCCATTCCTCGATCTGACGCATCAGTTTCAACTATGAACGGCTTTTGATAGTCTGGTGAGTACAGCACAGGATAGCTGCAAAGACAGTTCTTTAGCTTGTCAAATGCTTCCTCACATTCTTTAGTCCATGTAATGGAACCTTTTCTAGCTTTCCCTTTTAAAGAATCAGTTAAAGGGGCAGCAATCGATGAAAACATTGGAATGTATCGGCTGTAGTAACCGGCTAACCCTAAAAAGGCACGAACTTCAGTTTTACTTTTAGGTGGGCTAAAGTTCTTGATCGCCTCAATTTTTAGTTCAGCTGGCTTCCTAAGACCTTGTCCAACAACATGTCCAAGATACTGCACTCGCGCTTGGGCAAATTTACACTTTGACGGCTTGATGGTTAGTCCAGCTTTTTCTATTCTTTTCAGAACTATATCGACTTGTTTTAGATGTTCAGCGAAACTGTTCGAAAAAATCGCTATGTCATCGAGATACGGAACTGCGTACTCTTCACATCCCTCTAGAAGTTGATATACCATCTTGCTAAATTCGTAAGGAGCATTCTTTAGACCAAATGGCATCCTTAAGGGTTTATAAGTGCCAAAGTTAGTCACAAATGCTGCCAGTCTTTGGGCTCGCTCAGTAAGGGGAATTTGCCAATAGCCTTTAGACAAATCCAGAACTGTTATGTACTGAGCAGAAGACACGATTTCAATTCTTTCTTCTATATTTGGAAGGGGAAAGAACTTTGTTTTAGTGATCTTGTTCAAGTTCCTATAATCAATGCAAGGTCTCGGATCCTTACCAGGAGCTTCTACCAGAATCATTGGCGAAGTACAATCTGAAAAACCAATTTCTATGATTTTCAAATCCAGCATCTTCTGTTTTTCGGTTTTCAGAATTGAATTTTGTCTTGGCGATGTTCGATAAGGCTTCGAAAGAATGGACTGTTCTTCGCTAAGTTCAATGTCGTGCATGACGAGTTCGGTTTTTCCTGGGATGTTTGAAAAACACTTCATATATTTCCAAACTAGGTTCTTCATTTGAGAGATTTGGTCCTCATTCATATTTGAACTTTCGCCATAATCTTGAAACATCTCTTCAAGGTCCAATATATTCGGGTTAGAGTCCACACAAGGTATTTCCATTTGTTCCTCGTCATTTTCTCCATCAAGATCACTTATCAAATAATTCACTTCTTCTGGTCGTTTATAGTATGGCTTCAGCATATTTACATGGTACACCTTTGAAGTTGCTTTCTCACCTGGCAACTGCACAACGTAATTGGTTTCAGAGAGTTTTCTTAGAATTGTTCCAGGACCTGTCCAATGTGGGCTTAACTTGTTGCTCTTAAATGTAGCAAAAATCAGCACTAGGTCTCCTATTCGAAATTCTCTTTTTACTGCTCTCTTGTCGTACCAAGTTTTATTCTTTTGCTGACATTCTTCCATCTTTGAGATTGCTAAATCTTGACAGCGCTTCATTCGGTTAATCAAGGAGAAGACGTATTCAGTTACGGGCTCACCTTCTGTTTCTTCCACGTCCAACCATTTTTCATACAACAGAGTGAGAGGTGTTCGAAGATTCTTGCCATGCACCAGTTCAGCAGGAGTAAATCCAGTGCTTTCATGGGTAACAGTTCTTAGGGCAAACAGAGCTGGATATATAGCTTGCTCCCAATCACTCCCAGACTCCAAGCACAACACCTTTAAGACTCTTTTAACTGTCCGATGAAATCTTTCGATTGGATTACTTTGTGGATGATAGACAGAGCTGTGAACTACCTTTATCCCGAACTTCTCAAGAAAAGTAGTACTGAGTGCGCTGGTAAAAGAACTTCCTTGATCTAACTGCAAAACCTTCGGAAATCCCATCCTACTAAAGATTTGCATTAAAGCATCAACAACAGTCACAGATGTTATATCTTCTACTGGGACGGCATCTGGATATTTAGATGATAGGCACATCGCAGTCAACAGGTATCTTTTTCCACTTGGAGTGACTGGCAAAGGTCCACAAGCATCGACATTTATCTTGGAAAAGACTTCTTGAATCACCGGAACTATCTTCATAGGAGCCTTCTTTTTGTCCAGAGGTTTTCCAACGCGTTGACATCTGTCGCAGCTTCGAACGTAGTCTTCGATTTCTTTATAACACTGGGGCCAAAAGAAGTGCCTGGAAAAGATGTCTTTCGTCTTTGTCACTCCTAAATGTCCCGATGTTCCCTCATGACAAAAGGCTTTCAAGTCATTTCGATACTTTTTAGGCACAACCAGTAACAGTCTCTCCACTCCTGTCTTGTCCATCTTTCTCTTCACGAGTATTCCATTTTCTAGTTTTTCTAATCCACCAGCAGATTCACTTGGGTTTTCTTGCACTTTTTCCAAAAGTGATTTTAGCTCGGGGCATTCTTTTTGTTGATCTGAGAAAGTTTTAGAATCCACTTTCAACAACGCCAAGCCCTCATAGTTATCTTCTTTAGGTGGGAATGAAAACAGATCATCTTCTTCAATTGTTATTTCATCATTCTCATTTTCCTCTTCCTCCACAACTTCTTCAACTAGGTCTTCGACAGCTTGCTCTTGTTCTGCTTTGCGTCTTCGAGCTCTTGTTTCTATAGCATTGATCTGGTGAGGAACATCTTCATTTTTCATTGTATCTAATAAGGCTGCTGTTTGATTACCCAGCAAGTATCTTCCTTTGTCTAGTTGACATGGCACGACAGCTGCCTTGGTGATTACATGTCCGAATTTTCCTTTCAACTCCACTTCTGCCAACGGCAAGCATACTGGGAATTCGTCCAACGGTTGTTGTACCCAAATGTTCTCTCCAGTTAACATTTTAGGAGTGATTCTGTTGCGGCACACAACGTCGATGCTGGTTCCAGTATCTCGCAAAATAGGCATAGTGAAACCATTTACTTCAGCCATAAAAGTATAGGGGGACATAACGTCTTCATCTCCTTTCTTTATAAGACGATTGATGTCTGAAGTTCCACCATTCTTCTTCATCAAGGGACAGTCAGGTCTTAGATGTTCAGTAGAATTACAACGAAAACATCGTGGTTTTCTGCGTTTTTCGAAGCCTTCATTAGTTTTACTTCTTTCATTTTCATTCTTCTCAACCCGTGGTTCGTTTAACGGGGCCTTTGTTTCGGATTGATTTTTTCCTTTCCATGGTTTGAACGTTTTTTCTTTAGTTGGAAATGTCTTTTTCATGATCATCCTAACGTTTTCATACTCATCCAGTTTTTCTGCGACCCTCTCTGGATTTTTCATCTGGGTCCACTCATCGATAAAATGATTTTTAATTTCCAAACTGGTTTTTCTTTTTACTTGCTCAGATAAAATCAAATTACACAAATCTTCAAAATTCCTCACTTCCAACCCTCCTATCCATTCGTAGAAATAGTTTTTCAGCTCAAACAAAAAGTCTTTCCAAGTACCCTCTGGTCCTTTATGGTGATTATAAAAAAGTTGACGGAACTTTTCTGGGCTGAGTTTGTATCGGTTCAGAAGCACCTTCTTAATAGCCTCGTAATCTTCGTATGTTTCTTCCGATTCCCGAGCGATGAGCTGCGCCATTTCAATTGGCAAGAGTCCCGTTAGGTGAGACACCCATTGCTCTTCTGGAAGTCCGATCCTCTTGGCTGTTCTTTCGAAAAGGACTAAGTATAAACTGATATCAGATTTGGAGTCATATTTTGTCATCAAATGGTGTATGTCTTCTCTATGTCTTGGAGCCACATTTGTTCCATTTTTCTCCAATCTTAATTTTTCGAGAAGAAACTTATTTTCCGACTCTTGCTTTTCTAGAAATAAACGATGCTCTTCTAGTTGCTTCCTTTCTTCGACAGCAGTTTGAAGAAATGATTCTACGAATTCTTGTTCGTAATGTGTACTAGCTTTAATGGCTTCTTTCAAAGTTAAAACTGTCGAATTCGCATCTATGTCAATGTTCATTTCCGTAGCGAGGTTTAATAAGTCCCCTTTTCGACATTTTCCCCAAATAGCCATTTTTATAAAAAAAAAATATCTAACTACTTTTACCGACAAGATATTAAAAAGTTTCTTTAAATGTCTGAGACGAATCCACACTCGTAATAGACTTCATATACAATAAACTTTTTTTTTATAGCATATCTTAAAATTCACAAATAAAAGTATTATTTTCATAATAATAAACCTTTATAAATTATACAATATCTTTTTTTTTTAAAGATAAATAGCAAGGTTTAATTTCATTTTCTACAAGCAATAAGAACTTATTATGATAACGTATTAACGTTAAGAACGTAAGAAATACATTCGAAAAGAAATGTCTCAATGCTTAAACACAAGAATTAAGGCAAAAAGAAATAAATTGCAATATTTTTTTCTAAGAAAATATTTCACCTATATTAATATATTTTTAATGCAAGGAAATATCAAAATCACTTATAACAAATATCCTCAAAATAAGCATTAAAAAAGAAATAAAATGTGACCACGAAATTATTTTCCAATAAAAAATAAAAGAAACAGAATATGGTAAATAAACTTCTTATTCAACAGATGTATTTTTTTCTTCTTACTTAAAAAAAACATCAAAAATATATCCAGTCTTTTATTTCGACTACAGAAAACAATCTCAAAATCCACCTGTTAATAACTAAATAAAAAATCAATAGTAGCCTTCGATATTCTTATGATTTTTTTTTCTTAACAAGAAGCCAACCCATCCGCCATGTTTGTCCACGAACACATTTTCTCAAAACGAAAACTCGATTGATAAAAGAATTTTTTTAAACATGTAATTGGGTTCATACAATAATTCTTAACGAATAAACACTCAAATATATCATCAAAGAATTTAACCAGTGCTGTCATTCAAATATTTATACATGAATACACTAAAATTCCTATATATTTTTTATTCGTTAACAAGAAACTTGATAGACACAAGATTTTTTTTTTAACTGTATAATTATCTTATACCATTCAAATATATGTAAAATATTTTTCCCAAGAATTTTAACAGTGCTATCATTCAAAGACGTTTGAATACACTAAATTCTTAAATATTTATTCACTCTTGATATCAAAATATATACTACTTCGCAACAAATATCTATTACGCTCAAAATAACACTAAATTCCAACAATAAGCTACTTAATGCTTAATATTTAACTAAGTTATAAATATTTTTCAAGCAAATAACATAAGTATTTAAGCTTCACAATTGTATCCAGGAATCACTTGTTACCAATAATGGCGCTCTCAATAGAATTTTATAGCTTTTAAAGCACGTTACGAACATTGATATCATACATAAATAGTTATTTTAGAGTAATTAATACAAAACTTTCTGTTTATCATTTCAAAAACAACTCAAAACTCAATTTCCAAGGAATTAACTACACCTTATTAAGTTTTTTACGAGTTAAAGGGGTTTTTATTTTTGAAAAACCAAACTAATTTTATAAACAGAATTTTGTATTGACACTTTAGTTTATGTAACTATTTTTTCTCGACACCGGCAAAAGACAAAATTTGCAAAAGGCACTCACCCCAAGAAGTGACGAGATGATGTTGTCGTCGAAAATCCCACAGTAAGCCACCATTTTTAGGTCTTGTAACAACATACAAGACTCCAGAATACTCGAACACAAAAAATTACTCCCGTAGTAGCGAAAACGAAGGTAGTTTTATTTAGATGATTCGAAAATCTTTTATTAACATATTATTTATTTAACAAAATCACTTAAGAATTATTAATCAATTAATCAGAGTTCGTTCATTTCCGACGACCACTCGTCCATTTAGGACCACATCTAAAATTATGTCTTTTCCGTTCAGTGTCTAAAAAAGTTCTCTTTTTATTCCGTCCTGCGGGGCTGCTTCCAAGTTGGCCGGTAGAGGGCCAAGGACCAATACGTTGACGCTACACTAGGTTGGCAAGGAGTATATGAACAGATAACAACCGCTATCTTAAAAAGAACAGATGCACCGCATTCTTATCGAAGAGTAACTCTTAAAAAAGATTTCATAAAGAGTCAATTTCGTGAAAACTAATATACTTCCGAGTGCACTCGATCTTCTCATTTCATCTTCTGGAAAAATATTATTAGAATCTTCTTTTAGAAACCTCAATATACTGGAACGTAGCTGGGGTTTGCTCAACGGTGAAATGGGACTTGAGAAATGGCGTCAATTTGTTTAGGTGCATTCTTTGGGATGAGTGATTTTTCACTATAAAAAGACAGATCTACACTCCGCGCCAACCTAACTTGGGTAAAAAGAAATAGTAAAAAGGGAGAGGGAAAAGCGCGATTGGTCCGTTAGGTGGAAACTCTTGTAAGATAATGTTTACATACAAAATGATCTGAATACAATTTAAACAAAATACACTTTTCATTCTGATAAAATTGGGAAATTTTCTCAAATAATATTCAAATCTGTTAGACATTAAATGAAATTAATGTTTTAAACACGTTTTCTGGATGGATTCACCAAATAATTTATGGAACTCTTCACATGCACGAAAGGATCTTCTCCATAGCATATTTCTATATACCCAACTTAGGTTGGCAAGGAGTGTAGAAGAAATATTATACTAACTTTGTTCATCTTGAAGTGTGTATTTATTCTTGTGCTTGTTAACGAAATATTACAAAATCTGCATAAACGCCTCACAATTATTTTTCTGTATATGAGAAAATTTATAAAGAAAACAGTAGATTATTGGCGCAAATAGTTCAGAATTTTATACAATTATTTGGGCCAATAATATAGGTTGCTTTCTTTGTTGATTTTCTCATGTATCCTGGCATACTATTATTTGGGCTAATTATAGGGGAGAGTGTTGTACCTTGGCACAATTTTTACATTTTAATTTGATATAGTATATTAATATTTACTTTGGGGTAATGAAATATCATTTTTTTGTCACCAATTCAATGATGCTAGTGTTAAATTTTATTTTGATGATGTCTCTTAGTTAAGGCTACTATTAGAAATAAACAATGTATGGATATTGCCAATAGATTCTAAGAAATTGTCAGTATCCCAAGGTACAAGCGTCCCAAGGTACAACACTCTCCCCTATACGTTGTTTTCTTTGTTCATTTTTTCATGTATAATGCGCAAAGTTGAAAATATTTTCTGAATTACTATTTTTCTATCTATAGAACGAAATTTTTTGTTAGTGAAATTTTTTGTAGGATGTATTTGTGTCTTTCGCGATACTGATACATCCTACTAGTAAACTCTTCAAATAAACCATTGTCGATTATTATCTTTTTCAACTGATTTAAGTTTATTTTAATTTTTACACGTATTTCGCTTAGTCATTGGAAACAGTACGATGCAATTTTTTTTCTGATTTCAATAATAGCATTAACGCGATCTGACTATAGTCATTTTTGTAAATATGTATACGGATATGACATGTAGTTGTATTAATAGATTTTTATCTTTTGTTCTGAAATTGTATTATTACAGTTGGTTATCGTAATAAATTTATGCAATCGCTTAGAATTTTATTTGTATCTTTTGCGATACTGATACATCCTACTAGTAAACTGTTCAAATAAGCCATTGTCGATTATTATTTGATCTTTGATAAGATCATAGATTTGCTCATAAAACTATTGTTCATACTTTATTATTTTTTTCATCTAATTTGTACATCATTTAAATAAACTTTTCATTTTACTACACATTAAAAGGTACTGTTAAAATATGTGTGCTTTGTTTCACCATAACAATGGTTCCTAGTAGCTACAACGGCTGCGTGGAAAAGTGTTTCGCCATATTTTCGGTATTCAGTTGAACCATTTCTCAGATTTAGAAAACAAAAACCCGAGAAACGGTTTAACCGAACACTGAAAACACGGTGAAACATTTCACCACCGTTGCAGCTACTAGAAACCATATTTTTGGTCAAATTTGTAACAGTGTGTATTCGATTCTACACCGCAGTTACATGCTTCGAGCGTATGATTCGAGCAGCCATTTGAGCGTGACCTTGATATTCTCAAGGTAACATTTTAACAAACAGATACTCTAAGCTTCCGCTGAAACTGGCTCTCAAGGTAACGTACCCATCTCTTTTGGTTTCGTGACCATGAGCGCCAGTTTCAGCGGAAGCGTAGAGTATCTGCTTGTTAAAATGGTACCTTGAGAGTATCAAGGTCACGCTCAAATGGCTGCTCGAATCATACGCTCGAAGCATGTAACTGCGGTGTCCATCCAAGCAGATATAAATCATACAGTCCTACAGTATCTAATATTTGATTAGTTTTTTCGAAAATCGATTTCTTATCCTTGTCGGGGAAAAACACAACTAATCCTCTTCTGGCAGAACCTGTATCCCCCTGATGGATGATATCCATCTACTCGGTACTTTTTAGACACTTTCTGTGTACGTTGACAAGTGGGAATCGTCGGATAAATATAATGTAAAAAGTGGTTAAGTCCACAGAACGATTTCCGTACACCATTCGTCTTTCACTGAAATATTAAAAGGAAGAATCACAGTGGGAAATTCTGCAAGGGACTTAGACCCCTTTTTACAGCGATTCACGGGCGATCGGTGTCTTACAATATGTACTATGATTGATGTTGGATCCAGAAATAGATCTGCGGATCTCTGGTCTCTCCATCGGGAGAGGACATAATAATTCACGTATGATTGTATGGTGAAGCTTATACTATGTTCATGGTGTAAATGCGTTACATGACTGAGGTTAGTTTGATATATTGTTGCACTAAAGCTGCACGAGGGCTATTACATTACCGTATGTTAATTATGTTTACCCTTACTACTTGTTCCTCATATATATCTTCTGCTATGCATTTAGGAGTACTATTATTCAGTTTTTTTTAGCCTCTGCACTCCAGAAGTACACATACGTAGATTTTGTTTACAAACTAGAATATTCAAGTTTTCCGAAAATACCTTTACCGACGCAGCTTCTATCTACAGGGACGTACGCAGCGTACGTTCTCTTGATTCGATTAACAACGACAAAGGACGTACACTGCATATGTCGTCCGCTCTACAGTAAAAAGCTGCACCAACAGTTTTGCTAACCTGTTATAGGGGAGAGTGTTGTACCTTGGGACAATTTTTACATTTTAATTTTTTCTTCGATAATTATAGTCAAAATAAAAATTTAAAAGCAGCATTTCAACACACCAATATATTCCTCTATAATATATTTTTTAAATTCTGGCAGCTTGAAATTAAAAAAATGCCACTCATTTAAAGTAGAGAGGATAAACTGTCCCAAGGTACAATATGATGTTGTACCTTGGGACGTACATACTTTATAATTCAGTCAATAGTCATACACTTAAACCAATTTGTGTCAGGAAGCAAACTTTAGTTTTTTCAAATAAATACACAAATAAAACTTCATAATTCAAGAATAATTTAAATTATACAGCAAAATTGCAAGTCCAAATTATTTAACATTATATGATGATACAATATGCTTTACTGCCCCCAAGGTACAATACACTACATGGTTTAAATAAAAGCAAGATAGTGACCAATCTAAATGCATTATCATTATTTTCTCATAACCAAAATATTTTAAAATCTTCTCTTTTATGAAGAAAATAAAATGCAGTTGAATTTTTGTAAAAGTACGAAGGTAAAAAATTACATTAGATCGAGAAAAATATTTACTTTGTGGTAATGAAATATTATTTTTTGTCACCAATTCATCAATTCAATGATGCCAGTGTTAAATTTTATTTTGATGATGTCTGTTGGTTAAGGCTACTATTAGAAATAAACAATGTATGAATATTGCCACTAGATTCTTAGAAATTATCAGTGTCCCAAGGTACAACACTCTATATAGGCTCTTATTCTAGAAATTAAGCCTAGATTTACTACAAATCGACCACAATCTACAAAATTTACAAAGTATAGATTGGTTCCCCGTGAGAACGTGGACATTTTTATCTATCGTTCAGGAGTAAAACCAGGAATGCACTTTTCCGGGATAGTTTTGTATAAAAAGAGAATGAGCAAGGGAATAAAAAGGGCTCAAGCATGAAAAGGAAATTACCGAAGGAAGCCACGCTTATATCGTCTCGTAAAACTGCAACGCGTTTTGGATATGAAAACGAAAGGCCTATCCCGAGTGCATATTTGAAATAAACTGCATTGATTTTTGTACATAAAAAGTTATCTTTTTGAGTTTTATGAAAAACATTGTTTTGAAAATGGTTTTTGTCAAAGCCACAAGTTAGATGCGATGCGTTTTGTACTTACACACAATTTTTCATGGTATTCCTAAAAGCTAGTTATCTATTTAATTTTTAATAAAGAACGTTAATTTACGAGAAGAAAAGCGAAAACGAATTAAAGAACGACTTTTTAATAAGTATACAATTTCATATTTATAGTATGAAGTTGTTAATTGATTTTATATAACTTTTTAGGTTTTTTTAAGGTACTTCGTAAGTTATGTATCCCCCCAAAAAACTTCGTAAAAGTATACAAACGCCAATCTAAAAAAAACTATTTTATCAAAAAGCAAGTTCATTATGAAAGTTGTGGCTAAAAAAGCCGTGATATAAAATGAATGCCAATCTCTTGTGTAAAACTTCCTGGTCATAATAAGTAGTATAATTTAAGTTTTGCTGCCATAAAAATATTGCACTGTTTGAGGTTGGTGCCCCCATCTTAACCACCCTCTATACCTTTATATAAATGTATTGAGATCATACATTTGTTAAAGTTTTTTTTTTAAAGTATCCTTCGTTATTCTGATTTAGTAATTCAAGTTCATTTGCGTGATTTAAATTTTTAGGGGGATTAAATTGTGCACCAACCTCAAACAGTGCAATATTTTTATGGCAGCAAAACTTAAATTATACTACTTATTATGACCAGGAAGTTTTACACAAGAGATTGGCATTCATTTTATATCACGGCTTTTTTAGCCACAACTTTCATAATGAACTTGCTTTTTGATAAAATAGTTTTTTTTAGATTGGCGTTTGTATACTTTTACGAAGTTTTTTGGGGGGATATCAGAAGTTTTTTTTTAAATAACAAAAGATACAGACACAATACGACTACAAAATTGACGACATGATTTCAATGTTTATAGAGAGTTATATAACTTCTGAGAACCAAAGAAATATTATTTCTTACTCTTCATAGAAAAAGCAAAGTGTTTAAAAAGTTTGAGCTAATATGAACTGAATCTGACAACCAAATATGACTGTTTACATTTATAGATCAAGATCAACCATTCCATTATCGCTGTTGATATATATATTTTAAATAAACGCCAAAACTTTTTAATAAAGCGTTCCGTTTATTAATTAGAATTCCAAAGTTTTTTCAGTCTGCTGATTCATATATTTGATAAATCATTTATTTTAGAAACTGTAATATCGGCTTGTTCGTTGTGTTTTTGAACTCTGACGCTCTTTAATGAAAATATAGCAGACCTCGGTTGGCGCAGTCTCGGGACGTAATACGGCCGCTAAGATGGCTAGTTAATCGCGCAACCGTACCGCCAAAGATAATATCGATTTTAATTAATTAAAAATAGAAAAAAATGTTTTTGAAACTTCAAACCTACGAAAGGGTCTGAATTGGGGCATTCTCAATCGTTTAGTAGAAACAGCTTAAGGGAAGAACTTTCCACTGTCACATCTGTTAACTAAAAAATATTAACAGTTTTAATAACCAAATCTTCATTATCGTAACGTTCCCATTTGTTATTTTCAGGAACAGTTTCTAGATGACGTTTTATTCCAGGTGTATTGTTTTCGACACATTTCGAGATTACAGCTGTTATTTTTAGTGTACCACATCCGTCTTTTATGTCTAGTTTTTTTCACTTTTGTAGGCATATTTAATTTCAATTTACTTTTATTAAACTAAAAAATATCCAGCCTATTCAAGAAAAAACAATAACCAAATGCAATTCTTAGATTACGGTTATGTATTATAATACAAACATTTAGTAACACAGCTCATGTTAAAAAATGTAACCTTTAATAATTAAATATTACTTTGGCATAATAAAATATTCCTCAATAAATTTTAAAAACAAATATCATTTATTTTCATAAAAAAATAATCAAAGATTACTTTGGCATAATTAATTATTCCTCAATAATTTTCAGGGATAAAATATAATTCTTACTTTTTATGAAGAAAAAACCAACAAAACTATTTTTTAATGGTATTGGTAACTGAATATGGCAACCAAATTGGCAAATATGACTATTTGCTTACATTTCTGGATTGATTCATCGACTCGAGTTATTCATTAGTTTTTTTTTAAATAAAAACGCCAAAAAGTTGAAATGAAGAGTTTCCGTTTATTAATTAGATTTTTTTTTGAATCTGTCTATTCAGATATTAGATTAATCAATTATTTTAGAAGCTGTAATAATAACTTAATAGTTAACAGCGCTGCTATGCGGGTCTTCGATGAAAATACAGTAAACCTTGGCTCGTTTTCGGAGGTACCTGGCCGCTAGGATGGCTTGTTTATCGCACATTCATACCGCCAAAGGTAATATAGATTTTAATTAATTAAAAATAGAACGAGTTCTTTTTGAAACTTCAAACCTATGAAAGAGGCTTAATTGGAGCATTCTTAATCTTTTAGTAAAAACCGCTTCCAGATTAATGGTCTAGTAATGGCTGTAGGTCACTTCAAAAATTAGGTCAAAATTTGACTAAAACTGCTCGAAAGATTTCATTTTCGAAAATTTCCATATTTTTTTTCTCCGCTGTTTTTGACTCTAGAATAACCAAAATTTTTTTATTGAAAGTAATCTACAAAACCTCTTTACTGTATTTTTTTCATTGTTCTACGAAGTTTAGTTTGCCTGGTAGAAAATAAAATCAATTTCGCTGTTAACATAGCGAAATGTTTTCTGTATATATACATAACTGCCGTTTAGCCCTTGGCGTCATTTTGAGATTGGCGGGCGGAACGACCGTTCCGTCTGATTTCAATTCAATATCAAGGGATTCCTACTGAAATAAATATTTTTCCTGTTCTGGAAATAAGTGAGAGTCCTGAAATTTTTTATGATTCAGCAATTAAAGCAATTGAATGTTCTCTAATGAAATTAATTGAAACTTAATTTCGCTAACGAATTTCCCTTATTCGGGAAAAATTCCAATTCATTTTTAAAATGATCTTTTATATAAAAGTTATTTTATTTGTTTAATACATGATTTCTGATAGCTAATATTTGTATTGTTTGAAGTATTTTATTGAATGGTATACATACAGGGTGTTCCAAAATTGACCGGAATTGTATACGCATTGTATGGACGCAATTCCTAAATATTTACCCGGCCCCCGCCAATTAAAAACGGCTATCTAATTGGCCGCCCTTTCGGTCGTGCATGAAATCTTGCACTTGTGCTACACAAGAATGTAGAACTTTTAGTTTGGTTTGGTTGAATTTACATCTGATAAAAATTACAGGTTCAACTAGTTTTCAAAATTTTTTTTTTAGGAGGCTGTTCATTTTGATAGGTTGTTGCATTATTGTTAAAAAAAACTTGGTGTTGACCATCAGTCTATACATAACAATTATTGTATTTTGCTTATTTATGCTGGGTAGGTATGCACATATACAGGGTGGTTATAAAATTCGCTATTCGGGGTGGTCTGTAGCTTTAATGAATAATCCGAATGCAGAAGACTTGGAGATACTTACTAATCAAGAAGGGGGGAAAGAATGGAATCATAAAAATCAAACTCGTCTCTTGACCAGGGTTCTAAATTACGAGGCGTAATTGGATGTGTTGGTCGTAATTAGTCATAATTGGCTACGCCGCGTAATTTAGTACCTTGGTCAAGAGACGAATTTCGTGTTATTATTCCATTCTTTATCGAAAAAAAGAAACTCGTCTCTTGACCAGGGCTCTAAATTACGAGGCATAATTAGCTGTGTTGGCCGTAATTGGCCATAATTGACGACGCCTCGTAACTTAGAACTTTTTTTCTTTATGGGAAAATGCTTAATTTATAATGAAAGACACTTTGTTAACTAAGATCGAAAGAACTAAGAGAGAAAGATATTTTGTTAACTAACACTTGAGTATCTTAAATACAATAGGATTCTTTTCTTTCAGAAATATTTTATTTAGTTTTGATTACATAACTTACATGCACTATTTACCGATGTCAAAGTCCTACAATCATTTATTCATTTGACAGCTATACAGAAAAGAAAATTTGCAATTACATAACAGAGGCAAGACACTAAAATCGTCTAAAATACGATTTTAGTGTCTTGCGTATAAACTTTGCAAAAATATCGTGTATTTTACTTATTTTAAACTTTTTAATGATGTAAAATTCGGAACTATCGTCAAAGGTTTTTTGTTGCAAAGTGTTTGAGCTTAGCAAAGTATTTTATATACTAATTTAACGTATATTTAATAGTCTCAATTTGTTTAATTGGGCGAAATCAATGCACTTGTCCTTTAGTTCGAACCATTCATTTTAATTTACGACTTACTTAGAAACTAACTACTCGATATTGGGTACAACACTTTCCTCGTGAAATATGCTTCATCATCCAATGATCAAGCCTTCTATTTGGCGATAATCTATCGATTTGGCTGCCACATGCAACTGACAACCACTTTACTCACCAAAACTCCCACCAAACTAATGTCTTCATTAATCTCCTGAGTCAGAAACGTCAATGCGTGTCGCGAATTGCCTCAGCCTAAGGTAGTTTATGGAATTTCGCGCCTGAAAATCTATTTTTGGCGCTATTCTATTAGTGATAGATTTCGAAAATAAGGCTGTGTTTGGATTATTAGGTGTCGTGTTTTGTTTGGTGCAATTTATATAGATTACCGTTGGGAAAATGGATAAATAAGTAATTTTTGGTTCTTTTGGATTATTAAGACTTGGTAATTTGTATAGCTAATGGGGAATGAAATGGATTGATTAAATAAAGTGGTTGATTTTAAATTTTGATTCATGGAAGTCACCCATTCGTTAAAAATATAACTTTCCACAAATTGATATTTTAGTTATTGACTTTGGGAGAAGAACAATTTTATTTGCAGCACAGCAACATTACTAAAAGTGTGGTATAGTGGCTTGTAATCATTTTCTAAACCTTAACTTTTCAATTCATTACGCAATTTGGATTTTAAAATTTATCTACGTTATACACTGCTCACAACTATTAGGGGAGAGCATGGTTTAAACTCTTTCAACCCCAGTGTTTCCATTTGGAATCACGAGCTTGCGATTTTTTTCTCACGAAGTTGAGCTTGCACTAATTTATCGTTAGATGGAAGAATCATGTCTTTTGAGGAATGTAAATAATGTTTGTTTTAATCAAATGAAAATATGATAACATGGTAAAATAAAATCCACTCTAAAAAAATTATGAAATAAATTGGCCCTAAATTCTTCACGCTTGCATCTCAGATGTTTCAAAATTGATTTTAACTCTTTTTTTTTGCAAATAAAAATGTGAAAAAATTATTGTTATAATTTATTCTTAATTTTTGATTCCAATCCCCCCCCCCCTTAAATTTTAAGTTAAAAAATTAATATTTTCCGCCTGTTTTTTACCATGTGATTCTGGATGCATAATGAATCTATTTCACAAATTTTAGATTTTTAGAATGAAAAACAAAGCGCTGAAGCTGAAAGGGTTAACAAAAGTACGCAACGTGCTCCCCTAATTGTTTTGAGCAGTTTATTTCGAAACATAAGACTACTTCCATTGCATAATGATGAAAAATTTCAATTTTATATCTCTAGCCGCCCCATTCATATGAAGGGGGGGGGGGGGGGGAAGGGGAACTGTAAGTTTTCCTAACAACACACCTAAATAAAAAAATTTCAAAAATTGAGTGTTATATTTTTATTAAATTGTAAAGGGATCTATTTTATAATTCTTTTCTGGAGAATTATTTTTAATGTAATGTTTAATTGTTAGCAATTTGACTAAGTAAGTTTCTATCTGTACATCCATTTCATTGCAAAATCTGGATGCACGGCAGTGCATCGCCAAGTTCATAACGAAGGAGGCACTGACTATCCTTTACTGGGACCATTTCGGCATAATTTTGGAGACCCAGTTCTTTTCTTCTACGCACTTTAGATTCGAGTTTAGACTTTTTTCTGGGTGTCCTAGTGAGACTTAACCTAGAAAAAAATTTCCAGCGTTCGAAATTCATTTAAACCAGAGATAAATGAACCAGAAAAACGACAAATATGTCCCTCACTCACTGACTGACTGACTCACTCACTCACTGACGGGCGATCATAATGTTTAGGTACAACGGCTTGTTATGGAGTTACGAAAATTGGAACACTTATAGAATAGAGCATGCATATAGCAGGAAAAATCCGAAATTCGAAGATTTTACCCGGGGTTGGGCGTAAACTGATTGGCGCCCTTTTTCATAAGCAGTTGCAATGCTCTCCATACGCTGATATACCAGCGGCGATTAAACGTCGTCGCCAACAATTCAAATAGTTATTTGCCTTCAGATACGTTAAAGGTTTTCATGTGTGGGATTTAGCACACGATATTACTAATTTAATGTGTCAACCTGAGCTGGCAACCAGCACCATGTTTTATAAAGAGCCATTGGTTGTTTGGAGGTAGGATTAACATCGCACAAGGGCTACATATGAGTAATGGTTGGAACCAATGCTTCACAACGGGCAAATGTTTTTTTTAAAGATTTTGCTTGCAGTAACGTTGTACTAGAGCTACATAAGGGTTATTGGCGGCGATTCTCGTACTTTTTAAATCATGGTCAAGTGACGATTTCTTGAACAGAATCTTTCAAACAGTACCATCGGATTTAAAAAAATATTTTTTTTTGTTAGAAAGAAATGACCTATATCAAAGGCTTGACCTATGTTTTATACTTTTTGTCCGTCCGTCTGTACGCTTTTTCGTCCGTCTGTTCTTTATAAGACGGTCTGTCATAATTTCGGTTCTAATCGTCCGATTTTAAATAACTTTTTTTTTTATAAATGTATGGCTTCATATTTCATACTTTGTGTCCATCTGTCGGTACGTTTTTCTGTCCGTCTGTCAATCTGTCCTTTATAAGAATTTCTGTCATATTTTCGGTTCTAACCGCCCGATTTTGAAAATTATTTTTTGTTAGAAAGGTATGACATCAAACACCTATATTTCAAACTTTTTGATTTTTTTCTGTCCGTCTGTCCTTTATAAGACGGTCTGTCATAATTTCGGTTCTAATCGTCTGATTTTAAAAAATCTTTTTTTTATAAAGTTATGGCATCATATTTCATACTTTGTGTCCGTCTGTCGGTACGTTTTTCTGTCCGTCTGTCAATCTGTCCTTTATAAGAAGGTCTGTCATATTTTCGGTTCTAACCACTCGATTTTAAAAAATTTTTTTTGTTCGAAAGGTATGACATCAAACACCTATATTTCAAACACTTTGATTTTTTGTCTGTACTTTTTTCTGTCCGTCTGTCCTTTATAAAACAGTCTGTCATTCTTTCGGTTCTAATCGTCCACTTTTAAAAATTCTTTTTTTTGTTGGAAAGGCATGCTTATAAAAGTTTAAATTACAACTAAATGTTGTGTTTGGCTATTTTTTTCTAAGGTGTATAAATTTTGTGTGGAAGCAGTTCCAGGTGAAAGTTGCTATTACAAACCTACTTGTTATTCTCTAAGAATTTCGGTGAGTAATTAAAGTGACAGGACATCAGTAGGCTATTTTAGTTCTTTTAGAACTTCTTGTTTAAAAAGCAGTCAGAACAGGAAATAATTTCACTATAGATATTGTTTGGTTTCAGCTCTAGTGCGACGTTAATTCAATTGTTGTTACAAAATATACTTAAAAAGTTATAAACTATTTTTACTGCTTGTTGCCACCAATATATATTTCTTTTAAACAGGAATTGTAAATATTGTACTCGCCGCAGTGTAAATCTCCATCCTATGTTTATTTTATTAGGATACTGCCTATTCACTAAACACATTATTCATTATACTTCACTGTGTGTTCCCACTTACAAAAAGAAGTGAAATCCCAACAAAAACATCTCTGTAAAATAGGGCCAAGTTCTTACAAAAAAAGGTCTTAGTCCGGCTGCAAGTTTGACAAATTGTGCCTTTTGAGAAACATTTATGAAACTTTCAGGGTTTGTACACTAGATCAAGACGATCATTTTTTGATATGGACGTCGGCTGGGTTCCGACCCGTTCGGCCGCCATCTTGAAAAATGGCGGAAAATCTATTTTTGATCATAACTCCTGAACCGCTTGTCCAAATATAATGAAATTTGGTTTAAAATGATCGCAATTGTTTTCTAAATCTTTTATGTAATATGTTTTATGGAGTTTTATCTAGCCGTTAATCCGCTACGTGGCTTTATTTCAGAAAATCATGTAATATTTAACGCGTTCACTTATTTATCTGGACACACATAAAACTTCGCTAATAACATGTATTTGCAAAATTGTTGTTCTTTTTATTGTTTAAAAACAGTTTTTGTTTGATGCAATTCGGAGCAGTACTTCTTTAGATACGCTATATGTAATACGACGACTGGGTCGATAAGTGTGGCGTCATATGATCGCAAAATACGTCGATGTTGTAAAAAAATATACTGCCAACAAGTACAAGCGTAAGCACACTGACTAACCCATAGATGGCGACTTTTTGTCAGTACAATTAACACTACATTTCCAAATAAACACGTTAGCTGAAAAATTTTAAGTTTACTTCTGGTGTAACTTAATTTATCTTTCACATAAATTGTTCAGGAATATGTCCTTCATTTGCCTTATATTTTGTTTATTCAAATAAATGTACCAGAATGATCAGTTTCGCCTGGTAAAATATTCTTACAAATCATCGTTAATTGTTTAACAAAAAATCTTAGTTTCTTAATATGAAATTTTAGTTTTTGCAGTCACAGGAGCAGAGTTCGGTGCATTTTAGTCCTAGGCGTTTGCATTTACACCACCCTTTGCAAGTTTTTTTGCAGCCGCATTTAATGAGTTGCTCTTGATATTTCTTTGAAACGTCAGGTAGAGTTCCCACAGTGACCGAAGCCCCCCTTTCCATCATTTCTAGTCCAACCACATTGCAATGGTTCTGGTATTGCTGGCCATAGAGTTAAGAAGGAGGTGTTACATCGGGGTAACTATTCCACACGTTCCAAGCAGCCTTCTTTCCTTGCCCAACAAATGCCGAAGTCGTATCACAGCCTGTGAATGCGTGGAATCCTAGCAGAGCATGTGATTTCTCAGGCCAAGAGTAGCACTTGTTGCATGGGCTGTGGTATGTATCGGAAATCGTTGCCTTTTCCAAAATCTACCTTCAATTCTTATATGCGTTTTGCTTAAACCAACCAGACTGATAGCACCACCAGGTCTGTATATCTACCGTTCTGATCAATATTTTTCGTTTTCCAGTGTTTAAAGCATCACAAACATGAAACATAGTTCTGGTATCAGCGTCTTCATGTGTGCAAGGAGATAGAAAAGTCAATTCACGAGCAGAAAAGCAGACCGTTCACCGTTAGTAATTATTAACTAATTTCTACTATCGATATTCAAGTTAGCTAGCTTGAATTAGAAAATGAAACCGCTCAATCTTGTTTTCATTATTTACGTATGCAAGTGTTGTACGTTTTACAGTGAAATTCCAAGATACGAACTGTTTTGCAACTTCAGGAAGTCTTGAAGGCAATTTTGCTAAATCTGCTAAGCTTATGGAAATCCAGCGGGCATAATGTGTGTGGTCGAATGCGAAAAACCATGGGACAAGCTCCGTCAGAGCTTGCACGTACAAAGTGTAGTTGGACTCTCTTCAAGATTGCACAAATAGCAATATGGTGAGTTCTAGTGTCATTGTCGTTGCCCAGTATTTATTGCGGGTATTTCGCAGCCATGGCAGTGCACCACAAAGCAAAGTCCAATGGCTCTTGATCATCAGTTTCCTCGATGTATGAGCAGTATGCGCATTTTTGCAAAACATACAAAGCAGTAAGGAGACCTGATGGGCATGTCGTGTGCATGACAGATGCGAAACCTATAGATAAGATTCAGCTGTCCCAATTGTGGTAATACCTGCCTCAACTTGCATTTGAATCCAACCACTACCGCATAACCAATCACTAGCCACTTTGAAACTAGCCATTTCAATGAGCAAACCTCCGGGAAGAATCACGAAATTCTCTTTACTATATCCTTGTGGCCACGTCCACTGTATTTGTTTAGCAATGGCATACAGGGGATGATCGAGAGTCAAAACTGGCACTTTCCCAGGATTTACGTGGGGTAACCGTTAAGGGCGAAATTGAGGCAGCGTTAGGACATTGGATCATATTTAACGTGCACTACCTCTGCACGGTCGTTATGACAGAATTTTTTTTGACTCCACGGGCCGTTTATAGTTAGATAGTTATTTTGACGATGCCTGGACCCGACCCTGGGGCCTTACACATGCAAGTCTAACGCCTTAACCGACTGGGCTCGCCAGCACCCAACACTTCAAGAGAAAAAATATTTTTTACATGACAACTAAAAAAACATCGACACATTTTAACACTGCATTATATTCTACATTTTTTTAATTGAAAAAATAATACTATATGACAAAAAAACCTTTAAAAAACAAACTTAAAATTAGTTCAATACTGTTGGATGCCTCTATGGCAAAAAGGGGTCCCTGACCAGGCTCGTAGCCAGCATTGGATAACCAATTACAATGCGGGAGTTTACTGGGCTACAATTCCCTTCTTGATTTCCGATTGGCTTATTATGCCGTAGTCTCGTTTTTTTTTAAAATTTACGCGTCATTTTTATTAAGATAAATTGTAAGATATTTACTAAGCATTGTATTAGCATTTAAGACTCCGGTACTGACGGTAAACTTTAAACAAAATGGTATTTTTTTTTCTTTTTTGAAAACGGAAATTTTTTCAAAAATTTTCATTTATTGAACACAGCTAAGTTTTTACCGGTCATAAAAGTCCTCAATTTTCAAGAAAAAATTGTTTTAATTAAAAAAAAAACTGTATTTAAAGAAAAATAGGGAAACTTAGTAAATATTTCTTAAGATTTCGAATTCAAATCTTCAATGGAGTTAGGTGGTAATACAAAAAAAAGGAAAAGATGGAAGATAATTTTGGTAACGATAAACATCCTAAATGAAACTATTTCGAAGTGTTTACCTACGTTAAAAACAGCATATCCACAAGACCATGATCAATATAGATTATGCAGTAGATGAAGCATCCAAGTGACGCCAGCGCCATAAACACACAGCGGATAGAAGCCGAAACGGTTTCACCAGCTCCACGTACGTATTACATATAGCGTATCTAAAGAAGTACTGCTCCGAATTGCATCAAACAAAAACTGTTTTTTAAACAATAAAAATACCAACAACTTTGCAAATACATGTTATTAGCGAAGTCTTATGTGTGTCCAGATAAATAAGTGAACGCGTTAAATATTACATGATTTTCTGAAATAAAGCCACGTAGCGGATTAACGGCTGGATAAAACTCCATAAAACATATTACATAAAAGATTTAAAAAACAATTGCGATCATTTCAAACCAAATTTCATTATATTTGGACAAGCGGTTCAGGAGTTATGATCAAAAATAGATTTTCCGCCATTTTTCAAGATGGCGGCCGAACGGGTCGGAACCCAGCCGACGTCCATATCAAAAAATGATCGTCTTGGTCTAGTGTACAAACCCTGAAAGTTTCATAAATGTTTAAAAAAAAAAAAAAAGTTTGTTTCTCAAAAGGCACAATTCTCGAAGAATTTGTCGCCCTGCAACTGGACTATCTGGCCTACAAAAGAAGTGAAATCAACAAAAAGACCAAGGTCAATGGAATTTGCTGAGTTAAAGTTCTAGAAAAAATTAAGCCTGGACAACCAAAGATTTGAAAACAAAAAAGGATCAAGTTTAATAGAAGTTGATGAGGTTATAAACCCCAAAACATTTTGTTTTAAGATGCAGCTTAGGTCTAACACATTCTTACCAGCTGTTTGTGTAACTTGGCCAATACGCATCGTGAATATGGAGTTGAACCCTTCGTACCTGGTTGAATTTCACCTCGGGGCGTTTGAGTAAGTCTGTATTTGATTTATCCCTAGTTAATCAAATGGTTAATCCTAGTGGTATTCTGCGTGGTGATGGCTATGTGTTGTATATCTATAGAACAATAATGTGCTGTGGTGTTTTAATAATGAACTATAAAGTTGACACATTTAGTTAGTTTGTATTATGTAGTTTTATGTATATATATGTTCGAGATTATTGCATTTCTGTTAGTGTTTTTATATTAATAAATGCTATTTGCAATTGAAAAAACATGTCTTTCTCCTTATTCAGCTGAAACCTTATTGATAATCAAGTAAAATAAAAATAAAAAATGTTTTAAAATTTTTAAATAGATCAATTAAAATAGTCGATGGAGATTGGAGCATTTCTTTAGATCACGTAAGTAAATGTAGCATCTCGTTTTCCAATGCTTGAATCTTGTAGTAAAACCGCTAAGCTTTACTATAATATATGGAGCTTTGATTACTCTTTCTTACTTTCTTTGAAGGAAATAGAACGATTACCTTATTAAAACGCTTCAACAGTTGCAAACAGCTAAATGTTCATTCAGATAAGTATCACCAACTAAGTGTGATGGTAATCCTGGCAACAAAAGCAAGCGTTTTTATTTTTATTATTTACCTGCAACGCCAACGCATGTGGTACGACTACTATTTTACCCCTTTCCACCCGAGAGGTGCGTGTCATTCACCACTTAACTGAGGATAAATCAAATACAGACTTACTCAAACGCCCCGAGGTGAAATTCAACCAGGTACGAAGGGTTCAACTCCATATTCACGATGCGTATTGGCCAAGTTACACAAACAGCTGGTAAGAATGTGTTAGACCTAAGCTGCATCTTAAAACAAAATGTTTTGGGGTTTATAACCTCATCAACTTCTATTGAACTTGATCCTTTTTTGTTTTCAAATCTTTGGTTGTCCAGGCTTAATTTTTTCTAGAACTTTAACTCAGCAAATTCCATTGACCTTGGTCTTTTTGTTGATTTCACTTCTTTTGTAGGCCAGACCTTTTTTTGTAAGAACTTGGCCCTATTTTACAGAGATGTTTTTGTTGGGATCTTTTTTTCTTATTTAATGTTAAAAAGACGGACGTAAATATCTTACTAGAGTGTTAACAATTTTTAGGAACTTACATTTTAATCATAAGAAACAGTTTCCAAGGAATAATTTAATTAGTGAATATTAAAGTAGAAAACTACATTATCCATGTTTTTACTTTTTGCTTTTTTACTTTTCTTAAAATAAGTCACGCATTATTTACAATCACCTTACTTAAACTTTTTATGTTTTCTAGCAACTTCACGCTTAGTTAAACTGAAAGTGTGAAATGAAATCATAGACATTTGGCGAGTATCCAACATTAAGGGGGACCTAAAAGTTCATTTTTTCGAAACGACCACTTTGCCTTAAATTTGGAACCATGGAACATTCCACGACGTCATGTTTCAATTAGCTTCATTAACAGGAATGAAACGTTTCCCTTCGAACTGTTGCGACGCATAAAGGCCCATTCAGAATTTCAGTTCTGGTGTAGGAGGGAAAGAAACATCTTTATCGCCAACCTTAAATATGAGTATATGAGGGTAATGTTTTTGATTGTTCTTTTTAGGGAATGTATGTTTTTTCACTGCGTTATTTTTCAAAGAAGGATCTTTGAATAATTTTCTTATAAAAAAAATGCTAGTGAAAACCCAACATATTACATAATGACATACATTAGCACAATTAGGAAATGAATATCAAAAGATAATCTTAATGAAGTCGATTAAATACTTGCCCAATTTTTTTCATAACGATATTATATTACTTAAATATATACCAAAATTTATAATTTTCCAAGTATGCAGATTTACCATATTCATTTGGCGTATTTCAATAGCTTTCCCCCCGGGGGTGAAGTCCCCCCTCCCCATTTCAAACAGTATCTTGATTAATAAGCTAATACTAATAAGTAGAATTATACAAGATCACCAGTATGATCCTGTATAAAATTAAAGAGTTGCTAATAATTTTAGTTATTTTAGCGTTTTTAACCAAGAGTATTCTCCAAATTATCCTCAATCCATATTTTATATTTATATCTTCACTGTTTTTCGGGACTTTGAAGGACTGTAACAGAAAAGAGGGACGTCTGGTTCACATTACCCCATGTTTCGTAGTTCAAATCAACAGATGAGGCAGGGAGCCCAGTCGGTTAAGACGTTCACCTTGTATGCTAAAGGTCCCAGGTTCGGGTCTGGGCGTCGCCAAACTTACTGCTGACTTATAAACTGCCCGTGCAGCCAAAAATGTCCGATGAATAATACCCCGTGTAGAGGATGTGCATGTTAAATATGCATGTTAAATATGCTTTAAAGTTCCAACGCTGTACGATGCATGATTAACGGTTGCGTTGGGTGCCTACTCAGGTGTCGGCTCGTCACTTGACTGTGGTTCTAAATTACGACTCTCGTCGCCAATAGCCCTCGTGTAGCTCTAGTGCGACGGTAATTCAAATGAAACTTCACTAAACATGATCTTGAAATTTACAATGCCCTTCTTGATATGTTTGGAACACCTAGCGCATTTAGGCCGGAATGCTATTGATATGATGCTTGAATGATAAATTTAAGGGGGAATGGGCGAACTGGACAGCGAGTCTCCAAACTCAAGTGCCTCAATGTTAATCCAATGGGGAAAAAACTATTTTCGCTGCCACATTTCTCCGGCTGTATTGAATATTTTTGCAAGCAGATTTTTTATGTGATAAATGTAGCTGACTTACAGGTCCCGACAATCCCACTTTTTGAAATTAGTACGAATATTTTTTTTAATATTCAATAAATTGTTTTACACAAAATATTCGAAGCAATTTTAAAAAGTGGGATTATAGAGACCTGTAAGTCAGCTACATTTATCAGATAAAAAAATCCGCTTTCAAAAATATTCAGTACAGCCGGAGAAATGTGGCAGCGAAAATAGTTTTTTCCCATTGGATTAACATTGAGACACTTGAGTTTGGAGACCCCGTTCAAATGCGCCCATTCTCCCTTAAAACAACAGATAAAAAACACCCACCCACACATTCCTCAGTATCCCTAAGCATGAGTTTTTCCGCATGAGTAACTCCGAAAGAATTCCCGCCGTTTCCAAGAAACTGGGCCCATTAGGAAGATTAAAGATGACGGAGGAGGGGGGGCTCCCCCCTTATTCGGGCCCCTTTTTAAAACCGTTGCTGATTCTTAATTTTGTCAGGCGTCGACTGGAACTGCGAGATAAATCGCATTCACTCCCGACCTCCCTTCTAATTATTCTCAAGGGGAATAAATATTCCGTAGAGTTTAGAAGAAGGTGGAGTTGCTTGGCGCGAAATGAATTGAAGCCGTCGGAAAGTCGCTTAGTAACCCTATACCTTGTATATCCAGAATGCGAGCCTCGAAAGCATTTTCCTCTCCCATCCCCGCATGTGGTTTTCTTCGAAACGGCGGCGTGAGCATGTTTTCTCCCCATCGTACTTGGGTTTGAACTGTTCGGATTGTTAACGTCACAACAGAACGTCAAACTCGTTAAGTTTAGAAAAGCGATGCTTCCCTCCCGTTTCCTAGAAAACCAAGCGAATTGACGAGGGGAGGGAAGAAAATGCTTTCGAGGCAGAGGTGCCGATCCCCCCCAGGTACAATGACGCACCCCCCCCAGAATTTTTTTAACACCCCCCCCCAAAAAAAAAAAAACCGCTGTAGATTTTATATTTATATAGATGTTATGAATGAAGATATTATACATGAAACGTTTTAGTAAAATAATATTTTAAATACCATCGAATTGGGTAACTTTGTCCCTATGAAATAAAACCCAAGTACTGACTTTCTTCTTGAATATTTTTCTACTGATAGGTCAACGCAGAGTTGCCCCTAATTGAAAAAGGGAATCACACTTTTAATAGCTTTTATAATATGGAATTACAACTTATTTTTAATTTTCCTTTAAATAGATTTTCTTTACAGCAAAAACTACCGGAAATCTAAGGTATCGGTAAAAGTTCCGCTCAAAATATATGTTATTATATTATATTCTTTTTTTTCACTTAAAAAAGTTATTATTTATTAAATTACTATCATTAAAATTAAATATTAAAAAATTCTTAAACTAAAACTTGGAACTGAACTACTTAACTAAATTCAATCACTCACACATTTGATACCTAGACGACAAGTACCTTCCTACTGTTTATAACTAAAGCCATCATTAAGTTTCTCTTCGAGTATAATTTGGCTGGAAAAAGGCTTGGGTCTGAGTTGTGAGCATGTATGTTAAGTCAGATATATTATCCGAAGATCATTCATTCAAAGAAATTTTATACAAAATTCGGAATATTTATGATGTCACCTATAGCACATTGCTTTCTTCGACGCCGGGCCTCTTAAAATAGAATTATCATTTTGCACATTGCTAAAGAGTTTTGTTGCGATTTCCTTAGTTTCCCTTAGTTGCGATTTCCTTAGTCCCTAGTGTTTTAAGTGCTCAATGAATCAAATTAAGGGTTTAATTCAATTAAATTACTTATAATGTGAGTTTAATTATTAAAAGGTGCAGTTCTGCAATTGTTATCATTGCAAAAAAAATTCTATTAAATTCAACAAGATATTATCACTAATTAGGAAAACGCCTGTTCCTTCCTTGCGGTTTAGGAGGCTACGTCTAAAGACAGCTTAAACCTCAACATGTAATTTTCCAGTATTCTCCAAATAAATATCTAGAAATCGATACTAAAAATTATTAATATAATATATCTAGTGCTTAATGAAGTGAAGGAAGGGGGTGGGGTAACATTTTTTAAATCTAATTTCTTAAAAGATGACATCAAAATTCAAATTCTTGCTGATGAAGAGGGAAATCTGTTTTAAAAAAATCCCGCCACTCTACCGTATTCTAACCAAGATGTGCAATTTAATATATTTAATTCTTTAGTCGTCTTTATACAAAAACATGCCAAGTAATAATTTTTGAGATCCAAGGTGCAGGGCCGGATTTCTAAATAGGCTAAGAAGGCTGTAGCCTAGAGCGGCGAATTTTTGTGGGCGGCAAATTTTACGTCCAATTAAATCGGTATTCGGCATAATAAAATATTATAAAGACGCGAATATTTTTTTAAGAAATAAAACAAATAATTTACATTAATGCCTAAAACGTAAACGTATAAGTACTAATATTTAGTAGTAAACATGGTAGCTGTGAGAACAATTGTAGCCTCTCTCCCGGATTTCGAAGTTGAAAGAAAAATAGAGCAGTTTTAAAAATTCGCCGATTATTTCGCTTTTGATTTAGAGTGTACGTAGATAATTCTAATAAATATGTAGAAAGGAAAAAAAATTGTCGAGAAAACTATATCTGGCGGCTTATCAATAAGCCGATATCGTAGCCTACAAGCGGCAAATCTTTAAATCCAGCCCTGCCAAGGTGCACATAAAAAAAATATAAAACAATGTTTTCATTATTAATATTGATCAATATTTTTGGCGCCCAAAAGTGTTTAAAGTGTAAAATTTGAAACTAAAATTATCAGTAATATCAAATATAATTAACTTCTCAGTATTTGCATCCTTTAAAATTCTTTAGTATCCTTTCTTTATTCGCCTAACCAACCTTCTGAAGGAAACAGACGTATAAACTCGTCAAAAAAGTTTATAAGAGGGTCTCTGACCAAGCACACAAACCAGAAAATACATGTCACAAAACCAACCAACCCGTCAAATGACTGTTTTACCAGCAACACACATAATTTTTAAAAATTTAATAATTTTATTAAATTCCAAAATTTAAAGCATGGGGGATTCCACCTAGGTTTATTACCACCTACTACAGAAATACAATTTTTTAATTAAGAAATTAAAATTTCAGAATTTTTTTAAATTTAAATCACAAGCAGGGAAAACAAGTTTACATTTCTGCCAATTTGCTTTTGGTTTACAAGCTTTTTTTTTTGCTTTAGGGTAACAAGATTTAAATATTCAAATTATATAATTTCGAATATCTTACCAGAATCACTTCCATAACACTTCAAAATAAGCCCTTGGAGTATTTATAGTACAGTGCATTTTAACTTCATTTAGTTTAAAATAGATCAAATAGTATGCATTTAATAAAGGTGTACCTTTGATGCTTCCCCTCCGGTTCGAAATCAACTATCTACAAAAAAAAAAAAAAAACTTACAACAATTCTTCTAAGCGGGAAAATTGCACGAATGTCATTGGTTAAAAAGAAATATGCTGGAGTCATCATTTAATCAAATTGTTATACAGACTACAGACAGCAAGGCAGCTGCTGTAGTTCCCGCCACCCTTATTCGAAACACTTTAGGGATGGAACGCCGTTCTAAAACACCGTTTTTTTTTTTAAACACCGCCATCCCTACCTCTTCTTATTTGGTTGGCGGCTAGTATAGTGTTTTGTCTCTGAATGCTTATTAAAGAAGAAAAAAAAGTGATGTGTTGTTTATGGGTAATACATGTCAGAAAGATTCGTTAGGCCTACGCGATATTCTATTTGTGATCTTCTTTCTGTAATGTTCTTTAAGTATTTTGGTTACCATTTTTGATTCGTGAAGGTTGCGCCCCCCCCCCCCCCCTTGAAGTCTGGGGGGGGTGATGATTATAAAGAACAAGTATTTGTTAAAGTGGTATCTTTTTAGACAAAAATAAGCCATTTCATTGAAAATTTTCGAATTTTTTTCGACCCCCCCCCTAAAATTTCAATGACGCAGTCTGCGTCGCTGCCCCCCCTTGTAGGCACCCCTGTTTCGAGGCATCGCATTATGTATAGAAAATTTATAAACTCCTCGGCTCAACAGCCCGTTATTGGTCCTTGGCCTTGCTTGCCCATTTCAGCTTACGTGACCAAGGGCTCTGGGGTGCTAGGCATGTTGTTGTTGTTGATGATGATCATGGATAAAGATCATTTGGGATCAAAGGCCTCATAGACTGCTTCAGAGATCTGCAGGCAGTTGTCCTCGTTTAGGTTTTTGTAGGGCGAGTTGATTTTCTGCAATTTTGCCTGGATGACTGGACATGAGAAAAGATGTTTTGAATCCAGTTGCGTGTCATTGCAGTTTCTGCAGCTGGAGTATATAATATCGTTTTGGATTTCCATCCTTTTCCATTTTGCTAGGCATATGTCCCTGTTAGGTGGTCAACCTCAGGCGGTTGAACGCGAGCGAGAACCCCTAGTGTTTAGTTCCCAAGCATGCTTGGTCCTCATTTTATCGACGCTTAGAGTATCCGCATGTCAAATCGTTACTTTGAGAAAATCAAGGCCACGCTGAAATGGCTGCTCGGAGCAAATGCTCGAAGTAACTGCGGTGTGAGAGTCAAAACTCGCCCAGTAGTAAGCCTATACAAACTCCACTGTTGAATACTGCCGAGGCCAGATAAACTGCAGTAACCACAACATTGAATTGCAGCGTTTTTGCTCTGAAATAATTAGTCTTTCCGTTTGTTTTCTTATAGATTACTTGAACGCTTACCACAATGTTTCGAGTCATAAGGCTACACTCCTAGCTAACCTAAGTTGGGTAAATAGAAAAATCCTATGGAGAAGGTCCTTTTTCGGATGTAAAGAGTTCCATAAATTATTTGTGAATCCATCCAGAAAACGTGTTTAAAATATTAATTTCGTTTAAGGTCTATCAGATTTGAATATTACTTGAGAATATTTGGCTATTTTATCAGAATGAAAAGTGTATTTTGGTTAAATTGTATTCGGATCATTCTGAATGTAAATATTACCTTACAAGAGTTTCCAACTAACAGACCAACCGGGCTCCCCCCCCCCCCCCATCATTTTTACTATTTGTTTTTACAGCAGTTAGGTTGGCACGGAGTATAGTCCTTTTTAGTTTGTTTTCTTATAGATTACACTCTTAAAACGAACGATTTTAACTCAGTCTGAGGAAATTTTCACTCCTCCAGTCTAGAAAAAGCACTTCTCCTAGGGGAGTGGATCCTTTGTGTGTTAAACCTCCTACAGGATCACTCCAAACGAGTGAGTTTAACTCAGTCTGAGTTAATATTCACTCCTTTCAAGTGTCGAAAATGCACTTCTCCTACTGGAGTGGATTTCACTCTTTTGTTTCAAGAGTGTACAGTAATTGAACGCTTGCAACAATGGTCTAAATCATTTGGCTAGCTACTGCAGTTTGCCTGCCCATGGCAGAATAGCGCCAAATACTTAGCCAAGAGCGTTTGTTTGGGCTTACCACAAAGCGATCAATGGCTTCATTTGGCAAACAGGATTTGCATTAGTTTTTCGCCCGGCAGCCTTGTCCATCCTCGTAACTCTATGGAATATTCTGTTCACACCGGAGAGTGTTTTTCCTAATCTGCCGCCATTATTTTTGCTGGAGATTTATGCTGTAAGCTGCAGGGAAGACAAGGGTTAATGTCTTAAATGAGTTAAAAGCGATAATTAAGTTCGTTCCAGAGCTTTATTCGGGGAAGATGGTGTTTTGTATCGTGTTGAAATGTGCCACATTGCTCAGTAATTTGTGTGATATACCTCTTTAAAGTAGCATAATATGTTATGTGTGTTAAGGATGTAAAGAGAACCTTAAATTAATTTTTCAAACTATTTTTTTCTGATAACAAGTTGTGGTAAATTCCTTTTATCTTATCAAAGTGTAAGTTAGAGGTGTCGAATGTTTTGAGCTTGGTGTTTTTCTTTTGATTTCCGTGTTATCGAATATCGAATAAACTTTTATAGTCAACCATTAGAGTAAATTGATAAAAAAGATAATAATATCCAATGTTTGCATTTCATTTGTTATCGATATAATAAAACTTGTAAAATCTGTTTTTTCTATAAAATTGTGCATTTATGTATAGTTAAGTGTCTTGCTTAAAAAGTATCTTGTCTTGTAAAAAATACTCAATTCTTATTATTAATTCAATATCAATGATAATGGTAAATGTTGATTTACGTGTTGGCGTAAAATATTTGTAATTAATTTTTTCATCAAAAAATCAGAATTTAATTAATAGCACAAATTCTTTATTAAGAGGGATGTTTTGAAAATGTCCAACATGGTTTTCTAATGCAATAATTAAATGTTTATTTTAAAACATTTTTAAACGATACAAGTCAAATTAGTTTTCTCTTTAACGTTTAACAGTAACGTCAATTTTCCTTTTAATCTTCCCTTATTGTTTAATCTTGTCTGCAATTATAAGGTAAGAAAAATAATGTGAAGACCCTTTCTCCTTCAAAAAAGTAATTAACTCATAAATTGCTACGTATTTATTCGACAAAAAAAAAGTATGTTTGAGATGTTACAATGTTTCCGGATTGCATTTTTAAAGAGTTTTCTTGACATCATTTGTTTATAATTTAGCAATGAGAAGATTTCTTCATCCAATTTAGACGACCGACGAGGCTTTAAAATTTTAATTATATGTCAAAATAACGTGGCAAAATATATTTGACAGGGAATAATTCTCTAATATATGAAAGCTAATTGCAATTTTTTATTGTTTTTTTTTTTTAACTTTACTCTTGCTCTTGCTGTAGTCTTGAATTTGCTATGCATTTTTTTTTAATTGATGCGAGTGATAAACCTTAACTTTAAAGGCCACAAACAAAATTTTAAATCAATAAAGATAAAATTATTGATGATTTAAAGTTATTGTGTCGAAAACCAAGTTTAATGGTTCATAGTGTGTTAATAATTAGTACATTTTGATTATTATTTTTTAAAAATACTTCTATGATTCTTTGTTCGCTTCAAAACCAGTGCAGAAACGAATTCATTTTATTACAAAAAATTCAATTGCTAGAATTGCCAAATTATAACAATTTTCAGGACTCTCACTTATTTACAGAGCATTAAAAATATTTATTTCAGTAGGAATCCCTTGATATTCAATTGAAATACATAACTTAGGAAGTACCTTAAAATAACATCCTAAAAAGTTATATAAAATCAATTAACAACTTTATACTCTAAATATGAAATTGTAACATATAACTTCTTTATTAAAAATTAAACAGATAAACTAGCTTTTAGGCCTTTAGGTTTCTTTGTATTCAATACTGAATGTGAGAATTCGCAATTGGTACATATTTTGGCTGTGTTTCACTGCGCTATCAGAACAATGAAGTAATATTTCATGATTTAGATTACATAGAAATTTTCTATTCACAACTCTTGTTCAAGATGTAAACTCACATATTTACACCCATTTTGCACTTGACTTATGAAGTATGTGGTTATAGCATCCTGTGAAAACCTTGTGAATTATTTGTACTTCCTGAAGACTAAAACAAAGCAAGGTCGAAAGTGAAAATTAAATGAAATCTTTATGATTGTTGCATGTGTTAAGATGGTTAAATTTATGTTATAATTTAAGTGTTACGATGGTAATATTTCCGTTTTGTCTGTTGTCTCAGGAAGTTTGTGTCTTTGTTGTCGAGGAAATCAGATATTGATATGATTATTTTTGTGGGAATTCAAAATATTATTTGTCGGTAGTGTAACAAAGTACGTTCAATTAATTATAATAAATTAAATAATTATAGTTTTTAACGGGCTATTATTATAATTATATTATAATTATTAGCCGGCTTGTTTCAACACGTTGTCGAAGAAAACAAAACATCCAATGAAATCGCAGTTCGGAATGCTTGACGTTATAAAACACCAATGATCTTGTTTCAAGTGGTAGGGAAAGAAAACAAAACAACCAATAAAATCGCAGTTTGTAGAGTGTGACATCTTAAGAAATATTCCCCTTCTATAAGACCTTAGTGTACCTTATATTGTTTTGTGACTTTACATTTTGAATAAAATATCGATAATTCGTTAACTTTCATAACACCATGCCAATAGTTCAAACGTATGTTTAAAAAAAATTATGATAACTTTTGTATAAAATAGAAATGAATATTCGATCATGGTATTTTAAGCGAATTTTTAATTTACTTTCTAAAATTATTTTTTAACATAAATTATTACGACTTGGAAATATCACTTTGAAAATAATACTTTTTTTCTAATTTTTTAAATGATATTGAGTCATTCACGTCAAATCGACCAGCCCGAAATCTTCATGTCACAGAATTCTATCTTGATTTTATTCCAAGTACTAGAGACCAATTTATTAGACACGTATTTTTTATTTTTTCAAAATTTTAAGAATTAAAAAAGTTATGATTTTTTAAAACCGAAAAGTTAAGCCTAACTTTTTCTCATTTAGCATTGCGGTCTATGGGAAATTTAGTATTTTCGAACGAGTGTAACTAAAAAGGGTAACCTGGGAACAACTAACAAATTTTTGTATGGAATACTATTACTAATGGTAACATTTTGGTAAAGTGCGCTGTTGTTCCCAAAACTCCTTCTACCAAAATAATTTTTTTTAAAGTCAGAGGAGAATAACATTAGTTCTAATGGAGAAATGGGTACAATAGGTTTGTGTTTATGAAAGAATATGTGCAAGCGTGTTACAATACCGCGTTGAAATTCTATAGCAAATATTTTTAAGCACTTTGTATTATTGAAAAATGTAAATCCCTTGTACCTTTTTAAATTTCAATTAATATTTATATTAAATAAAAAAATATTATAAATATAAGTTAAAATTTGAAAGGAGGAAAAGACTTAAATTTTTCATTAACATGAAGTATTTAAAAAATGTTTGCTATCATGTGAGAAAATTTAATATTAATACTTCAGTTAAAAAAATATAGTCGCTTGCACATATTCTTTCATAACCACAAACCTATTGTACAAATTTCTCCATTGGAACTAATGTTATTCTCCTCTGACTTTTAAAAAAATAATTTTGTTAGGAGTTTTGGGAACAACAGTGCACTTTACCAAAATGTTACCATTAGTAATAGTATTCCTTACAAAAATTTGATAGTTGTTCCCAGGTTACCCTTTTTAGTTATACTCGTTCGAAAATACTAAATTTCCCATAGACCGCAATGCTAAATGAGAAAAAGTTAGGCTTAACTTTTCGGATTGAAAAAATCATGACTTTCTTAATTCTTAAAATTTTGAAAAAACAAAAAATACGTGTCTAATAAATTTGTCTCTAGTACTTGGAATAAAATCAAGATTGAATTCTGTGACATGAAGATTTTGAGCAGGTCGATTTGACGTGGAATTACTCATTACTATTTCCTAATATCAAATGCCTTCCTTCGATATAACAACTATAGTTTACTTCGCATTGCTTCCTTTTAGAGGCATGCTTGCTTGTGAAAATGTGGGACATTCACTGCCATATCCACCTGAGCTTCAATTCCAAATCGCTGTGGTAAAAAAAAGCGATTAGACAGGTTAAAGCAGTAGGAAAACATCAGCACGTGGTTCGAGAGCTGTATAGGATAACATTGGCACGTGTTTCGAGAGGTGAAGAATAACAAACCACGTAACATCACATGAATTTTCCCCATACACTCAATATCTTAACTAAATTCAATTCTTGATGGCGCATGCGCAAAAAAAAAGCAAATAATAACAGGAATGGTGTCAAGCCCCTGTTACGGCCAAAGTTGGAACGGGTCACAAACTGTGTGACCCATGACCCACTGACCCATTCATATACGTGACCCATAACCCAGTGACCCGGACTGACCCAGTGACCCGGACTGACCCAGTGACCCGGACTGACCCAGGAACCTGGCCTGACCCAGAAGCCTGAACTGAGTAACTGACCCAGTTTTCTGAACTGACCCAGTAACCAGAATTGACTCAAACTAAACTAGTAATTGCGACTAGGCTGACTAGCACAACAACTTGAACTGAGCCAACTAACCACTTTTTCTAGTGATGCAAAGACGAGGTTAAAAATGACTTTGTCTCAAGGTCGAAAAACTAAAATTGGTATTGGCTTGATAAAAGTGAAACATGGTACTGCTGGTTCTCATCCCTGCAAACTACATCTGCAGCCATATCACACTTTACACGCACAAGTAGCAAGCACAATCTTGGTTGTATTGTCTCTTGTTTGTGATTAGACTATATTCAAAGAATGGTTTGGTCTCTGGGTCATTCCGGGTCCCTGGGTCAGTCTGGGTCACTGGGTCAAATCCGGGTCTGATAGAGTGACCCAGTGACTCAGACCAAAAAAGTGACCCAGATGACCCAGTGACCCGTTCCAACTCTGGTTACGGCCCGGTCGTTGTGTTTTGAAGCCCTGTTATCTCCTGCCTACTTATTAAAATACACTGGAAATCAAAACAAAACTAAATTCGTGTTGATGCATGCGCACTTAAAAAGCAAACACTAATAGAGGATGGCGTCAAGCCCCCGTTTCGGCCCGGTCCATGTAATTTCAAGCCCTGTTATGGTCTCACATTCCCACGTGACTAACGTTTTTTTGAAACTAATTATATTAATTAAAAATCACAATCATATATGAAAAAAAGTAAGCCTCAGGTGCACACGTAGGAATTAAAAGGAATCTATATTAAAAATTTCGAATTTTCTAGCGCAGTCTAAGTAGGTCTTTTGCAATCCACAGACATACACATAGACAGACAGACATACAGACTCTTTCTTTTATTATTATATATAACACTATCTTAATCAAAGTACAGATAACGTTAATTAAAGTTCTTTTATGTTTAGTCGCATCACATGGTTTTGTATCATCTTACTGCACATGAAATAAGCACTTTTTAATCAAGTAAAACGAGAAGAGAAAGCACCCAACACATTTAAATAATGCAAATTATACTTGCTTATAGGCTCATTACAAGTCGCAACCTCGAAACGTGAAGTCATAGGTCATAAACTTGTTAGAGCATACCAAGGTCATTGATGACTACTTTTAAGAAAACAGTAGGCATATAATTATCTGCTTACCTTTCCTGGCATATTACCTTTTCCGCTGAGTTTTAATGTATTTTGCTGCTGCAATATCCCTTTAAAATGATATTTTTGTCCTTTTACATCAATGAGGTTGTTTCACGTCGTGGTTGGCAACAGCTCCAAAGGATTGTTTTTATTTGTTGCCTGGTATTACTTTTGCTTTGGTATTCGAAAATTAGTTTTCTACACTCTGTGCCACCCTAACTTGGGAAAAAACAAAGAGTAAAAAGGCAGAAGAAAAGCGCGGTTGGTCCGTTAGTTGGAAACTCTTGTAAGGTAATATTTATATACAAAATGATGTGTATACAATTTTACCAAAATACACATTTCATTCTGATAAAATAGCCAAATTTTCTCAAATAATATTGAAATCTGTTAGATGTTAAACGAAATTAATGTTTTGAACATGTTTTCTGGATGGATTCACAAATAATTTATGGAACTCTTTAATGCTCGGAAGGATCTTCTCCATAGCATATTTCTATGTACCCAACTAAGGTTGGCAATGAGTGCAGTTCAACCCTTAAAGTAAACTTTTACAAAAGATAATAATATCAAATATTTTCATTTGATTTGTTATCGATAGAACAAAAACCTGTAAAAACTTTTTTTTCTAAAATGTTCTTTAATTTATATTTAAGGGTCTTGCTAAAAAAGCGTCTTGTCCTAAGAAACATTAATTATTTATTAATTCAATATCAATCAAATTGGTAAATGCTGATTGACGTGATGGCGCAACACATTTGTGATAAACTTTATAATAAAAATAATCAAAACTTAATTAAACAGCACCAAATACTTTAAGAAAGATGTATTCAAAAGTTGAGCCACTGTTTCCTAATCTATGCAATAGTTAAATGTTACTTTTTAAAATATATTTAAACGATGCAGATTAGTTTCCTCTTTAATGTTTAACTATACGATCAATTTTCTTTTTAATTTTCCATTATTGTTTAATCTTGTTCGCTATTGTAAGTTAAAAAAAATAACGTGAAGATCCTTTCTCCTTCAAAAAAGTTATTAAGCATATTTCTATTTACCCAACTTAGGTTGGCACAGAGTTTAAGAATATTTTACTTATTAAATTTTTTTACATTCCAACTTCTTGCTATGCTGTTGGCTGTTCAAAACATTTGTAAAAGGAAGCTAGAGAGAAAAGTTTCTTTTCATCTCGGTCAATTTGGGGGTGAAACCGGAGGAACAGAAGCTTTCTGCGTTTCATTGTATCAATTAATTTTAGATATAATTCTTTATTCAGTTAGGATAAAAAAAATATAAACTCTTGGTATTTTTTTATTTTCATTGCGCTATTTAGTTTATATCTAAAATGCTTTAGATTACTTTGCTTACCTATATCCCATTTTAAGGAAATCTTGTTTATAGTTCCTTGTCAATTTCATTAACGGTTATTAAAATTGAAATTCATATTGATATATAATTTTATCATCTTCCTCTTATCACATAAAATTCCTAATAAGATCTTCGATGCAGGATTTTCTTAATTGATAGATTCAATCACCACGCCATAAATTAAGCAACCATTTTTAGCCTACTTTTCTTTTTTTTTTAATTCGAAGAATTAAAACAAGAAGTTCTAAAAGAACTAAAATAGCCTACTTTCCTGTTACTTAAATACTTACTAAAATTCTTATCTTGAAAAAACTAGGATCGTTTCAGTAAGTGACATCAACAACCGTTTCTACATTAAATTTATATACAAAAGAATAAATTTCACTAACCACAGCATCTAGCTATAATTTCAACTTCGTAAAGCCATTATTTTCATTTATTTTCTATCACCAATAAAATAAATATTACTTATCGTCCGCATGATTTAATTGCGGTTATAAATAAATATTTAATTTTTCGTAGAAAAAAACCCATAAAACTATTCCAAAATGCACTTAAAATAATAAATGTAAATAAACAAGTAGGTTTGTAACAGAACCTGTCACTTAACCTGCTTCCAAACAACAGTTGTGTTTAACAGGTAAAAAGGCGCCAAACACAGCATTAATTCTATATTAAACATTTACCAGCTAAATTCAGCTAGTTTCATTTATTTTATTTCGAGAATTAAATAATTATTACTTAAATCGTTTGCAAAAAATTATATTTCAAATAATAAATATGTAATATTTTTCTCTTTTGAATAGAATGAAAACATTGCTTACCTACATACAGAATCTTGAAGTGAAATATATTTGACGTCATTTCAAACTGATCGATGTCGCAAAAATAAATTTATTTTAATTCATTGTCTAAAAGAATTAAAGTTTCTCAAGCGATTGTTGCCATGGCAATGGTGATTTATTTCTAATAAAATGGCTTCCTATGCTTTTTAAATGAGCATTAAATGTTAAAGTTTTTTAAGTAATTGAAGTACTTAGAATTCGAATTCTTTTCTGAAATTTTCAATATATTCTCATTTGGATACGCTGAATTTTTTGACGTATATCACTTTTCCGTAGCATTTGTAGTTAAATTCAGCGATTTAAATGACTCGAAATTGAATTTCAATGCTAATTCAATGGGAAATTCGTCGACAAATAGTAGATTTATGTCCGTCCGTTCGTACAGACAGACGGACAAAAAGTATGAAAGTCGGGTCTTTGAGGTCATAGCTTTCTAACAAAAAAAGAATTTTTAAGATCGGATGGATAGAACCGATTTTGGAAGGGGGGTACGGACAGACGGACGGACGGACAGACGGACGGACGGACATCGACCGCATGTCAATACCTACTTTTTTATTTTTTTTAATTCTTCGAATTAAAAAAAAGAAAAGTAGGCTAAAAAATGAAAAAGTAGGTATTGACATGCGGTCGATGTCCGTCCGTCTGTCCGTACCCCCCTTCCAAAATCAGTTCTATCAATCCGATCTTAAAAATTCTTTTTTTATTAGAAAGGTATAACCTCAGACACCCAACTTTCATACTTTTTGTCCGTCTGTTTGTACGATAGGACGGACATAAATCGACTATTTGACGACGAATTTCCCATTGAATTAGCATTGAAATTCGATTTCGAGTAATTTAAATCGCTGAATTTAACTACAAATGCTACGAAAAAGTGAGAAACGTCAAAAAAAATTCAGCGCATCGAAATTAGAATACATTGAAAATTTCAGAAAAGAATTCGAAATCGAAGTACTTCAATTATTTAAAAAACTTAATTTAATGCTCATTTAAAAAGCAGGAAGCCATTTTTATTAGAATTAAATCACCATTGCCATCGCAACAATTGCTTGAGAAACTTTAATTCTTTTAGACAATAAATTAAAATAAATTTATTTTTGAGACATCGATCAATTTAAGATGACGTCAAATATATATTTCACTACGAGATCTTTGTATGTTGATATAAATTGTTTTCATTCTATCTAAAAGCGAGGAATATTACATATTTATTCTTTGAAATATAAATTTTTGCAAACGATTTAAGTAATAATTAATTTAATTTTCGAAATAAAATAAACGAAACTAGCCGAATTTAGCAAGTAAATGTTTATTGAGGAGTAGTTTTTTGGTTTTTGTTCTACGAAAAATTAAATATTTATTTATAACTGCAAATAAAGCTGTGTTTAGTGAAAGATGCTGTGTTTAGTTAGATGCTGCGTTTAGTGAAATTTATTTTAAATTTAATGTGGAAAAACGTTTGTTGATGTCACTTACTGTTACGAATCTAGTTTTTTCAGGATAATAATTTTAGTAAGTATTTAAGTAACAGGAAAGTAGGCTGTTTTAGTTCTTTAAGAACTTCTTGTTTCCCTTAACTTCATTTAACACATTAGAAAAAACTTGAGTCGAATATTAATAAAAGAATACCGTTTCTCAGACAGTAATTTTTAACTTTTAAATTCGAATGAACTAACTTTTGACTAAACTTCTAAAATTAAAAAAGTTCGTTGGTCTTACTTTGGCATCGTTACTAGTTAGCACTCACGGGACATTTTCTGTAAACATAAACGCATGTAATGAATTTTTAAAACATAATACTACTGAAAAAATAAATTTGTAAAGCAGATCTATAAAAAAAACGAACTATTTCTGTTAATTGCAGTACCAGACAAATACACTCTTAAAACAAAAGAGTGAAATTAACTCCAGTGCATTTTCGACACCCTAAAGGCATGCATATTTTCTCAGACTGAGTTAAAATCACTCGTTTGAAGTGATCCTGTCGGAGGTTTAACGCACAAAGGATCCACTCCAAAAGGAGAAGTGCATTTTCCAGTCTGGAGGAGTGAAATCCACTCAGACTGAGGTAAATTGGGAGTGTTTGTTTTAAGAGTGTAGATTTTTAACCCATAAAAAATATCCTAGACCTATACCTTGTCCATCTAGAATGCGAGCCTCGAAAGCATTTTCATCTCCCATCCCCGCATAGGGTTTCCTTCGAAACGACGTGAGAGTGTTTTTCCCCACCCAACTTGGGTTTGAACTTTTCGGATTGTTAACCTCATAACAGAACCTCAAACGCGTTAAGTTTAGAAAAGCGTTGCCCCCCCCCCCCCCCCCCTTTCCTAGAAAATTAAGCGAAGAGGAAGAAAGTCTTTTCGAGGCTCACATAGTGAATAGACAGACTATAGACAACGATTACAAATGAATGGCTCACTGGAAGAACGTGCTATCTGACATTTTTGGAAAAAAAAAGTAAGATTTTTGGTATCAATGAACATGTTATTCTCTCCTCTAAAGATAACAAGTATTCTATTTTTCCTAAACTTTAAGTTAAGAATATTCTTGAGGGTATTAGGATAAGTGTTTGGTTCAACAATGTCGATTTTTTGGTGTTTTTTTTTAAAGTTCTACACATATTTAACTTCAATCTAAGACTAAGATTATCGATTTCTGTTTAGTGGTTTTCTTTTTATAAACATTTTTGGGAAACTCTAAACATCATTTCTTACCTAAACCTTAAATTTCTTTTGTGCTTCCTGAAATATAAGGTTTTTCAACAGTTAAGAACATTTTTCTCAGGAACTATGAAAGATAGCAACATGTTTTGTTTTGTTATTTCTTCCCCATTAAATAGCTCTTTGATTTAAACTGAGGGATTTTAAATATCTCTGCTAAATTTTTTTTATAAAACTTTAAATATGACCTTTTTGTGTGTTTAATACATAAAAAAATCACTGTAAAAGTAATTTTTCTACTTTGATATATCCTCAGTTTAAATTAGGGTTCCTTCATACGCAGATATTCCAGTAACCCTAGTTTAAATCAATGAGCAACTGAGGATATATCAAAGCAGAAAAATTACTTTTACAGTGATTTTCTATATATATGTTTAAAAAAACACAAAAGGTCAGATTTAAAGTTATATTACTTTTTTTGAGCAGAGGTATTTAAAATTCCTCAGTTTAAATCAAAGAACTATGTGTAAGGAACAAAACATAGCAAAAAAAGTTCATAATGATATTTCATATAGTTCCTGAGAAAAAGGTTCTAAAATTTAGGCAAATTAACCCTTCCAGTCCCAAAAATTTACTACACTACAGAAACATCTGATATTCACAAAATAAGCTTATTTTAGGTCAAAAATAAGATTTCCATAAGAAAAAAAAATTCATTTAAATTTTTTATATGGTTTTTGAAACAATGCCAAAAATTTTTAACTGTTCAAAACAACAAAATAAAAATATATATATTACCTAAAAACACTTCGAGTCATATATTTTAAGGTATCTGACAATATTATTACAAAAAATTTAATAATTATTGTAACCGAAATAGTTTAAATTTTGTTTTAAATATGAGGAACTGAAGTGAACTTTTAAAAAATCAGGTGAAACGCTTATTAGATATTTTCTGAATAAAAAAAATCGTAGTTCTGATTTCTATTGAGATTAATGTAAAATATTGTCTAATAAAACAGAGTGTGGAGAATCGAATGATGTGTGTTTGGATGTCATAACGGGACATACACATTTAGAAAAAAAATATTGAAAGTGATGATGCCAAATAGCATCACTGGGACTGAAAGGGTTAACATGGGCGAGATAGAACCATCCGCCGACACCCCTTAATCGTTTACAAGCACCGTTTTGAACGCATCTAAGTGCAAACGAAAACCTTAAAAGTTCATTTTCACCTTTTTCTACGTACACTGCCAACCTAACTTGGGTAAAAACAAATAGTAAAAAGGCAGGGGGAAAAGCACGATTAGTCCGTTAGTTAGGAACTCCTGTAAGGTAATATTTACATACAAAATGATCTGAATGCAATTTAACCAAAATACACTTTTCATTCTGATAAAATTGCGAAATGTTCTCAGACAACATTCAAATGTGTTAGACCCTAAATGAAATAAATGTTTTAAAAATGTTTTCCGGATGGATTCACAAATAATTTATGGAACTCTTTACATCTTCTCCATAGCATATTTCTATTTACCCACACGCAAAAAACTGTCTGGTACGTACAAACGAAAATTGAGTTCTCCCAACCAAACTGTTCGGTTGCTATAGGACTGACAGGACTGTGTAGTTTCAAGAACCAAACACGTTTGGTTAGAAGCGTTCGGCTGGCGCAAACGACTAGTTCGGTTGAGAGAAACTACACTGATACCGCGCAGTTTAGTTCTCACACAAGTTTGTTTCAACCGAGCTCATTGAGGCAGTCGGGTCGTTAATAAACTCGTTCAATCGAACGAGTATAGTTATTTAATAACAAAACTGGTAGGTTTGAAAGAAACCACCAGTTTTGGAGAAAACTGTGCCAATTAAACACCCTTCAACCGAACTTGGTTGAGTTGCAGGACCAGCACCATTTTTTGCGTGAATAAACACTTTTGCAACTTAGGGTTGGCAAAGGAGTGTAGAACGTTCTTCCTACCAAGCTCTTCAAATGTATTTCTCAGGGAATTTTATTGTGATTAATAGTGATCTTTTTATTGCTACCCCAACACCTTGATGAAAATTTAACACCAGGATTTTTAGTGCTTTTTCACTACCCAATACCAACTTTTCCTCCGTTGTAAAAGAATTCTATTTGTTTCTACTTTAGTTCGTTTTCAACGAATAGTGGTCAGTAAATTTTATTTAGTGCGGAACAGGTAATTTGTAAAAATGTAGTTTTGTAGCGTTGATGTATATTGTAATATATGGGTGATTGTCAATGTGCAATATTACTAAATTATTTTACTATCTGTTGCATGTGCTTATCGTATCTTTTATTTTTCAGAACTCTCAAGAGCCCAAAGAAACTTGGCCAACACTTTAAGCAATTTTAAATTAGAATGCATTGCTGGTAGTCAAACTGATGACGAAGTCATTATAGGTGAATATTATTTTAGTCAAACTATTAATTTTTTTAAAAATGCGTAAATTTAATTTTAATAAAATGCATACAAAGTTTTAATAGGAAAAGTAAAGTTTAACTTTTAGACCAAATATTAAATATCCTAGTCTGTTGGAACCTAGGCTTCATATGGTTATAATTAAATTTAGATTTACAGATAAACTATGAAACAACGAATTAAAAATAAAGTAACTGTAAAAGTTCCAGCTATTTATTGGGGTGGTTTCACACAGGGCCCGACTTACAACTTTAGGGGCCCAGGGCACGATCAAATTTGGGGGCCCCAAAATATACCTCGATAAAAGATTTGCGTGTATTTTCTTATCTTTCAGTGTTTACCAAAAAATCACCGAAGTAATTAGCTTAGAAAGCATGCTTAATCCCCCCAAAATAACTATTTTTGTGAAGTGTTTAATTCAGAGTTTAAACACAATTTCATAAACAACTTTTGTTCATGAATTTCATTTTTTTTATTTACTTCAGATAAAAAAAAGTTTGGGACAGTTGTATTGAGCATAAATGTTCATGAAGAAAATTTGGCGGCCCCCTTAAAATGGGGGGCCGTCGCCCTGGGCGCGTGCCCCGTTTGCCCTGATATGGCCCTGGTTTCACGTAGTGTAACTCTCCTGTTTTCTTTTTTGCCTTTCCTTTGATTTCATTGGCTATTTTGATTTCACGCTCAAAATGATCGTTTTTTTTTCGTTGCTGGATTTGATTTTCCACCTATTCAATCCGTTTGAATTCGATTAAGTTTCAAGTATGCAAAGCATTAAAAAAATCGGTTTAGATGATATTTTGTGTTGTGCGAAAAAATTAATCGAAAATGTGGGACAGCAATTGAATCGGTGAGTGCAGAAACAACGTCAGTCACAAATTTCAAATTTTTCAGGAGGGAGAAAAAACGTAATAACTGCTTCATTATTTCTGCACTAAACACTCGAAACAAACGTCCTGTATTTACGGAACTACTCAATAGACAAACGTAGTTTTTGCACCCAACACGCATCTTTTCTACGCTTATTTTCATTGAAAACGAGTTTTCGGATTTTTTTGACTGAAGTGGTTTCTGCACTCACCGATTCAATTTTACGTGATTCATGAACAGAGAAGATTTAGTTCTAACTAAAGAAAAGTTTGTGCACTATATTCGTTTCAGTAAAGTAAATAAAATATCGTATTGTTCAAAACAAATGTATTCCCAAAAATGCAATACCGCTGGAACTGTTGTCACTCCTGAGGTGAAACCTGTCCATTTACTCTCGTGCAGATCATTTCTTTTCTTGAAATAGTTTATCCTTAAATCAATTACATTACCTTCGAAATCCACTTAATGTTCAAATGAAATTCGATTTAAAGAGTTTTTTTATTCCATTTACACAAGGATTTGCTCCTAATCTATCTTTCCTTCGCCTAACTTAACATTATTTTAACATTAATCTTAAAATATGAAAAAAAATTACACTTTTTCTTTCGAAATTCTATTTTAAGATCACGAACTTGCAAAAAGAAAGAAAAGAAAAAATGAATTAAGAACAAAAGTTTTCTCGTCTGCTTTTATTAAATTACACTCGAAGCTGTTTCTTCTTGCTTTCTGAGCAGGTGGCAGTCTTCGTATATAATCGTCGACTGCGTGGAATCGATTAGAATCCTTCCACGTTTGTGTAATTTAATATTTCTGCATTATTTATGTATTTTAATCACCTTTTCCGGTGGGGTGACTCGCAACTGTAACGGAACATTCTCGTTTAATGTCAGATTTATGTAGGTCGGTTAGAGCGCTAATGTGCTCCTTTGAGATTCGATATTTAACTTTAATATCAAGGAATAGTTTCAGTTAGAAGGTAATTTTGCGTTGGAGCATAAGCTAAGTACCTAAATAAAATTCTACGGGCATTAAATTTTAACTATGGAGTTGGATAATGGAAGGATTACAAAGTGTTAAAGACTTGTGTAAATAGAAATACGTATTTATATTAAGGAATAGTCTCAGTACGCGAATACGAAAGTAATTTTGCGTCAGAGCATAAGCTAAGTACACAAATACAATTCAATAGGTAGTAAATTGTAACTAAAGGAGTTAGATAATTGATAAAGATTACTAAATGTTAAAGATTTGTGTAACTGGAAATATTTATATTAAATGAAATTAATTTTCCAACCGTACTCTTACAGAAGGTAATTGGAGGATTTTAAATGTTGAAATGGCGCTTTATATTTTTAATTTCAATTATACTTTATTTTAAATATAAAGTAATTAAAGTATTGTGATGGGGTGGAAATCCGAAATGGAGATTTTGTGTTTTCTACACGTTTTGGAGGGTGACGATTGTAAAAAAGTGATTTTTGAACATTGCTCTGTCTGTCTGTTTGAAAACACCCTACAGCACGAACTAAAAGAGCTATGGACTACAAATTTAGTACATGGGTTCCTAGTATCTATCGGACATCATACGGTTTTATAGACAATTGCGCATGCGCAAACGGTTTCTATCTTTCTTCTTCGCTTGATCCAAGCGTTGGGATCGTCAATCACCTGAATCTTGGTAGCTAGGAACCACAGAGATAGTAGTTAAGTATTAGAGTGGAAGATCACGTAACCAACAACATGGCTTCATTGGGGCTTTACTGGGAGCTTCTTGCGCGTCCCGTCGTTAGCATTGGAGGTCACGTGATCTGCCACTCTATTACTTTAACTATGATTTCTGTAGTAGGAACTGATTTCCTTACACAAGTATAGGCGATTACTTGCTATCATCTCCAAAGTGGCCTGCTAAGGAAACTTCTCTGCAAAATCAATCGGTTATTCACCTGTACTCTTCATATGGCAACAAGTAACATAATCCAATTTATCTCTTCAAAAATATCGATACCAAAGCAGCTGACTTGTACCATTCGTTATTTGTTCTTAAAGGCTGGTTCTTCTGGCTTTGTTCTTAAAGAGTTGCTGGCATTGATGCTGTTTAACTCATTTTTTTCGATAAAACTCCAAATTTGCTCTCATAATTTTAAATCAGCGCCATCTGACCGCCGCCGGTCTAAAGGGTTAAATGCTTTCACTTTCGTATCACTTCCAGGGTTTCAAAATCGTAAACGAAAAGAATGGAAAAAGCATAAAAATAATAATAAAAATGCAGTTAAGGGTTGTTTTGTGATAGTTAAAACACTTATATACGTTTTTTTAAAATGGGCTCTCAAATAATGATTTTCATCACCGTTTCCTAATTGTAATTAATCTATAATTGAATTAAAAGGGTATTTTTCCTGTTTCAAAAACTTTTTTCGGTGTATCTGAGACAATAACAATTTTAAAACTAATATTTCCTACATTTTGAATTAAAAAAAAATATCAAGCAATTTTGCTCACAAAACATTTTTTGCTCTCTTTATTTTTTGTTCTATATAAAATTTTTTGACTTCAACTTTACACCGTAAACTTATTTATTAAATTTAATAAAAAAAACCCACTCTATACCTTTATTCTCTTTTGCAAAGTATTTCTTGCTATTTCTAAAAAATATATTATTAATTCTGTAAAAATAGTAAATTCCATCATGTTTAATAAAAACTTAAATTTGATATTTATTTCGATTTTACACCATATTTTATTTGTTGTTATTTAATCATGTACGGTAATTAAGTTAGCTTTTTTCAAAATATGTAATCTTTTTTTTTTATGAAACTCTTTTGGGAAACCTAAAAAATTAATATAAGCGCAGAGTAGTTGGAAGTCTAAAGTTAACTATAATGGCGCCATCTACTTATGTTTTTTAAAAGTTTTTATTCCCCAAAGCAACATTTTTTTTTAATTTTTAATTTCTTGCTTTATTTCTATTATCTTCTAACTTTTAAATTGGGTGCCTTTTTTTAAAGTGCAGTGTTAAGAGTTTTTTTTTTAAATTTATTCTTCAATAAATTGGCTCCGTTTTTTCTGTCATAAAATAGTTTAAAGTTTGTTTCCTTGACATACACCAATTTATTCAAAGAAAAACATACTTATCGAGTTTTACTTTTTCTCTCTTTTAGCCGGAGCCTTAAAGGAATTTAGTAATTTGCTCAATGCCATTGAAGATGAACGAGATAGAATGGTAAGTTAAACGTTCGCATCAATTTAACATCATAAAAACCAAAAATAACTACTTACTTAAATTAACTAAACCTAAACCGACATTAAGTTTGCAGTATACAAATGTTCTATGAGAAAAAGGGTAATTATAAATAGTTCCCATTTTCGAGTGCGAGAATCGAATAAAAAAAGGTGTTTCACATTCAATAAACAATTTTATTTGTTATTTCAAGACATAAATTTATTATTTTTATTAGTTTAGCTTCAGTTAGAGTGTTATTTTAATTATTTTCCCCTTCGATTTTGACGTAACAGGGCGCACGAATATCAGGATCAAGGGAGCAACCAATCGGAGCATTCGAAATTTCGGCTCCAGCGCGTTGTTTACGCAGTTTCCTCCGCCTAGTACATTTCTCTGCTGCAAACTAAAGCTCGGTTTTGGTATAGGAGAAGTTGCTTTTTTGTTGATAGTATTTCTTTCCAATTTTTCAGCTCGAACAAGCTCAAGCTGCTTTTATTAAACCAATTGAAAATTTTAGAAAAGAGTATATTGGAGGAGCTAAGGTAAAATTGCATATTTTTAACTAGTACCATTATTTTCGGTTATACTGTTTGATGTTCTTCTGTGATGTTGCATTTGCTGTAAAATAATACAGGGTGAGGCAAACAAAAGTGGCCACGGTCTAGAGATAGGAATACTTTGAAATGCTTGGCGAGAAAAACTCTTGAAGCCGCCTGAAACCTGTTTTTGCATTGGTTGGATCGGAAAAGCTTCACATTAGAGCTACTCATAGACTAGTGGCGAGTTCAGATCTTAGTTTGCATTGTACGAAGACGTCCCATAATGCAAATTTTGTGTCTTGCAATCAATTTAGAATGTTTCGTATTACCAAAACCAAAATGGTCCGATTCTCTAGGATAAATGACGACCGAAACAATCAAATAATCACTAGTGAGAACTTTTCTTAATCAGCTCTACAAACATTGTTTATATTTCATTTCAACTATCTTTTAAAACCGTAGCGTAGTTGCCGGCAAATAAGAGTCGTTAAACGTTTGTTTGAGCTTAATATTGAAGCGATCGATAGCTTCAGTTAGCAAACCTGTTTTTATGTTGGTTTTATACTTCGCAACATTTATGTCATATTCTTATCTCTTGTCCGGGGCCACTATTGTTTGCCTCACCCTGTACTTAAATGGTTTTTTCAATCTATATTTCACTTCAAAAATGGTTATCATTAATTACATAGATTTTACAGTTTATAACAAAGTGGAATATTTTCTTAAAACAACAATTTTGTAGGATTTTGTGTTTGAGTAAGTTTTGTTTGAACATCAGAATATCCGCAAACGACCATTGAAGTGTCTCATAGGAATAGATTCTTTAGATTTTAGATAATTAAAATCCTTAGTAATTTAAGGTAGGCGAGTACCCAAAATTCTAAAATTTTTACTATTACTTTAATCTTTTCCAAATTTGGCATAGTGATTTTAAATATAATGAGCAATGCTTTTCGGGCATTTTTTTTATTTAAATATAATTGATTTATTTTAAACGGTGTTTTTCAACTAAAAAAAGGGGTTAACGCTAACACTTTTAGCATAAAAAGTTTTACATTAATTTACCTGAAATTTTTTACAGATGCTATTTCAATATATGTCTGTGCCATGAACCTCTAACATCTGGTGTAAATAGACAAGTTTTATTTTTAGCCTACTTTTCTTTTTTTTTAATTCGAAGAATTAAAAAAAAATGAAAAAGTAGGTATTGACATGCGGTCGATGTCCGTCCGTCCGTCCGTCTGTCTGTCTGTCTGTCTGTCCGTCTGACCGTCTGTCCGTCTGTCCGTACCCCCCTTCCAAAATCGGTTCTATCCATCCGATCTTAAAAATTCTTTTTTTGTTAGAAAGCTATGACCTCAGAGACCCAACTTTCATACTTTCTGTCCGTCTGTCTGTACTATCGGACGGACATAAATCTATTATTTGTCGACGAATTTCCCATTGAACTAGCTTTGAAATTCAATTTCGAGTCATTTAAATCGCTGAATTTAACTACAAATGCTACGGACAAGTGAGATACGTCAAAAAATTCAGCGCATCGAAATGAGAATACATTGAAAATTTTAGAAAAGAATTTGAATTCTAAGTTCTTCAATTATTTAAAAAAACTTAAAAGTTTAATGCTCATTTAAAAAGCATAGGAAGCCATTTTTATTAGAATTAAATCACCATTGCCATCGCAACAATCGCGCGAGAAACTTTAATTCTTTTAGACAATAAATTAAAATAAATTTATTTTTGCGACATCTATCAATTTGAAATGACGTCAAATATATTTAACCTCGAGTGTCTTTGCATAGTGGTATGCAACGTTTTCATTCTATTTAAAAGCGAGAACTATTACATATTTATTCTTTGAAATATAAATTTTTGCAAACGATTTAAGTAATAATTATTTAATTTTCGAAATAAAATAAATGAAACTAGCCGAATTTCTAGCGGGTAAATGTTTAATATAGAATTAATGCTCTGTTTGGCGCCTTTTTACCTGTGGAAGCGGGTTAAGTGACACATTCTGTTACAAACCTACTTGTTAATTTACATTTCCTATTTTAAGTGAATTTTGAAGTAGTTTTATGGTTTTTGTTCTGCGAATAATTAAATATTTTTTTTATAACTGCAAATAATCATGCGGACGATAAGAAAATATTTATTTTATTGGCGATAGAAAATTAATGAAAATACGTAATTGCTTTAGATGTTGAAATTATAGCTGGATGCTGTGTTTAGTGAAATTTATTCTAATGTATATAAATTTAATGTAGAACGGTTGTTGATGTCACTCACTGTTACGAACCTAGTTTTTTCAAGATAAGAATTTTAGTAAATATTTAAGTAACAGGAAAGTAGGCTATTTTAGTTCTTTTAGAACTTCTTGTTTAATAAAAATTTCTAACTGTAAGTTAATCGAAAAAAAAATATTTTTTTTTGCGGTTAGTTTATAACATTTTTCTTAATAACTTTTTTTCTTGTAATTTGTATGTAACTCTAGAGGGGCATTGCATGCATCAGTTCAAAACGAAGAGTTTAACACATAATTAATGTTTATAGGATGAAAATTCAATGTGGTATACTTGTTAGCGTTAACCTCTTTGTTTTAGTAGAAAAACACCGTTTAAAATAAATGAATTATATTTAAATAAAAAAAATGCCTAAATAGTATTATTCATTATGTATTTGAAATCACAATGCCAAATTTGGAAAAAATTAAAGAAATAGTAAAAATTTTAGAATTTTGGGTATTCGCCTTCCTTAATGCTTAGGTGACTGTATATTCGTTAATTGAATCAGAATTTCACAACAGGCTAGAAATGTTTTTAAGAAAATGCTAGGATATATAATGAATGCGCATCTTGTTCTTCTTTTTTGGTTTTAGTTAACCATACCGTTTAACCTAGTGGGTCAATAAAAGGGGCACCAAACATGCTTTGGAACTAAACATCGAAGACTCTGCGTGAGGCTGACCACCTTACCGTGACATATGCATAGCACCATAGAACCCTAGGTCACGAAAGCTGAAATGGACACGGCAGGTCTTGGTCCAGTAATGGGCTGTTGCGCCGAGGAGTTTAGTTTACAGTTTAAATTTAAAATATAGTTTTTGCTAGTTAATTTTTTAAGAGGTAGTTTTATTTCTCACTAAAAAAAATCATTTGCATAACTTAAGCCACACTTAGCCTAGTAAAAACAGAGTGCATTCATACTGTGCTCGACAAAGTGACATATCATTTATCCCTACGCTAACTCAATGGAAGATGCGACACTTAAGAGGACTCTCTTGGGAATTTCACATCTTGAAAATCGTAATGTTATTCCTATGGAAAACATTCGCAAGTCAATTACCGCCACAAATTTATTAAAAAGTTACTAGTTTCTTGTATCATTGTAAAGAACAAAAGGAAGTAAAAGGATAAAACTTATTTGTTTTTTGAAAATCACATATTTAGTATTTTTAAATTTTTTTTATTAGAACTTAATGCTTACTCCATTTTTTACTAACTTCAAAAAATTATTAAAAATACTAAGTATGTGATTTTCACAAAACAAATTAGTTTTATCCTTTTAGTTCCTTTCGTTCTTTGCAATGATGTAAGAAACTAGTTACCTTTTAATAAAAATGTGGCGGTAATTGACTTGCGAATGTTTTTCCATAGGAATAACATTACGATTTTCAAGATGTGGAATTCCTAAGAGAGTCCTCTTAACCGTGCATGGTGCGATATATTTTCGTCATATTTTACGTTCGTCTAATTTTTTCTTCGTCTAATAATTGGCTTACTTTTGTAGGATAGAAGAAAGAAGTTCGACAAAGAAACAACGAAATTTTTTCAGTCTCAGGATAGGCACCTTAATCTTTCCACAAAAAAGAGCGGGAATATGTTACAAGAGGTAAGTGAATTTTATGAAAGAATTGACTAGTTAACAGTTTTGGTTGTACATTGAACTTGGAACTCGTCGAATGCACATTCACTAAAGTACTAAAGATATGCTTTCTGTGTCCGTTATAATTTTTCTGATGCAGTTTTTCCGATTCCGAAAATAGTTTTCGGTTTCTCTACCAGATGGCAGGACAATCATCTGGTTTTTCTTTACCGTAGCTCTTTTTTAGCTTCCACATTACGTTTATAACGTAAAAAGTGGAAGGTTTTATAATCGTTCAGTCCGTCTGTCCGTCCGTCTGTCCGTCACCCACTTTCACAGAGCGAACCAAAAGTCGCACAAACAATTGGGATACGTCATTTTAAAGCAAAAAATCGGACTAGGTTACATCCCAAATTTCATTAAAAAATTTAAATTGGAAGTATATTTAAAATTTAAATAACTAAAATTTTAATCTGCATTGAAATAACATGCAAATTCCATTTTCACTCAATATTTTCACTGTTGCCATTTCGTCAAACGTACGAGAAACTTTATTGAAAATAAAAATAAAACCTTTGAAAGAAAATTTATTTATGTGATATAATTTGGTTTGGATTGTTGAAATATCACAATAGACTTCTTTTGATGGTTCATTATGTATATGTATGAAGAAAGATGTATAAAAAATTCTAATTTTGCATAAAATATATGCAATGTTTCTCTTTTATTTTTAAAGCATCATTTTTACTAATTATATATTTTTCGAACTGTAAATTAAATTCCAGCGACTAAAAGAATTATATTTATTAAAAATTTGCATCATTATTCCACGAATTCTAAACAAATTTAGCAAACGATAATGAGTAATTTTTAATTTGACAAAGTATATTAATGAAAATAGTTAATTTTGGCGTTTACAATTCTAAATTAGAAGTCTCTGTGGCGAATTTCTTTCTGATGTGTATAATAAGTGTGTTTCCTGTGAGCATAAATATGGTGTGGAAGCGGTTTTAGTTACAGGTTCTGTAACAAACCAACTTGTTATATATAAAAAATGAAAATAAAAGTGCTTGCATTGGAACTGGGGTTCCAAGAACAAACTAAATTTTTTGGACAAGCTTATCAAATTTTAATATCAAAGACGTTGAAATTAGTCGTTTAATTTTGTTAGAGCAACTGGAATTTAGACATGCTGGTTTAAATTTAAAAATCCTTATTTCGCGTTTTATAGGGTTTATAATTTAAGATTGATATCAATTGTTAAGCTATTGAATGGAATTACTTACACCAATTTTGAGGCCTTGCTAAGTTACGTTATGACACAAGATTCATATATATATATTTATACATTTCATTTTATTATCTATTAATCCTAAAATACTTTTAAGATGCTACGAAAATCACAATTAAATCACTCCGTAAAGGGAATTACCAGAGGGCTTTCAATCATGGCGAATCCGATATTCTCAAAACAAAAATATCGTCTTTATATCCCATTAAACCCCCAATGTTCCCCAGACCTACAAAAGCCCGAAGACATTCTAAACCGATTAAAGCGATCCTAATTGGAGCAGGAAATTACAGTTCCCGTGTCTTTAATAACAATGCCTACGTTCCCGTGGGTCCTAACTAACTCAATAATTCAGGATTAGTTTGAGTAGAAAGGGTTTAACAACAGCCGGAAAAGGGCTGTTTAGTGTTTTCGCGACGTTTTAATTACTATTCCCTTAGGTGCGCTGTTGGGATTATTGAATTACCCCCTGTTTTTGGATAGATAGCGTCGGCTAGATGGGTAATTTGGAATTTAACGCCGCCAAAAAAAGGATTTGTTGTTGTTAGAATCTTTGTTGAATTAATTTGTTACAACGTTACAAGAGCGTCATTGTTTGGCATTAATGCAATGTGATTTTTGAAAAGTGTTGTCTGTTTTGGATTTCAACGTTAAATTTTTTATTGAAATGTTTAATTTATTTATGTCAGAAATGTATATTTTTTTTTCGGTGACGTAGAAAATTGATTTTATATTTGAATCGGTGAGTGCAGAAACCACTTCAGTAAAAAAAAAAAATCCGGAAACTCGTTTTCAATGAAAATAAGCGCAGAAAGGCAAGATGCGTATTGGGTGCAAAACACTACGTTAGTCTGTTGAATAGTTTCGTAAATACAGGACGTTTGTTTCGAGTGTTTAGTGCAGAAATAGAGGAGGAGTTATTACGGTTTTTCTCCCTCCTGAAAAATTTGAAAGTGACTGACGTTGTTTCTGCACTCACCGATTCATTTTTGTTCTGTCGAATAGGGTAATTTTGGCCCACACTTTTCAAGCTAATAACTTATTCTTAAATACACTCTACAAAAATTTGTTTGCTGCTTCAAGTCTACCTTGACCTATAAGTAAAAATATATTCAAGAAGAAAGTCAGGGTTTTATGCTTGGCCCTAAGTTACGGTCTTCTTCCATTCGACGTCTTTGTTTATATAAGAGATTGGGCTTTAAACCGCTTGTTGAAGAGCGAAAATTGTTTGTTACTTTAAAGTTTTGTTAATATTTCCGCATTGAATATTTTTACAAACAGATTTTTTTTTATGTCATAAATGTAGATGACTTACAGGTCCCGACAATCCCACTTTTTGAAATTGGTTCGAATTTCTTTTTTTTAAAATTTTGTATAAATAATTTCACAAGTAGTATTCGATGCAATTTTTTTAAAAAAAAGAGAATAATAGAGACCTGTAAGTTACCTACATTTATTATTAAAAAAAAAACCTTTTGTAAAAAATATTCAGTACAGCCGGAGAAATGTGGCAGAGAAAATATTCCCCCCCCCCCGCTCCGCCATTGGATTCTCTGGTTACTCTACTTTGACGATAATTTAAACTAGCAAATACTTTTTTTCAAAAATTACATTACATTAAATTATTTATTGTTGAACTGTTCACTATATCTATTTAACCGCCATTGATTTATAGCTGGCTACCATAATACAATAAAATCTTTTAGTTCCTATTTCACTTCAATAACTTTTTCATGGCCCACCAATCCATTTCTACAGTATGGAGTCCCCCAGTCATCAAACCGTCATTCCTTAGGAAAAGTCCATTTTATTAAGTTTTTATCATCTAAGGATATTATCCAGGATAGGCCGTTTTTAGGACGCGGCATCTTTTACGATTGGGATAGATAAAAGCTATGTTCAAAGAAATAACAATATATTCCTATTAATCAGTTCACTTATTTGTTTGTATTAATTTTCATTAATTTGTTATATATTTTTTTGTTTCGTTTTCATGGTTGTTCGTTAACTAGATGCTTAAACTTTAAAGCCTGGGCAATAAGAAATTTTTCTGCCTTGTGGGAGAGAAGCTTGAATCATCAATATACGCATATAGACGATAAATTGTTTTCTAGAAAAATGTATTATTTAATCCAAATGTTTAAAACTATTAGATTTTTAGCGCTCTATTTAACAACCTTCCAAATTAAACATATATAGTGAGTTTTTTTAAAATATTAAATACGATTGTGTTGCTTACAATATCGTTTCGTGGCAATGAGATTTTTTTTTTATGAACTTGGAATCTGGAGAAAATGCCAGGTACACAATTGGTCACTAAAAAAGGGCACGGGCCGTATATAAAAACATGAAGAATTATTTGGAATTCATTTAATCAAAACATTTTTTGATTAAAATGTTCATTACCTTTCATTCACCAAAATAATTTTTTACTTACAATTAACCTATTATGAAATCTAAAGTAATGAAAGTATTGCGATAGGTTATGAAATTACGAAATGACGATTTTGTATATTTTATACGTTATGGAGGGTGCTGATTTTGAAAAAGTGGTTTTCGAATATAGGCTCGCTTGTCATTCTGTCCGAAACTAATTTACATCTCGAACTACAAGATATAAGGACTTCAAATTGGATAAAGGGTAGTTGCAGTATTTGTAGGGCATATAGTTACCTTTAAATCTATTGATTTATTGGGTGGTCATTCGAATTCGATTAGTATTACAAACCCCATAGTAAACGGCCCATGCAGCCAAAAAAGTCCAACGAATAATATCCCGTGTAGAGGGAGTGCACGTTAAATATCCTTCAAAGTCCTAACGCTGCGTACGATGTCGCCCTTGACGTTTGCGTTGAGTGCATACTCGGGTGTTGGCTCGTCACCTGACTGTGGTTCTAAAATATGACGCTCGTCACCAATAGCCCGCGTGTAGCTCTAGTGCGACGATAATTCAAACAAAATTAAACTAAAACAAACCTCATAGTTTTTCGATGTGATACTGATAACAGCAACAGAAAAGACTCGTTCGTGTAAAAAAACCTCAAACCTCCTTCCAGCAGACATATTTCGAAAGGCTAGTCGGTGTCTGTTATATCTGACCCTCTTTAGTTTTCGCTGGAGGTCGTAAAAGTCAAGTGCACCCCTGTGACTCACAGGGGGTTGTTTAGGGGTCTGTCCTAAAGTGGAGTTGAGTTGTGGGGGGGGGGGGTGTAACAAAGGAGGCTGTAGTATGGACGTAATGGAATGCGTGCAGAAGAGTAGTATATCAGGGGGTTGTTGCATGAACTGGTGGCCTTTGAGGGGGGAGAGATTAACAGGGTTCGTACTCCTCCTGAAATTCCTGAAAAACTCCTGAATTTCATTTTTATTTTTTAAAGGTATATCATCTCTTGATATTTTCCCCCCTCTCCTGAAAAATTGACGACATGACTAATTTTTCTCCTTTCTCATTCGTTTTTCTCTAGTACTTTATCAGGAAGTACTAGAGAAAACCGAAGTCACCGGTTATCTAAGTCACCGGTTATCTAAGTCACCGGTCGGAAAAGTAATGAAATTTTAACAAAGGTCATGAAAATTTAAAAAATCGCCAAATAAGGGCGATTTCCCCCCCCCCAAAAAAAGGGGGTTGGCTTTTACACCAAAGCCTCAAATTTTCCAACATTTACACCCCTTGTTTCCTTCATTCTCGGTCTAAGTCACGAATACAATAATTACACGTATTCAAATTTATTTTGCATTACCTCCTGAATTTTCATCGCTGCACTCCTGAAAAACTCCTTAGGAACTCCTGAATTTCATTATCATAGATAGAGTACGAACCCTGGATTAACGTATTCTATGTGTATTTTATATAAATGTTCAACTTGGAAAAATAAATGTCGACACTCCTTGTCAACCTAAGTTGGGTAAATAGAAATATGCTATGGAGAAGATAGAAGATACTTTCAGGATGTAAAGAGTTCCATCAATTGAGTTTTCCATAAATTTGTGAATCCATCCAGAAAACATGTTTAAAACATGGATTTCGTTTAAGGTCTAACAGATTTGAATATTATTTGAGAAAATTTTGCAATTTTATCGGGATGAAAAGTGTATTTTGGTTAAATTGTATTAAGTATGTAAAGTATTTACCCAATTTAGGTTGGCACGAAGTGTAGTGTGAAGCTGGAACTGGAAACATCACATTATAATTAGTACATTTACTCATTAAAGTAACATAATTGCTGAAAATAGGCAAACAGAAGCGTCTAAAGCAATCTAATAGAAAATGGTTCCTGCAAATTCAAATAACACGTTAAAATTTAACACATATCACGCAACCAACCACCCTAATACAACAAAACAAACAACAACTTTCATATCTTTTAACATACAAAATATGACAAGCTCAGCTTCCCACGGGCTCGATAGCAGACATCGTAAAAAAAACGGGGTTCGTGCATTGATGAAATATGACAAGCTCTTTACACTGAAACTAAACTTCCGAATAAAAATACTATTTTATATGAAAATTTGCGTTCCCGATTTTTTACGATTGATGCTTGAAATTCAAATTTACCACAATTACTTTAACAAAATAATATTTAAGATAAACCGCCATTCATATATAAATGATCCACCACTGTACTAATATTTCAAATCCTAATCGATTAAAAGACCTCGAAAATATCAACTCCAAAACCATATCCATATACGTCTCCATTCCGCACCAAAATATTACGTCATTTCTCGTTCCTGTCCGAGGGAAAACGTAAATATCGGCGTCCCTAAAAATAGCGTAGGATCAACATGAAACGTTTTCACAAGGAAAGAAGCCAATTCTTGTGTATACTTACTCTGACTCTAAATCAATAAATAAACACGGGGCTATATCTGGGTATAGTTTGGGTTCTTTTTAGAGACTATTATCTGTGTGCTTTTGTCACAGAGATAAACTGAGTTTTGGTATAGTATAATGTGGCCATTAGTTTTAATATTTATAATCAGTAACCATTAAATATACATAGATCCCCCCCCCCCCCATTTTATACGTTCTGATGAGTATAGCTTCTTTTTATACTTTTTTTCTTTGGCCTTAAAAATATTATTTGGTAAGAAAAACGACAATTATATTGGTACACGACATGCATTGAAAATATAAAAATACAGATAATATCATATTTTTTATGTATAAAAAATGTATAAAATCTAATATGCAATTAGTTTAAAATAGTGCAATGCTTTTGTAATGCATTTCTTTGTCGAAGAAGACTATGTTATAAAAAGGAACTTTTTAAATTTTAGTGTTTTTCATAAAACCTATAATTTTCGAAACGTTAAAATTTTAACGAGTCGTTTGTTCTCTATCTGACGCAGGACTGGGATGTTATGAAATTAATTTATTGCACGTTATTAAAGCGCACAAATTATCTCGACAATTCAAAATAATAAATAAGGTAATTTAAGTTAGTAAGGTTTTCAAACCTTCCACTTTTTCTTAAAATACATTTTCTTACAGAAGACTGCTTAACGATTTCGCTAGGTTATTCATTCTTGGAAAACCTCATTTCACTTCAAAAACTCAGAACACAACCAGATCATACTACCTAAGAGTTCTATAGTAGGGTAGAGACTGAACCTAGAAACAGCACCATGGACCAACACGGATACAATATAGGGTGGCATGTGGGGCCCGATGGCCGAGTGGTTTGGATTGCAAGCCATAACGCTAGCAGTCCGCGAGCTATAACGGGTGCGGGTTCGATTCCCGCATTTGCCCTGGGTGTACTTCCTTTCACAGTATCAAAATTATAAATTAACTAGCACTTTTGCCACTCCACGGGCTCCGTAGTGCGCCATTGTTGTCGATGGCAGCTCAGTACGAGTCGTTCCTCTAGCGTACTTATAGAACTCTTTGCATACTACATTTCGCATTCGTTACCTAAAACTAAATTTATTAATAACAAACTAGCAAAAACTAGGTAAAACGGAACATATTTGTATGTTTTTAACATCTCACTAGAACGGTCTAGAAGGGCAGCCCAGAAGTTAGAATCCTACCTATTCCCTGCTCTCCACGCGATTGAGTCATTATTGGTGCCAATTTTCGTCTGACTGGAAGATTATTTTCAGTTTTGAAAAAATTGGATTTTGCAAATCGTATGTCAATTTCTTCTTTATGTTTTTTAAAGTATATTGGACTATTATAGGGCAGTAAGGTTATTGCATGCTGAAAGGTATTGGTGAAAAATGATGCTTTATGTTTTGTGTGTTGTTTTCTCTTAGTGTTTGTGTACTTAGGTTGAAATCTTCCGAAATGTTATGCTTGTTTTTCTGTTTTTGTAGCGACGGAGAGGCCAGGACCCGTTCTAGGCTTTACGAATAATTACAAATTACCGTCCTGTTGAAATCGTACATTTTAACCCTTATAGTCCCAGTGATGCAATTTGGCATCATCATGTTTCTGATCATAATTAAGAAAAATAACAATAGGGCTGCATCTCTTGGGATAAATAAGAAAATATTTTCTAATAGAAAAAAGTTCGAAAAATTGAATAATATGCTTTTTGATATAATGAATGGCTATAGAAGCTTACCTTATTTTTAATTTTATTACTACTGATATTCAGGTTAAAATAACGTTTTAGAGCGGAATAAAACGGAGAAAACAGTATAACGATTATATATTTAGACTAATTAGGAATTCAATTTATCAATACTTTGCTTTTTTTTATTGCCAAAATGTAGCCTTTACGGACAAATGTCCCGTTTAGATGGGCATAGTTTTAATGTGAAATGTGTTTGGAATGTGTAAAATAACATGTGTAAAATAATGTTCGTGATGGATCGTGGAAGTATTTTGAGTTAATATTGTACCGATTTGTTTGCTTTTTCATAGATTAGATACATAAAGTTTTACCATAATGAAATGAAAGAATTTAATAATTAAAAAAAATCTATTAATTCTTTGAGTACAACTACAGTTCGAAGTGTTCAAATTTTATGTACTTTTTTATATTATCTTTTATTCTGTATTTGGAAGGGGTTTGATGTAAGTTGGAACCTATTGAAACCTTATTTCGTCGCTTCTCTTTTACATTTTCTTAGAATATTTTAAAATATATATATAGTGTCTTACACAGTACAAATAGGCTAAGTTGTGGGACTTGGATTATTGTCAATTTTCATTCTAACTTACTGTCTATATGCACTTACTTAGCTACACTGCTCAAAAGAATTAGGGGAATGCATGGTTTAAACCATTTCAACCCCCAATGGTTCCATTTGGAATCATCAGCTTGAAAATTTTTCTCACTTAGTTAGCTTACACTTATTTATCGTTAGATGAAAGAATCATGTGTTTTGAATAATTAAATAATGTTTATTTTAATGAAATGAAAATATGAAAAACATGGTAAAACAAAATTCACTCCTAAAAAAATTCATGAACCAAATTGGCCCTAAATTTCTTTACGTTTTCATTCTTAGATATTTAAAAAAATATTTTAACTTTTTGTAACAAAGTTTCAAAAAAATATTGTTCTAATTTATGCAAAAGTTATGATTCCAACTTTTCCCCCCATAAATTTTATTTAAAAAATTAAGATTTTTAACCTGTTTTTTATTGTTTCATTCTGGCTGCATAATGAATCTCTTTTACAAATTTTAGATTTTTAGAATAAAAAATAAAACGTTGGAACTGAAAGGGTTAACAAAAGTACCCAAAGTGCAGCCCTAATTGTTTTGAGCAGTGTATATCCTACCTATCAAGAAGCATTTGAATAAAAAGTTGTCTTAGATTGAGTTAGATTTCTTTTATTCTTTATAAAATTGTAAATTTTGATGCCGTGTATACTTCTGTAAGACTGCATTGAACTATGTAACAATAATAATTAACTGCGATAATTCAGTAAAATATATAAAGTTTTTATCGTTATTTTGTTGAAATTGATTTAAAATTATTAATTATTTATATTATTCTACTTATACACTCTTAAAACAAACACTCCTAATTTAACTCATCTGACTGGATTCACTCCTACAGACTGGAAAATGCACTTCTCCTTTTGGTGGATCTTTGTGTATTAAATCGACAACCTCCCGACAGGATCATCAAAAAAGTGATTTTAACTCAGTCTGAGTAAAATGCATGCCTTTACGGTTCGAAATTTTCAATGGCATCTTTTGTTTTAAAGTGTAAATCTTAACAATAAATATATATTCATCAAGACTTTTTATAAGGGACCTCTAAAAATCATTCTATATAATAAACATCCTTCCATTCCACTAAGCCCATTACTCCGAACTTTTAACACCTCCTTTGAAAGTTTCTAACACATTTATCAACACCAGTTTCGGACAAGTTCCTCGCATTAATAATTTGCTCGGCTCCTCCTACGCCATTTTGAAAACCAATCGACGCCAACGCGCCCCTTTTATACGTGGAAATCCTCTCCACAAATAATATTACAAAAATCCGCATTCAAAACAAATCAATTGAAAAAGCCTTTTCCTGGTTTCTATTTTGGGTATAGTGTAGGACATTGGCCTGGGAGGCAAAAAACTCAATTCAATATCAGGAAAATGGTACTATGGTTGGAAAAGTGGTTTAGTGTAGGAGTTTCATTTTTTTTAGTTCATTGTCTAATGTTTGATTATTTAACATTTATTTCTTTCATGAAGCAGAGCTGTAGATAAGTAATGAGTTCTACTTTTTGTGAACCATTTGGTAATAATGAAGGAAAAAACTATCTATGGACTATAATAATGATTCTAAATCCGCTAAATTTTAATTCAGCGCCTGACCTACACTTAAGAAATAATTTTATAACCATATTCGTCTAAACTAGGGGTGTGTAACATTACACGACTTTCAATTACCAATCAATAAATCAATACATTAAAAGGTAATTGTTCAAAAATAACTTTTTTAAAATGAGCACCCTTCAAAACAGATAAAAAACACAAAAATCTCCACTTTGGATTTGCGACCCCATCGCAATGCCTTCATTACCTTAAATTCCATATTTGGTATTCGAAAATCTTAAGCATTAACTATTTTGTGCCGTATGAAACAAAATGGATAGAAAAATATAGATTGATGCAGTTAAATCAAATGAATGTGAGTTAACCAAACAGAAAAAAAAACTGTAAGCAATATCAAAATTTTTTGCAGATATTCACGTTATACATGTAAAAATATGTATCCATGTAAAAATATGTATATGTAAGTATATATAATTTAGTAATGCATGTGTAAGATTTTTTGTATAGGCTAGAAGATAGATTTTTTTATGCCCATTGAACGTCCGAATACCACTTTTTCGGATTCATGACCATTCGAAACGTGTAGAAAACACAAAATCTGCATTTCGGATTTTCTACCCCAACGTAAATGTGTTTTAATTTCCTAAAATTTCATATTAAGAAATCAAAAGTAAAAAAAACTCATTTAATGGAATAAAGTGGCTGTAACTTTATTATTCCTTTGCGTTTCTAAATGACTTGCAACAAATTGAAGGATACTGCATATCCGTTTAATGACTACCCTAAGTTGCTCCCCACTTTATACAATCCAGCTTCCCTTTTCCCCGCACACTGTCCAGTGTCCAGTCCAATTAAAAGAAATTAGAAGTAAAAAAGTAAAAGGAAACTTTTAGTTCCAGAAATTAAAAGTAAAAAATTCTCATTTTATAGAGTGAAGTACACTCTTAAAACGAAAGAGCGATTTTAACTCAGTCTGAGTAATTTTCACTCCTCCAGTCTGGAAAATGCACTTCTCCTCTTGGAGTGGATCCTTTGCGTGTTAAACCTCCGACAGGATCACTCCAAACGAGTGATTTTAACTCAGTCTGATTTAATATTCACTCCTTTTCAGTGTCGAAAATGCACTTCTCCACTGGAGTGAATTTCGCTCGTTTGTTTTAAGAGTGTAGCTGTTATTTTATTATTCCTTTGCGTTTCTAAATGACTTGTAACAAATTGAAGGATACTGCATTTCCGTCTAATGACTGCCCTAAGTTACTCCCTACTTTATACAATCCAGCTTCCCTTATTATCCCGCATACTGTCCACTCCAATATCAATGTATAAGATGAGATTGTGCAGTTGCATTAGCTTGGTTTTAGGATAGCCCCGGGACTAGGAATGGGAAAAAAGAAATAACTCCCACATAAATGATAAAAAAGCGTGGTACCTGTGCTGGCAATCGATGGGGAAGTGCGCCGGTGTGTCTGGGGGTGATTTGTAAGGGAAAGGGGCGTTAGTCGATGGCTTGGATGAAATTTTAATTTGTACAGAGTTAGTTAGTCTACCTACGTGATCTCTTAATGCAGTGTTTGTTAAAATGCCTGATTAACCCTTTCAGTCCCAGTGATGCCATTTGGAATCATCACTTTCAATATCCCCCCCCCCCAATGTTTGTCCCGTTATGACATCCAAACTTGCATCTTTCGATTCCACACCTTGTTCTATTATATATATATTTTACATTAAGGTATCCGATCACCGTTTTTCAGCAAAAATCGACTAAATATTAAACATTTGTTTGTTGCATTTTAATATAAAATAAACGTTTAGCTTTCTAAATATGTTTCTAGTTTTTAATAGAACCGAAGTTATTGCACTTTAAAGCCTTTTTTTGCTGGTTTTTGCATTTTTTTCAAAACGCATTACGCATAACATAAAAACTGAAGTTATTTATTAACAATTGCTTCCAAACCTTTACAGTAGCTTTGTAACAGTATAAGGAAGGTTTTGAACTAGAATCGTGTGAAACTATTAAGAATTGGATATTTTAAAACTATTTACATGCTTGTTACTCTCTTGTTTCTATGTGTTTTCAAACTTTTGCTATAAAAAAATTAGGCACGGTTTCTTAATGATTTTAGTTCATGACCTAAATTGATGTCTGTTAAGAATATTTAAATTTAAACGATGGAAAAAAATCTTTTTGTAAAGATATGTTTTGCGTAAGCGTGATATTTGAAGCAATTTTACCTTTAATTTTCTACGAATGCTGAATTTTTTTTTATAATTTTCTTTCATAAAACTATTTTTATATTCATAACTAATAATAAATTCGCTCAACGTCATGGTTGGAATAGAATTTCCAGAAACTTGCTGTCAAAGGTGATCGGTCACCTTAATTTGTATCAGGGTTAGTTAGTCTACGTTGATCTTTTAACCCCTTCGCTACGAACGATTTTTGTTTCCTCGTAATATGTGACAGGAATATCATTATCGAATCCTTTGTCGTACGGCCGTCGTGGGCCGTTTCAGTAGTAAAAGGATTAAACCAGTGTTTGTTGTCATGCCTGATTAAAAGTAAATATTGCTATGACTAAACTTGTCATGAAAATGTTTCTTAAATAAGGATATCAATAGTCATAGTTGTAAATAATTTGTAAATAGAGATCTGGGACAGTTTTTACCGCACATTAAGAGTGGAATCAAAACAACCGAAGAGATCGCGGAAATGCAAGAATGAAAACTGGAAATTTATCTGATTTGAAATAATCCAACTCTTTTTCTTTAGGAATAAGGGAAAAATATACATTGTTCAAATGATCGTCCAACTAAAATTTCTTTTCATGTATCAACTAATCTATATTTGTGATATCATGCGAAATATACCATTATTTTATGACTGAAAACGAATTTTAAAATGAAAGTCCCTACTTCAGCTCCTACAATTCTTATTGATATATAACCTAAAATAAGCTTTCTATTACAATTTCCTTTTATATACTAAATAAAACACCGAAAAAAAAGTTAATATTTTCTCATGGACACATTTTTTGTCAATATAACTACTAAAAATTCCTCTACACTGAATTTCAAAACCGAAAGTCTCTACTTCAATTCTTATTCTTGCGAAAAAGGGAAAAAATATACATAATCCCTTAACTTTTTCCCGTTCGGGGAAAAGACCATCTTCTGTACCCTGTAAAACCGTTTTCTCCTTTAAAGGACCCTTCTTGCCGGGGAGAAAATTTATGATAAATAGCGGATACCGCTCTTCCTTAACTTCCGCTGGAAAAGTGTCTGTAAATAAAATTACGACTTGAATGTTTTATGAGGAATAAAATTGAAAGGAGGGAATATCAGGAGAGACAAAAAACTGCTATAAATTATACGAATTTCGATCTCGCTAATATGTTGTTTACTATATTTCTTAGTTTTTGCTTTTTTAATGTAATAGGATGAAAATGAGAGAGGTTTCTGTGTTGATTGAATTATTTCGGTTTGCGATTTATTTATGGTTTTAGATAGTTGAATTTTGGAGTTTAGGATAATGATATAGCTCTTACACGTAATTAATTTTTTACTTATTAAATTTGATTCATTTAATAAAACTAATATTTTATGATTAGTTTTCCTTCGTGACTATATTCAATAAAAATATTTTATACTAACTTTATTGAGTAAAATAACTAACCAATGTTGAATTAGTCCGCACATAATAAAGTACATTTTTGGAATGTTAGTTTTAAATAGGGACTAATACTTAGGCGGTTCCTCGCCAACTTGTGAACACATTTTTTTTTACACCAAGATATTAAAACTTTCTTTTCTAAAAACACTAGCTAAAACGTATGGCATTGACTACTGTACCGAATTTAATTGTTTGAATGTGAAATAAATATAGTATATAAGTGAGATTGGGATTATGCAAAAAGACCCCAATTAAAAACAAAAACCATATGTGCAAAGCCTTCTTATGAAAGAAACCTTGATAAAATATTGCTTGTGTAGTATAAAATATTGCTTGAGGTACAACCCTTGTACTTACCTAATAAAATGAAGAAATATTTTAATAGTTAATATTTAAATTATGAACATAAAAATACCTAATAAGATTTATAATATACACCAATTAAAGTTAATATTTGCAAAATACACCAATTAAAGTTAGATTTCATATCGGTCTCAGTAGGTACTTTTAATTTATAGAACACTTCCAAATTTTAAACTAATTTATTCAAATTAATTGTTTAGTGCAGGATTTGTGTGAATTTACGTAAAAAGGCGTACTCAATTTACATTTCGAGTCTTACTAGACAATTTATGAAGTCTACCATAAACTAAAGAATCCATAATTTAAACCCCCATCAACTCATTTAAATCACTGCAGGGCTGTGGAGCCCAGTGGGTTAGGCACTTGCCTAGCATGCAAAATGTCCCAGGTTCGGATCCGGGCATCGCCGATATAACTGCCGACCTATAAACGGCCCGTGCAGCCAAAAATGTCCGACGAATAATACCCCGTGTAAGGGAGTGCGCGTTAAATATCCTTCAAAGTCGATGCGTACGATGTCGCCCTTAAAGGTTGCGTTGGGTGCCTCTTCAGGTATAGGCTCGTCACTTGACTGTGGTTCTAAAATACGACGCCCGTCTCCAATAGCCCTCGTGTAGCTCTTGTGCGACGATAATTCAAAGCTAACCATTTAAATCGTTAAACAACCCAAGAACACCAAACCTGACTTACACCTCTCTCCAATACTTTCCAAACCCGATTCGTGTGCCTGTCAGCCAGACATACACTCATCGCACTGTGCGTGTGCCCTGCACTTATGCTGCAATTAATATTTTCATCAATGCACGAACCCCACTTTTTTTTTACGATATCTGTTATCGAGCTCGTGGGAAGGTGTGCTCGTCATGTTTTGTATGTTAAAAAAAGAGATGAAAGCTGTTGTTTGTTTTGTTGTATTAGGGTGGTTGGTTGTGTGATATGTGTTAATTTTTAACGTGTTATTTGAATTTGTAGGAACCATTTTCTATTAGATTGCTTTAGACGCTTCTGTTTGCCTATTTTCAGCAATTTTACAAAAAAAAAAAAAAAACCCACGCATGCAATAATTAAATTATATATTTTGTTACGCTCATACACAAAGTTTGCATGTTTAAAGTGAAGATGATCCACAAAATATTTTGATATTGTTTATATTTGTCTTTTTGGTTAATTCACACTCATTTAATTCAACTGCCTTAATTCAGTTTTTTATGTAAAAATATGCCGTTTAAAGTGAAAAACATTTTTTCTGTTTCCGTTTTTAGACTCTTTACAACAGTTTTCAAACCCAATTCGCCAGACATACACTCATCGCATTGTGCGTGTGCTAGTGTAATTATATCTCAATTAATATTTTCATCAATGCACGAAACCCCTATTTTTTTTTTACGATTACCTATTATCGAGCCCGTGGGAAGGTGTGCTTGTCATTTTTGTAAGTTAAAAGATATGAAAGTTGTGTTTGTTTTGTCTTTCTTATTATTGCGGTTGGTTGGGTGGTATGTGTTAATTTTTAACTTGTTATTTGTATTGTTAGAACCATTTATGATTGGCTGGTTTCGGACGTTTCTGGTTGCCTATTTCTGGCCTCGTTACTAAAATATTACGCATGCAATAACTTAATTATACATATGTATTGTTACGCAAATGCATAACTTCTTGCGACCTGGCGTCCCCATTCGGAGACACTTTTTTTTAAACCTCCCCACAAACAATTAACGCGTTAATTTGTTCCGAAATAGACTTGATTCGATAGAAGAACATCCAAATATCAGTTTTCAGCCTTTGATTATATGTAGTATCAGTCATTTATTTCTAAGAAAAAATGAAGTTGAACGAGGGTCAATACGATATTAGAGTTCTTAAAAAAATATTTTAATCTATCATTTTTTCCCCAAACATTTCAAAAAGTTCTTTTAGTAGTTAATTTTAACGGCATTTTGCATTAAAAACAATGTAAAAATAATCTGTTAACTACAAATAAGTGAAACGACATTTTTTGTACCATTTTTACAGCACAAAAAAATTTGTATTTTTGACGTGTGCCAGAGTAACTAGTAAACATGGATTTTTTAAAAAAAATTTCTTTGAAAAACGTACTTTTTAGCATATATTTGTATGGAAAGTATGCTTAGATTATATATAAGAATATACGTGTAGGATTTGCTGGTTTGAAGTGAAGTATGAAGTGAAGATTGATAAAAAGATTTCTAATAGTTTTCATTTGTTCTGCTTAGTTAACTCACACCACACGCATTCAATGTAACTGTATTAATTCATATTTTTTTATCCATTTTGTTTCAAACAACACGAAAAATATTACTGCTTGTTACTTTCAATCGCCTAATATGAAACGTAACGTAATGAAAGTATTGCGATGGGGTCAGAAATCCGAAATAGAGATTTTGTTGTTTTCTACAAATTTTGGATGGTGTTGATTCTTAAAAAAAATGGTCTTTGATTGCTGGTCTGTCTATTAGTCTGAAACCACTCTGCAGCTCCAACTAAAAGAGCTGCGGACTTGAAATTTGGCATACGGTTTATGAAAAAATCGCGCAAATGGTATCTGCCATACAACTTTTTAGGTTTCAAAGTTATTGAAATCATCTTTTAGGATATATAATTATCTACAAATGTATTTATTTATTACGAGGTAATTGAAAGTAGTGTAGTATTATACACTCCTAGTTTTTTTTCTTATGTTTACTTAAACAACAACTTACAATTGTGCATTCATACAAGCATTGTAAAGGTATTTCTATTTTCTAATCAATGTAAACTTATACACATTTTTAAAATTTTTATTATAAAAACAACATTCCTATCTATTTAAGCATCTGTTTTGCAGGATTGGCACGGTATTTACCATATTAGGTTTTTACCGGTATTTACCATGGTTTTTACCACTCGTAAAAACATGTTTTTACCACCTTCTGAAATAACATTACATTTATTACCAAAAAATAAGCAGATAAATCACTAATTTATGTTCTTGCTGATGCTGATGAATTCTAGTTTTTTTTTTGCCTTGATATGTATGAAGAACAAGTATTCCATACAAAACTTATAAATAAAAAAGATATTGCCCCCCATCCCTTGGCCCAAAATGTAATATTTTGATAAAATGTAGAATATCATTTTTATTTACTATGAAACATGTCCAATTATACACATGTGTGTCTATATAGGTGTGTTCATACATATTATAAGCGTTAATTATATAAGCGAAATATTTTTTTAAGCATACGAAATAATGGTTTTGCCTGTAAATACCTTTGTTTTCCCGGTAAATATCTAGTTTTTACCGGTAAAAACCCAACCAGGGAAGCAACAGGGGCAGCAGGGGAAGTAGCACTCAATTCATATTGAATATTGATTGATTAGTAGAAGTGGAAGGTGGGTCGAGAGGTAGTGATAGTGACTCTGAGAGTGGGAGGGATTTCAAGTGATTGCATACGTGATTGTAGCAGGTGGATAGGGAATAGGATTCTGATATTGTATTTCTGATATCATAGTTTTGAGAATTAAACTATATGTAACAGCAAATAAATTATAATTTACGAAGAGCAGATTTAACTTATCCTCTTGCGACCTGGCGTCCCCATTTGGGGACATTTTTTAAAACCTCCCCACAAACAATTAACGCTTTAATTTGTTCCGAAATAGACCTGGTTTGATAGAAAAAGTTTCAAATATCAGTTTTCAGCCTTTGATTACAGGTATCAGTCATTTTATTTCTATAAGAAATGAATTTGAACGAGTCTCAATACGATATTTGAGTTCTTAAAAAAATTATATATATATTTTTTCAAACTTTTCAAAAAGTTCTTTTGGTAGTTAATTTTAAATGCATTTTGCATTAAAATCAATCTTAAAATAATCTGTTAACTACAAATAAGTGATACGGAATTTTTGTTGCATTTATAGCACAGAAAATGTGTATTTTTCGAGTTTAAGGCGTTGTCCCTATGTAACTATAAAACTATAAACGTAATTGTAAAAAAATGCCTTTGCAAACCATGCTTTTTAGCATATATTTGTATGAAAATATGTTTTGATTAAGAATATACGTGTAGGATTTTGCTCGGGTCTTCAGAGATTATTAAATACATAGAATTATTTCGATAATAATTTGTTATAATTTTACCAATTTTTTATGTCTCGCACACTGTAAATAATTCTGTTAGAAAGCGGAATATTTATGTTATTTACCTACATAAAATTCTAAATTTATTTTTCAAAGTAATGCAGTTTTCTGTAAATTTACATCTTAATACGTCAAAAGAGCACTTTTCTCTGTAAAACAGATAAAATCTGTTAACACTGATGTTTGGGTCCTATGCTGTCAACAAGGGTTTATTTATGGGTCTTGGGTTAATATTTTAGCGAACTCTGATTTACAGAAAATATTTGTTATGCATGAATATTTTCTGCTTGCTTCTGAAAATTCTGTCAACAAATTTTGGTCGTAGAATTACAGATGTTTTCTTGCAACCAAAAATGTTCTGTAATATGACTGGATTATTTTTTACAGTGCCCCATTACATTCTTCGTTTGAAAATTTTGATTTCATATACTGTAGGAAATTAGCTTTTTTCTGCTTACGCATATATCAATCAGATAATTACTAATTCGATAAATTGCCTAATTTAAATTGCATATATCCTTGAAAAAAATATTTTTTTCAACATAAATAATTTTTAGTTTTGTCAAGTTTCTTAAAAAGATAAAATATTCTAAACTTTAATAATAAAATAATGATTTTTTGTATTTTATTGTTTTCAGTTTAACTTAAAAACAGGTTTTTTCATTATTAATCGTTGTTTGTCGATTCGCCTTTTTTTAAAAAAATCTTTTGAGCATAATCAGAAATAAATTATTTCTACGAAACATTCATTTTTACGAAAAAACATCATTAGGAAATTTTCCCGAAATTCAGTCTTCTTTTTACTATATTCAAATTATCCTTAATTGTTTCCCTGTTTCAAATTATAACCTAACCCTAAATTGTTTTCATCCCGCTGAAAATCCTTTTTATTTTTCTACCTCTGTATACTAAAAAATATCTAAAAATAACCTTCAACATAATAAAGCAACCATAGTTGACGAACACCATGGTAGATCAATAAGAAAGTATTTTCCAAACAATAATAATAAAAAAAAATTCCAAAATAATGAAAGTTCTATTTTTAAAACTTGCGTGGGAGACAAAAGCTCTAAAATAGAGCGTTTCTCACCCTTTCAACGGAAGACAAAATAAAATTTCATTATGTTTTTGTAAATCGGTTATCCAACTGAATGCGCATGGAGTTGACACAAAAGAAATATTTCCTTTTTTTAGTTGTTTCCAATGTTGGAACTCGCCTACGTGTGAAGGTCTGAAATGATAAGAACTGATAAAATATTTTATGTTATATCGAATTTTCCGCTCGTGCATTCCTATTCATGCTTTCCACGGTGTTTCATAAATTTCAATATTTTAAACTCCAGCTTATCTTGTAGGTTTTTTTTTCAATTACTTTCTATGAAATGTGAGATAATGAAAGTATTGTGTCAGGGTCCAGAAATAGGAAATGGAGATTTTGGGTCTTCTACACGTTTTGGAGGGCTCTAATTTGAGGGGGGGGGGAGGAGGTTTATTTTTAACATTTTCTTATTCGTCTATCTTTTTTAAACCACTGTACAGTTAGAACCTAGAGATCTACTGACTTCAAATTTCGCGCACTAGTTTGTAGTACTTATCGGACGTCACAATACGGTTTTCGAGAAAATTCTGTAAACGCAATGGGTAGCTGCCATAAAACTTTTTTTGGTTTCAAACATATTACTGAAAAATGAAGACTCGTGTACCAAGAGTGCATACTTGGTAAATATACACTTTCAAAATATACTCTTTTTAGATTATTATTTTTAAACTTCTCTTAAAACTGGATTTAAAAAAAAACATCCTTGGAACATCGGCTTGATCCAGAAGAAGAATATTTTGATAAAATACACTTTGACACTTTATACTTATAAACACTTTAAAAATATACTTTTTTTTAGATTATGTTTTTGAACTTCTCTTTAAACAGGATTTGAAAAAAAAAACCATCCTTGGAACATCGGCTGATTCTAAAAGAATATTTTGCAATCGCTTGACACATCACTGCGTTTACCAAGTGCCGCCATTTTCTTGAAAGACATAAATAATAACATCTGATTTTATGGCGGTTTAACGCTTCCCTTGTATTTCCACCTGTCAAACGGATGATTTAAGAGCTGATGGATGCGAAAAGGTTACCTTCTAAAACTGAAGCTTCGCCAAAAACTGTGAAAGTGACTTTTCAGTGATGCTTACAAAACACCGGAAACTGTATCACACCGTTAGCGAAAAATAGAAAATCGGCAAAAACTAAGTTTTCCAGAAAAATCGGCTAAGGTTTATTTTTTGTATTACATTTCAGTTTTGAAAAGTATAAGGATTCGTCAATCGTATTCCAACTATTCTACCGATCGATTTAAGACTTGCTCTAATCGATAGATATTTAAATTTTAAATATTTTAGTATTTACTAGGGGGCAAAGCCCCCTGTTCGCTACCGCTCGCCGACCCCCGAGAATTGCTACGCAATTCCTCTTTGTTTGCTCCGCAAACAAACATGCAAGTCTAAGTAAGATATTTGAGTTAAAAGGCCCCGACCAGCGGGGAGAGTGTGCAAAGCGAAAAAGGAAAGATGCAGCTGTTACGGCTGTTTATACCACAGACAATCAACGTAAACAGATATTCCAATCGGAATTTTTTTTTCAGAGAATGACGTCACCAGCCACCCAGCGACTAAACTTCGAACCAATGATCGCTCCACCAAGTGACTAAACTTCGAACCAACCCATGATCGCGCCACCAAGTGACTAAACTTCGAACCAACCAATGATCGCGCTACCAAGTGACTGAAGTTAGAACTAATTATCACGTGACTGATTGAAAACTGCGTGCGACTCCAAGCAGCGCGAGCATCTTGTACTAATTATGCTAAAACTTGGATAAATTAATGCGCGCTACTTTTGAAAAGTAAAGTATTGCGCATTGCGGAGAAGAAAATTGCGACTCGAGAGAGGCCTGGAGTGGAGACAAATGTTTTTGTTGTGTTCTTTTCTCATCAAAATACATTGTTTAATGTATTTTATGAAACTGTTTTACGTTCATAAGGATATTGTTAGGTAAGTGTTTTTGAAGGTAAGGTAAGATAGGTAAGTGTTTAATTTATTCAAATATTCTTGTTTTCTTGATCAGAGCTAAATGCTCGATCACTTAAGAATGGTTGTTTATTTTTGTATTGAAAAGTTTCGATATATGTAGCTTAACACACTTAAAACATCTGTGTGTTTTTTTGGTCTTCGGTCATTAATTTTTTTATTTAAAGTAATTGAATGTTATTAGGCTAACTGAGTTACACTTTTCTTTCTTGTACCTTTATTAAATAAGATATAGGGGAGAGAAGGGGAATCCCGCCACCTCGGGTAATGCCGCCACCCCTTGTATCTCGCCAGCGGTGTGTGGGGGAGGGGGGCTGGGTGCAATGACCTGTAGCAGGAAACAAAGTAATTTGTAGTATAGACGCTAATGGCCGTGCGGTGAGTTGGTGTAAAGTTATTTAAGAAATACGGTTTTTAGTGATTTTCATCTAATCTCGAGCCTTCTGAAATTAAGCGATAAGTGACTGCTATTTCTAAGTTAGATAAATCAGTTATATATAATTTAAAAGAGTAATTATTTGGCTATTTTATCACGTCGTTAGTTAGGGCGCTAGGCTAACTAAATTTCTTTAAACAAACCGTCTATGCCATTTTGTCTTACTGGGGTAATGCCGCCACATCACTCTGGGGTTATGCCGCCACATGCAAAAGGATGGCGGCATAATCCGTAAAATAGAAATTTCATGTATTGGCCCTACAACCTATTAGTTTTCGTTATAGATGCCGCGTATCCGGAAAAGAATTACTGAACTGGTCAAATAGACCAACAAAACTTTTTTAAAAAAAACCTGCATAGCTAGTTGCACATAGAAAGTTAATAAAAGAGCTGTATCCTGTACAATTTACCATTCCAAAGTTAGTTAAACCTATTTTAGTTCTATATGTATTGCTTTTTTATGTAATTTTCCATTATTTATAGATTATTTGCTTTGTTTATTGATGTGGCGGCATAACCCCAGATACCGGGGTAATCCCGCCACTGTGCGAGCATTAGAAAAATACAATTTTATTCCGTTTTTATTAAGATTTAAATTTTAAAAAATCACTACAAGATAGGTTATGAACAGTAGTATGCTATGCTCATTACAATTTACATGAATTGCAGCACAATTCTGCATGAAAATTAAATTTCCCTTAAGGTGGCGCCATTCCCCTTCTCTCCCCTATATATATAGAGTTATAATATTATTGCTGTTAGTTTTTAAAACTATGTTTTAAACAAATGACCTAACTGCCGACCTAGAAACGGACCGTGCAGCTTAAAATGTTAGTCGAATGTCCCGGTGTAGAGGGAGTGCATGTTAAATATGATATGGTTGTGTTGGGTGCCTACTCAGGTGCTCCCTAATGATCTCTTCTAAATATCTATATGAATGGACCAGTTACCACCAGATTTGTAGGAATTTCTACGCCTAAAATAATAAAATTTTCAGGATAAATTTAGTTTCCAAAAATAATTTGACACTTCCTTCTTCAAAATTCATTAAACTGTTCAATTTTAAATTTATGTCACATGCTAGGTGTTTTTAAAACCTAATTATTATTATTAAAAAAAACTAATTTAATAGTTAGAGCTGATATTTTCATACAATATAGGCACTTTTTGATTCAAAACTTACTATTTCATTTCACTAAAACATAATTTGAAATCTTGGCTAGTACAATTTAAGGTCTAACAATATATTGTAAATTAATCGCTTCGTTTAATGAGCATTTTAAAATTTTTGTGGATTTTTATTCATAATTTTGATGTGATGTATTTAGAAAAGCTTTTTCTACATAGGATGAAGAAATAGATGGGCTTATTTGTGTGAAAACTCATTCCATAACCTGTATCTCTAAGGGGCCAAATAACACCAGATTTGTTGGAACACCTACTCAAGTACACCAACTTCGCCATTACAATTATTCCTTGAATTGTACAAAATTACTTGCATGCCTCTCTCCCTATCTATAAATTTATTTTTAAATACTATATCGCTCTGAGTAAAAAATGCAACATACAATATGGGTACCTACTAATAAAATTTTGCTTTATATTACTAAGAGCTTAATATAAAAATACTTAACAGATATATTGGTTTTATGATGTTGTTCTAGAATTGAGATGTTGTTAACATATGTTTCTTTAGTTGACTTTTTTTGGATAGGTAGTTATTTTTTATTGGGTTATTATTTTTTGTAAATATATCTCCTTTATTTTATTAAAAAAAATATTTTGCATTTATTTTCTTACATTGTGTGTTTGTGATTACAAAAGTCCAGCACTACATAAACTAATGATTAAACAATGTTTTGATAAATTTATGAGAAATTATGAATTATTTTCCTTAAAGAATTTGTAGGCTGTAAATTATTATTATATTTTATAAATTAATATTTATATTTTCCCCATTAATCATTGGATTATTTAGAGAAATTGAGTTATTTTTACTTGCTCTAGAAGCAAACTCTAATTTATTTGAGGAAAAAAAATTATAATCAAACACTTTATTTGTAATAACATTATTTCTAGCTTTTTGTATGTTCTGATATTATACAAACTATAATTGGCTGTGTTATAAAATAATAAGCAAAGGAATTGATGTTTTTGTATCAAGGAAAAGCCATTAAAAGAAAAACTATATTTACCATTTCAAAACTTGTAAACACCTAATTAAAAACTTGCAAATATTTAATTGTCTTTCAAACTTGATAATTAATTATAAATTTATCTTCATACTTATTATTTTGACATGCAGTCTCATTATTACTGATTCCTTTCTTCTGAAAAACATATTATAATAATATTTGAAAAAGTTAAATTGATATGCCAAATATACATATGCCTGAAGTTAATTTATATGTATAATTTGGTTATACAAAAAATCCTTTTACAAATGTAAATTTTGGAATTGTAAATTAAAGGTTTAAAATTCTTTTTCAATGTTTTGTGGTAATTTCTGTTTGCATATTTACTTAGATTTTTATAAAGTTTTTAATTTTTTTTATCATATATAAAAACATTATAACAATAGTTATGTTCAGTAAATATATAAATAATATATTCACTGTTTAAATTAAATAACCAGGGGGTTTCACGTGGGAACTAGCAACACCTCTGCTTCACGTGGGAACTAGCAACAGCTCTGCAATTTTGTTTTCATTTTTCTCGAATTACTTTTGCATTCTATTTGCCAAATCGAATTTTCTAAGAATATTATAGTTGTTAAAATTAAAACTTCTTTCGATGCAAGTTTTCCTTGATAAATGATTAAAACAACCAACAGCACAGCAAGATGTTGTAATTTTAAAAAATAACTAAATTTACTTGTTCTTAGAAAACACAATTTCGAATAAAAACAAAAGTAATTCGAGAAAAAAAGAAAACTAGACCGCGCAGCTGTTGCCAGAACCCCGTGAAATAAGCCCAATAATAATGTAAAGATTTCCGGGTGTCTATTTCTAGCCTCCCTTTGGAGCTTTAACACAGTCAATAACGCCTCGTAGTTTAGAACTCTGGTCAAGTGCCACAGTCCGTTAAGAAAAGCGAAAATTACATGGGTTACGAAACCTTCATAGCTGTGTTAAAGTCCGTTTTGGTGGTTAAAAGTAGGCAATTAAAAACGTTCCGAACCAGGCAAAAAAGTAAAAAATTTCATCACTTGACTAGGGTTTAAAATTACGAGGCGCTATTAGCTATGTTAAAGCTCCTAAATAGAGCTAAAAATAGGCAGCTGATTTGTAGCGCTCCTAGTGACTAAACTTGTTACTACGCTCAGGGGGCGGAGGCTTTTCGCCCTATTCACCTACGTAAATGCGCAGTCTGTTTAGATTCTTGTCTGTGGTTTTTACGATGCGTGGCCGGAAACTCAAGACCGATGCCAACAGTTGAAAAATAAGCTAGTTTCCGTGGGACTGCTCCAGGGCATCAGTAGCTCTAGCGCTAAGCAACGATCTCTACCAAAGCCACGAGACGCAACCTGAAGCAGCCCCGGCACAAAACAAGCACACCGCAACACTTACCTTCAGCGTTTCTGATTATCTGAAGCCGCGTAAGTTACGTGGCTTTCAAGCGTCCGACAATTACAATTTTAACTCTAAATAAAAGAAAGAGTCTGTCCGTGTGTATGTCTGTGTAACGCAAAAGACCTATACGTAGACTGCTCTTTAAAAAAAAAAATGAAATTTTTAATATAGATTTCTTTTAATACCTACGTGTGCACCTGAGGCTTAGTTTTTTTCATATTTGATTGTGATTTTTAATTAATGTATTTAGTTTCAAATAAACGTCATCCACGTGGGAGTGCGGGACCATAACAGGGCTTGAAAATACATGGACCGGGCCGAAACGGGGGCTTGACGCCATCCTCTATTAGTGTTTGCTTTTTAAGTGCGCATGCGCCAACACGAATTTAATTTTGTGTTGATTCTGAGTGTATTTTAATAAGTAGGCAGACCCCCATAATAGGGCTTCAAAACACAACTACCGGCCCAAAACAGGGGCTTGACACTATTATCTGTTATTATTTGTTTTTTGTGCATGCGCCAACACGAATTGAATTTAGTTTAGATATTGAGTGTATGGGGAACATTCATGTGATGTCACGCGGTTTGTTATCCTACACCTCTCGAAACACGTGCTAATGTTATCCTATATAGCTCTCAAACCACGTGCTAACGTTTTCCTACTTCTCTAACCTGTCTAACCACTTTTTTTTACCACAGCGATTTGGAATTGAAGCGCAGGTAGTTATGGCCGTGAATGTCCCCCATTTTCACAAGTAAGCATGCCTCTAAAAGGCAACAATACGAAGTCAACGGGTTCCCAGTAAGGTGGGACCATACTGCTAGTATTATATAGAGATAACTCAAAATCATATTTAACCGATAGGTCACTTTTCCGCTCACTGTACGATATGTATCCATACGCAGTACTTATTTTTGCTGTCTCGTTACAGTATGCAAGGAAAAACGGGTTTTACAGGCACAGTTTCTTGACAACTTTCCTTCCGCTGTTGGTGGTTGATAGATTGTAACCTTTTCGTTATTTCATTTATTATTTTATTACATTTTTGAATTTGCATAATCATTGTTAATGTTTTTAAATGTTTAAAAAAAATACATAGCAATTATAGTAATAATTGTATGCGATTTACATCTTAGACTACGGTATGTTTTTCTGCTAAAAAGAGATAATTCAACTGTTACTCTTTTAATCCGGATTATGAACAACTAAAATTATACCAGAAGCGTTATTTAAATCGAGTGAATTTAGTTTGTTTCATGAGATTTTCACAACAACTGCAATGAAGAATCCAGAACCTAGTAACTAAAAGGATTAAATATGATAGAGGCTTATCATGCGCGGCCAAATGGAAGACATGCAAACAGAGCTTAGCGCTTAAGTGTGAAACAAATGCATAGCAAAAGTTTAATACGTTACATAATTATGTGAGTGTTAACGACAGTTGTCAAGAAAACTTGTTTGCCCAAATAAAGTTTAACTAAATAAACAAAATACAGGACAATTAAATACTATTGTTCTGAACAATTTATGCTGAACAAATTAAGTTTAAAAGATGATTTACTGTTTAATTCGATTATTAAAATTTTTCAATCTATTCGATCGATTTAAGGTTTATTCCAAATTTTACCAAAATCCAAATAGTAGAAGCTGTTGCTATTTAATCCTTTATTTCTTAAACCTACAAAAACACATGAAGCTATTGTCTTTATTCTGAAATGATGGTGTTAATGGCGTTCACAAAGTCTTCGTTAATGGGTTAATACAAACTCTTTTTTAGGTTTTAAATATTTAACTATTTTCTCTCTCATTCTCTTATTTCTCTGTGCCACAATACTTTTAATATTGAAATTTACTTTAAATGAATTATTTACGAAAGGTATTTCGTTGATGAAAATAAGTTTTAATTTTTGCGTTAAGGCCAGGGTTAAAAAAAAATCTGCTTTGTTTAATTGCTTGCTCGGGCAAGTTGTTAAAAATAAAATTTCTCCGGAAAGAAACGTTACTTGCAAAAAATTATTTTAAGAAGATATTACTTAAATATTTACTTATTTAGAAAACATTTATGATATCTTAACTGTGCATATTATTAATTTGTCTAAAATTGTGCAATTATCAGCAGGGAAGTATTAAAAAAATTGTTATCTAAGTTCTTAAATAATATCGAAAACTAGAAAACTTATACTTATTCTTTCGGGCAAAATGGAAAAAAATGTGCCCCATCCAAATCTCTACTTGCCTTGAAGTCGAAATTTCGAACGTCGTAGCACAAATTAAAGCATATTGAAAAACAGTTAATTTCAATGATTTGTCAACGCGTTTTTCTATTTTGAGAGCCAGATATTCCTTTGATTTCAGCATTCAAACTACTTTTTGATTGCAGAAATTTCTAACCTATCTTTTTAAAACTTATTTCAAATTTTACCGAGATCCTAAGAGTAGAATGGCGTCATATTATTGCTATTAATCATTAATTTCTTTAACCTACAACAAAAATACAGAAAAGTTGAAAGTCCACTCTGACATTTACTTATATTGGACTTTCATTAACACATGCAACAGCTTATTATGAAATCGAATTTTTGCCACGATCGATTTCCATTATAAAACAATAACTACTATTTATATCTTAGACTAATATTAAACAAACCTTTAACCCTCTAATGCATAATTTTTTTTCATCCCGAAAAAAATATGTATGTATCTATCTTAAATGCTCATACATTAATGGGAAAAATACTGAAAAAAATGTAACTGCATTAGAATTTAAATAATTTCAATTTTTGAAGTTTTTCCATATGACAAAAACCAACTTTAAAATTCCACTTTCGATAATAATAGCTAGAAAACTGCTAAATATATTTCAAAATAACCCTGTTTAACTAGAATTAATTTTTCAAAACAATTTATTTGTATTTAGTATCAATATTATTACACTTTGAGTACTGCCAAAAAGGTAATTTCACAACAGTTAATAACCTCGCTCTTTAATTTTGAATAGACTTTTACTACTGTCATCTGTGAGGATTATTAGTAACTAAAACTTCAAAATGGAATGTAATAGATGAAAAAAAACACACACAAATTTGTCAAGTTGGAGCTCTACTTTAATAGAATAAAGTGGATTATGTTATTTGTTGGCATATGACAACAGTGTGCATTAGAGGGTTAATATAATAGGGTCAAGTGGGGTAGGGTTTCTGCATTTTTCATTAAGAAAATTCGTTCTCTGCTTCAAGTAAATTCCAAATCCTAAAATTGGTAGTGAATTATTATAAGAAACATACATATGTAGAAAAAAAATTATATGTTTGAATTCCAATTTTAAGTGTACAAAATTTGCATTTCAAAATCCATCACACTTACCCCACATAGAAAGACCCACATAAAAAGAAGACAGTTGCACTTAAATTCAAAAGCTCAAAACTTTCTTTAAACAAAAAATAAGGTCAATATTTCTTTTTAGTTTAATTATAAGTGGTCTAATGTTATATATTGCAAACTTTCAGATTTTTAGAATGATGTAGAAAGTTACAAGAGCTGTTTATCACACCTACCCCCAATCACACTTACCCCACTTGACCCTACTTTTTATTTACATTCCAAAGAACAAATTTCAGGGAGAAAAAACCCTTTTTCGCCATCCTTTTAAAACCCATTTCAGAAACACCAAACTCACGCCCCCAAAAAGAGAAATATTCCATCAGAGAACCCGATCATTTCTAACAGCATTCGAAACTATCCATCATTCGCAGCTGTTCGCGCCATGGTGATAGAAAGACAAAAAATATTCTAAAAATAACAGAACGCGAAAATCGTGTGTAGAACGTAGGCACTATCCCTACGTTCGGCAACGGCCGAAATCGATAGCGTAGTACGTCATCGTAGACCCGCCCTAGTGTGCTGCGGTACCAGGATGGCTCGTGTTCAAGATTTTTACAGAACATATTTTTTTCGTTAGTGTTAGTTTTATTCTACACTCCGTACCCACCCAACTTGGGTAAAAACAAAGAGTAAAAAGGCAGAGAGAAAAGCTTGGTTGGTCCGTTCGTTGGAAACTCATGTAAGGTAATATTTACATACAAACTGATCTGAATACAATTTTACTAAAATACACTTTTCATTCTGATAAAATTGCGAAATGTTCTCAAATAATATTCAAATCTGTTAGACCTTAAATGAAATAATGGTTTTAAACATGCTTTCTGGATGGATTCACAAATAATTTATGGAACTCTTTACATCCGCGGAAGGATCTTCTCCATAGCATATTTCTATTTACCTAACTTAGGTTGGCAAGGAGTTTAGTGTCAGACATTTTGGACTTTTACAACTTCGATAATACCAATCGAAATATATTATTCATTTCTATTTCTTTATTTTTCACTTATACAGTCTCTTATCCAGCTACCGCTAATACGTCCCGTCTCGTTCTATACATCTAGGGCTCGGATGGCCTAGTGGGTTTGATCACAGCCCATTACGCTAACAGTCTGCCCACTGTAACGGGTGCGGGCTCGACTCCCGCCTTTGCTTTCGGTGTACCTTCCCTCTCTGTGCCAGTAAAATTCTGTCTGTGTCTGTCTTTCTTGACGAAGGTTTATAATCGGGTCTATAATCAAGCACACAGGCAAGAAAATACATGTACCAAACTACCTATTCATGAATTTTCTTCCTTGGTTTAAATTGGATTCATGAGCTAGAACGTTTGATGTAACTACTAGTATTGATTTGAGGCTATTTACGAGGAAACGACTTGTAATTCGAAAAGAGTGTCGGAAAAAGGTTCCAAATCAAACCGGAACAATCCAGAAACTCCAGGACAGATACGAAGATATAGCTATCTCTAGCGCTCTCCACCAACAGCCTCAAAGAAGATTTAAATAAATGCACAGACGTAGAACAGGTACACTGGAGTGCGATTTATTTTAAAGACGACCATCCGGAGTCTGTGTAGCACCGGATAAGCGACAGTGCTCTGTTTAATTATTAGTTTTCATTAAACTGACTAAGCAAACTATTTTTTCTATAAAAATTAATAAAATGGGGTGTAAATGGTATATATTATCTATTAAAAATATAGGTTATTACAACGGACATTAATTTTTAGGGGGTTTATTGTGTAGTAAGTAAGAATAATTAAAAATGTTCATCAAAAACTTTATTTTTGACGATATTTGTTGAAAAACAATACATTATTTTTTGCAATTTAGCAATTAAGTTTTTATTTGTATCTTCTTGCAAATTATCAATTACTAAGTACAATAAAAAAAATTAATTAATGTTACTAAATTCAAATAAACTGTTATCAACACTTTCAAACGTCAAAACTCCGAAAAAAGAACACCAATAACAGTTTTGCTTAGAAAATAAAACAAGTACTATTCAAACGAGCTGTTCTTTCTCCCAGCATTCATTCTGTATAGAACGGAACCACTGACTCAACCATCATGTTTCTGATTCAAGGGGAAAAGCTCCATTTACAGGGTTGTTGGCGCTTTTTCGCCAAAATTTCACTCGCCAAATGTGTAGTACGGTTTTGGTGAATGAATTTATGGTTTTGTTATCAGTTCGTTGTTGCAGAGAGGGGGGTCGGTTGATAGGTATATTTAAAATTTTCCCACATATTAGGGAGTAATAGAATATCGAAATGTTAATGATTTTTCAAGCAAGTGTTATTTAAACTAAGAACTTTTCACTGTGGGATTATATGTATAGATAAATGCAAAAATAGGGGCATGTCTACAAAAAGATTTCATGCCCTTCTTTATATTTTTAATTTTCATTGCTACAAAATTATTAGTGATTGTTTGAGGATAAGCATTTCATCCGCATAGTTTTGCGACATAGTAGTTATACTCTCTATTATCAATCGTTATTATCGTCTTTTTCATTTTCTTATTATTTCTTTTCTTTTAACTTATACTAAAACAATAACATAAAGCAGATCTAGCTCTAGCGTGTATTTACCTAAATGATTTTCAGATAGCTGAACACTAAATCAAATTTTATCTAAGAGCTCTAACTAGTTTACATTCACCAACGCAGAATTTACATGATATTTTTTTTTATAATTTGTCACTATATGCTAAAAAAATTACCCTTATAATACTTATTTTAGTACATATTTACGTGTTTAAAATTTTACATTGACAAAGAAAACCTCTAAAAAAATCAAAACTTTGATTGGCATCTCGAAAAATCGGGACTTAAAATGACATTATCTGTCCCCGTCTCCCGAATTTCCTTACTTTGATTGACTGTAGCCCCGATTTCGGGCCGTCACACTCGTAGCATGACGTATACCTGCTGAAACCTATTTTGCATAATTTAATCGATCGCAAAGGACCCGATAATGTTAGGGGGATATTTCGTACCGTGCGCGGAAAAGTGAATTATGGATTAAGGTTAGGCGAATACCCAAAATTCACCAAAATTCTAAAATTTTTACTATTGCTTTAATCTTTTCCAAATTTGGCATACTGATTTCAAATATAATGAATAATACTATGTAGGCATTTATTTTTAAAAATTAAATATAATTTATTTATTTTAAACGGTGTTTTTCTACTAAAAAAGGAGGTTTACGCTAACAAGTCTACCACATAGAATTTTCATCCTATAAACATTAATTATGTGTTAAATTCTTCGTTTTGAACTGATGAATGCAATGACCCTCTAGAGTTGCATACAAATTACAAGAAAAGAAGTTATTAAGAAAAATGTCATAAATTAACCACAAAAAAAGGATTTTTTTCCGATTAACTTGCACTTGGACATTTTTTAAAAAAAAAAACTTATATATTTACACCGAATGTTAGAGGTTCATGTCACAGATATATATTGAAATAGTATCTGTAAAAAATTTCAGGTAAATTAATGTAAAACTTTTTATAATACTAGAAGTGTTGGCGCAAACCCCTTTTTTTAGGTGAAAACACCGTTTAAAATAAATCAATTATATTTAAATTACAAAAATTGCCTAAAAAGCATTGCTCATTATATTTGAAATTACTATGCCAAATTTGGAAAAGATTAAAGTAATAGTAAAAATTTTAGAATTTTGGGTATTCGCCTACCTGAAGTATAACTTTACGAGTTACAATACGGAAGTATTCGAAATTTGAAGATTTAGAGATTGATGCAAATTTTTAATTGATAGGTGTAAAGGATGCGGTTAGTAGATTTTTTTTTACTTTAGCTTCTCTACTATGTTTATAACTTTAAGGCTTTTATAAAATCTATGTTCGTCTGTCTGTATGTCCGTCTACTTCTTTTATAGGCCATTCAACAAATGCTACAGACAAGTGTGATTCGTCAAAAAAATACACTGCATCGTAATTAGAAGACATTGAAAATCTCAGGGTAAAACAAATCGAATTCCGGAGTATTTTAATAATTAAAGAAAACTGCACAATTTAACATATTTTAAAAGGCATAGGAAGTTCAATTTTATTAAAATTAAATCACCAATTTCACTCATAATAATCGCGCGAGAAACTTTGTTTACTTTACATAGGGGGTTTAAAGGAAATCCTAACCTTAAAACTATAGGCTGCATGTTTCACGTCGTGAGTGACAAAAGTTAAAGTGGATCGGCTTTTCAGTAATGCTTCTCATACTTGAAATTTAGAGCCGTGGTAGCTCAGTCGTGTGAAGCGTCATGCTCGCATCGGAAGGGTTGTGGGTTCTGTCCTCGGCGGTGCTCACAATTCTGATGGTCGCTGGGTCGGTGCTTGTACTCGGCTAAAGACCGCCGTGTTGACTAATGGTGGCTGGGGCACGTTAAATACGTCGTGGTCACAAAGTCCTCCACGTTCCCATACCAAATTAATACCTCTGGAGGTGCCAGATCAGGGGGTTATCGGCCTTTGATCTGGATCAAAATTCCGATATGTGAGTGAGAATGGATGTGTGAAAGGGACCTTCCTGTAAAACGGATGTGTCATGCTGACGGGCTAAAGTCGGACTTCCTCCCTTGTGGCGCTCAATAAAAACGGAAGCCGCCCTCTTCGCCTTAAATCGGGTAGTCCTCTACTCCGGGCTCTGTTACCGAGTGGAATTAAAAACAACAACAACATACTTGAAATTTAATCGAATTGAAACCAATAAAGTTAAATAAATAGCAGGAAATTTAAAAAAAAAGTAGCATGTAAAGAACTCTAAAATAGAATAGACTAAAATTAAACTTTATAATATCATGTGAAAAAGCGCTCATTTTGAGAGTGAAATTCAAACAGCCAGTGAAATCGCAGGAAGCCAAAAATAAAAGCAGAGTTACATCACTTGAAATAACCCCATTCTTATGGACAATTATTTTTTACGATAAACCACTTCTCCGCACACGGTTCTATTTGATCTGCCCTCCGGGGCTACACGGCTATCGGGTTTAAAAAAGGGGGTTCCGACCCTTTTTCCCTTCGTATTTTATTCATTCTTTAATGATGTCGCGAAGAGTTTGTAAATTGGTTTGTTGGATTTGATTGGTTTGTGAAGGTATCGATTTGGTTGATGTTTAATTTTGGGTTCTTATGACTCTGTACGCTTACAACACTCTCAGAAATAACTAGGGATGCACCGAATACCAAATTTGGCCGAATGACGAATATTCGGCCAAAGTCTTAGCCGAATATTCGGCCGAATACCGAATATTCGGCCTGCATAAACCAATTATTATTTTGTTTGTCAGATCTAAGTAAGTTGTATTTATTATTCATCAATTTTTATTCAACATAAACATATAAGTACACAAGGGCACAATAATTTTAATACAATAGATAGAGGTATTAAATTTTTAATTAAAGAAGCACAAAAAGTAGTACTCGTTTGTTATTAAAACAAGCCTTTTAGAAAGTGTTTGTAGCTTGGTAAAATCACAACTCGAAAACGAAAGTATGAAAACCAAAACCGAAGTATTTAGATCCGATGTAGAATGAAAATTAGAAAAAAATAATAATAAAGCCATGGCTTACAATATTGTTATACAATTAATAAATTAATTTTTTAAAATCTTTTATTGAAAAAAATTACAATACTGATCTATAATATGGTAATTATTGGTTCTTTAAAGCTTTAAAGAGACACGTTTATTAAATGAAACATGAGTAAAGCTTGATTTACCATTATAAATAACAAAAACTTAAGAATTTGTGTCGATCAAAAAAAGAAAACAAGTCTTCAATGTTTTAGAAGATGATAACAAGAAGAAATTTGAAAAAAAAAAAAAAAAAATTCACTATTCGGCCGAATAGTAAAGCCATTCGGCCAAACCGAATATTCGGCTAAAGTGGCCGAATACCGAATAGTAACCGAATATTCAGTGCATCCCTAGAAATAACACTTTCATTTTTAAAGATTCGTGAATCCTCAAGCCTCATTCGTTAATTTTGAGGATTGTTTCGTCAAACTGTCACGTGACTTTTGAGTAAACGCGAATCCTCACTTTTACGATCGTGATTTGACGATTCTGTATCTTGATTTTGAGGAAGCTGAATCTCATTGTTGTACTCACATGCTAAAAAATGACGAAATATTTCTTTAGAGGATTTTTTAGATTAGACGACATTCAAATCCTCATAAAAATGACGATTCAAATTTCCTTACTTTGAGGAAACGAAAACTCGGAGCATTTGCCAGTAACGGAATCGTCAAAATTAAGAAAAATTTCGTCGTTTTTGAGCATTCATTTTTTAGAGTGAAGAGACTGTTCAAGACATGAAATGTGTATAATAGTGGTTATTATGTGTTTTGGTAACTTGTTGAACATCAGGTCAGATTAATCATGAAGGAACAATTATGATTAGTAGTAGAAAGAATTCTGTACCTCGGTAGAGTTATGGCCGTTATTCTATTTTATAAGTTTAAGACAATTGCTTTTCCATTACGATACTAATTACGTAAAAACTAACGATAAGTTACGAAAGAAATTAACTAACAAAATATATTTGGCTTTATTTGCATTTTTATATTAATATCTTCGATCAAACGACAATTAATTCAAGACTCTTTATATTTCATTTTTAAGGTTTTTTAATTTCATATTTATTTAACCGAGTAATTTTTTTGAAATTATAAGTATTACGTTACTGAAGTTAAATCGAAATACTTCTAGCATTCATTAGTTATTAAAACAACGTTGAGATAATTTCCATTTTTTGTGTTTTAATTAAATTATTTATTGCAAAAGATTTTTTCAAAAGTACTTTGAGATAAAACTGTAAATCATTTCCTTACATTGATATTTGTCCTTTAACTTTTACGTTCCTGTTTCTTCATGTGTGGTACATCTTTTTCTTTAAACATATTTTAATTAAAAACTAAAATGCCCTTTTTACCCTTGAATCTTTCAAATAGCGTTTTTGCGTGCTTGACTATCATTACATTCCCATAAAGGTTAAACGGGGTTTTGTCTTTCATTTCAATTCGTGATCTAGTCATGCATTAGATTTATTTAAACCATATGAAAATCACCTACATTTTATCGAAGCGTTTTTATTTAAACTTCCTTAAAAATTATTTTACTATGCTGATTCACCGAAAACTAAATAAAAAAAAAACGTTAAGAGATTACTTATGTAAATCCGGGAGCCCCATAAACTCTTAAGTACATCGTGTAAATCTCTGAACATACCGAAAACTTTTAGTGTAAAACTTTCTAAAAGGGGTTTATAGCTTTTCTTTGACAAGAATGACAAATTCCCCCGGCCCCGCTTCCTCTTTAGCAATATGTATGCAAATGTTTATGAATAAGCTGTTTTGTAAAAAAAGTGAGGATTTGGCGAGAAGAATTGTTGAGATTTTAACTCTTGTTCAGGAAAAAAGTAACTTTGCTTTTTATAAAGATATATGTTTATAGAGGATGCTCTAACTTATCAAGTAAACTAAAACTATTTAGGTAAACAAAACTTTTATTTACAGAACTAAATTAAATTTAAAAGCAGTTATATATTAATCACGCTTAGTGCGCTGGAAAACAGTACCGAGTTCTGCCTTCAGGAAAGGACAGCACTCGTCTTATATTGATCAAGAATTTTACATAGATATTAGAAAGTTACATGTCTTCATTTTCTTCTTATTTACAATTTGGTTGTGGCTCGGGAACTTGCACTAACAATGCTCAACTTCTTAGCACTCCACTTGGCAAGTTGCTTGCGAGCCACATGTTAAAAGCCAAGAATATTCTTGGTTTTCATGGTCTTTAAACCTGTTTTTATATTAAATGTTGTCGCTTATATATTTTCTGTGTACTTTAATTAAAATATGAATCTTTTCAGTTGAAACCAAACGGGGTAGAAATCACATTAAGACTATGCCCATAAACTCTAGCATTCGAGATTACATATTAAAATTCGTAAAAGTATTATTATGCTTATACAATCTTTGCTTCTTTTATTTTAATTTAACTACGCGATTTAATAAAGTATTTACTATAATTAAGTGAGCATATTGTTTTGCAGTTTTACAAGGATTTGGATACTCAATGTAGTTTTTTTTATAACGTGTTATAAAACAGTGTTGTACTGAAAAAAAAAAGCTTAAACAGTATTTAAAGATTCCATTTGAAATTGAATTAATTATTTAAATTAGGATGCAGTAAAAGTATAAAATTCAACATAAAATGTTCCAAATATATTCCGTTTTGATTTTACGACTTAGGATGTGCTGCTTTATTAACGTAGAATTGATGCAACTTCTTCCTCTGTAAAAGTTTTAAGCATTATTTTAAATCGGTGCATTTTCCATATTTGATTTGCTCTTGTAGAAGTTCTCTCATATACTTCACTGTTGAGTAAGAATATACAAGGAAAAACTTGTTTTACATGAACTTCTTCTCATTCGGTTAGATCGAGCAGTTTATCACTGTGCTTGTTTTTGCTGTCTAATAACAATATACCAGGAGAAACACGTTTTACATGGGTATTTATTACTCGTTTCAATCTGTTTTTGGTTAGGAGCTTTAAAGTTTGTTTTTAGTAACAATAAAGAAAGATAAATTCGTTTTTACATTGACTTTTTTTCTCATTCGTTTTTGATGAAGTTTTTATTTATCGAGTTTTCGTTTTTGTAAGTAGTTATAAAAAAACCAATTACTCGTTTCGACTATTTATCATGCTTATTTGGAAAATAGTTCTTTATGCAGCCTTAATAATTTCAATTTGTTTATGACGCATTTTTAAGTGAATTGCTTGCGATGTATTTTGTTAAAATTAGTCCAGTGTCCAAGTAAATATAATATGAAGGTTTAATTGGAGTATAAATATCAATGAAAACGAAATATTTTCATTAATAGATCTTTACGACAGCGATATCCAAAAACTTGCAGATGCTGTTATCAAGGGTTTCATTTAGCTGGGCATTCACATTTCTTCAAAGTCATAGACACGACCAAAAAAAAAAAAATATTTTAAACTAGATACCCAATCTCATCCCTATAGCCCATAGAAGTGGGTCTCAAAAATCATATGAAAATTCCTTCACATTTCAAAAAGCGCCAACCCACCCATAACTCACGCCAAATAGCAACCTCACCCCCACAACAACCCCGACTCCCGTAGTAAAAGACGGTGCGGATCAGAGCTTCGCCCTCCCAACAACATCGTCTGCGTGCTAACATCTTCCGTCCCCATCCTTGTCCGTTCGAATAAAGAATAAAAGAACAAAACCATCGCCCCCCTCAATTTTAGTGAAAGGATTTTTTTTGTGGAAGATGTAGAACAAAACTGTGCAGAAAGTGAAGTGCATTATGAAAAAAGGGTGCGTTTTGACTCTTTGGCGGGTTTGTTATGTTTTTGCGCTGACGCATGGATACGTTTGTTGCTAAAGGATTAGATCTGATTGTGAGGTAAGATAATTTTTTAATTGAGTTTTTTTTAGTGAGAGTTATAATATAGAGATATCTTGATTTGTGCTTGAATACAGTTGATTTTGCAGTGCTCAAACTCGAAATAAATCGTTCGTTTATATGCGTAATTGGCGATATTGAGTGGGCAGTATCTCTGACCTTTCCAATATTTGAGTTATTAAAATTAATTTAAATTAGGTAGACTAATACTAAAGTAATTGAATAGCTATATCAATAAATAGGTATGCGACTGTATTTTTATTTGCATAATTTATCGTCTTACCGAGTATGAGTTTGATATAATGATATCTAAAAAAATTTATGATAATAATGGAATTCTTACGTTATTATTTATTTAAAAAAATCCCTCTTAGGTGAATTAAAGGATCTATCGTATTAATATTATTTTCTTCTATAGAGTTGTATTATTGTTTATGCGTTACGTATGGATACGCGTAGTTAAGGTTTAACCCTGTAATGGATGATTTTTTTTTTCATCCCGAAAAAATATATTTGTATCTTTAATACTCATACATTATGGGAAAAATACTGAAAAAAAAAATAACTGCATTGGATTTTAAATAATTTCAATTTTTTAATTTTTTGCTTATTATACCTTGAATACCGCCAAAGACGTATTTGTAATTTCACAACAGTTAATAACTTCACTCTTTAATTTTGAATTCACTTTTACTACTGTCATCTTATGAGGGTTATTAGTAACTAAAACTTCAAAATGGAATGTAATAAATGAAAAAAAACACAGATTAGTCGAGAGGGGAGCGCTACTTTAATGGAATAAAGTGGATTATGTTACTTGTTGCCATATGGCAACAGTATGCATTAGAGGGTTAATTCTGATTTTGAGGTAAGAATATTTTTTAACAGGGTATATTTTTTCTATAGTATAGTTGTTTTGATTTGGGTTTAAATTGGGGTGATTTTGGCTGTCTCGAACGTAAGAAACAAAATGTTTATGTGTTGATGTATTTAACCCTCTAATGCATACTGTTACCGTTTGGTAACAAGTAACATAATCCACTTTATTCTATTAAATTACAGCTCCTCCTAGACAAATCTGTGTTTTTTTCATCTATTACTTTTCATCTTAAAGTTTTATTTACAAATAATCCTCATAGATGACAGTAGTAAAAGTGTATTCAAAATTAAAGAGTGAGGTTATTAACTATTGTGAAATTACGTTTTTGGCAGTATTCAAAGAATAATAATATTAGTACTAAATACTAATAAATTGTTTTGAAAAATTAATCATAGTTAAAAAGGGATATTTTGAAATAATTTTAGTAATTTTCTAGTCATTATTATCAAAATTGGAATTTTGCAGTTGGTTTTTGTGATATGGAATTTTTTTTTAAAAAATTGAAATTATTTAAATTCTAATGCAGTTAAATTTTTTTAGTATTTTTCCCATAATGTGTGAGTATTAAAGATACATATATATTTTTTTGGGGATGAAAATAAAAATTCATGCATTAGAGGGTTAAGATATTGAGTGGACTGTAGCTCTGACTTTTTCAATATTTAAGTTATTATCAAAGCAATATTTAATCGGTAATTCTACTGAAGTTTTTTTTCTACGTGTTATTGTATCTAAAATCTAAATTTTCTATGTGATAAAGTATCTTGTTATTTATATTAATGTTGCATTGGTGTATCATTCTCTTTTTTTGTAAACAAAATCAAACAGTGGTTTTATAGACAAATTATCATTTTCTTAATACCATATACTTTAAATTGAATATAAAAGATGATTGCAATAATTTTGCTCGATAAAAATAGGTAACTATATCAGTTAATTTTTAAAAAAAAAAAACATAATTTATGATAGATACATAATGAAAAGTTTTATTTCATTCGATTTATTTTTTTAAAATCTTTATTCAGCTTTTTATTCTATATTGCGTGGGATTGCGAGACCATAACATGGCTTGAAAATGCATGGACCGGGCCGAAACGGTGGCTTGACGCCATCCTCTATTAGTTTGATTGATTGAGTTTGGTTGAGATATGCGCTCGCCCTAAGGCTGCTTCATCCTCTATTAGTGTTTGCTTTTTTAAGTGCGCATGCACCAACACGAATTTAATTTTGTTTTGATTTTGAGTGCATTTTCACAAGTAAAGCATGCCTCTAAAAGGAAGCAATGCGAAGTTAACGGGTTCCCAGTAAGGCGGGACCATACTGCTAGTTTACTAGGAGGCAAAGCCCCCTGTTCGCTACCGCTCGCCAACCCCCGAGAATTGCTACGCAATTCCTCTTTGTTTGCTCCGCAAACAAACATGCAAGACTAAGATATTTTAGTTAAAAGGTCCCGACCAGCGGGGAGAGTGCGCAAGGCGAAAAATGGAAGATGCATCCGTTACGGCTGTTTTTACGATGCGTGGCCGGAAACTCAAGACCGATGCCAACAGTTGAAAAATAAGCTAGTTTCTGTGGGACTGCTCCAGGGCATCACGTGTGCTGAGCAACGATCTTTACCAAAGCCACGGGACGCAACCTGAGGCCCGGCACAAAACAAACACACCACCACACTTACTTTCAGCGTTTCTGACGTTTCTGATTGGCTGAAGCCGCGTAAGTTACGTGGCTTTCAAGCGTCCGACAATTACAATTTTATATTATATAGAGATAACTCAAAATCATATTTAACCGATAGGTCACTTTTCTGCGCTCTAGTCATTATTATCAAAATTGGAATTTTGCAGTTGGTTTTTGTGATATGGAATTTTTTTTTAAAAAATTGAAATTATTTAAATTCTAATGCAGTTAAATTTTTTTAGTATTTTTCCCATAATGTGTGAGTATTAAAGATACATATATATTTTTTTGGGGATGAAAATAAAAATTCATGCATTAGAGGGTTAAGATATTGAGTGGACTGTAGCTCTGACTTTTTCAATATTTAAGTTATTATCAAAGCAATATTTAATCGGTAATTCTACTGAAGTTTTTTTTCTACGTGTTATTGTATCTAAAATCTAAATTTTCTATGTGATAAAGTATCTTGTTATTTATATTAATGTTGCATTGGTGTATCATTCTCTTTTTTTGTAAACAAAATCAAACAGTGGTTTTATAGACAAATTATCATTTTCTTAATACCATATACTTTAAATTGAATATAAAAGATGATTGCAATAATTTTGCTCGATAAAAATAGGTAACTATATCAGTTAATTTTTTTAAAAAAAACATAATTTATGATAGATACATAATGAAAAGTTTTATTTCATTCGATTTATTTTTTTAAAATCTTTATTCAGCTTTTTATTCTATATTTAACTACTAAAATCGCTTATCTCACATAGCATTAACGATGGTTTTATTGTCATTGTAAAACTGATTGAATACAATAACGAATCTAATAGCTATGCAAAACTTGTCGAAGGAAAATCGTTAAGGTTTTCTTAAATGGTTTAGAGGGATAAAAATATGAACACACATTACGTTAAGAAAATTTTCATTTTTTAATATCTTCTCTTTACGGTAAATTTTCCTTTATGGTCTTTAATTATGTTCGCTTAACACCCTTCCCTAATTATTGTTTATATTATAAATTACAGTTTTTAGCATTCTTAGCTAATGGGTTTTGAATAAAGGTTAAGTTGCCCATAACAAATATGGTATTTTTGGATTAGGAGATTAAGTGTATCTGAAGAATAATTAGTAACCATGTACTAATATTTTTCGAATTTACTTACGTTCGTATTTTCGAAACATAAAATTTGTATTCATTAAAACAACCTATTTAAGCAAGTGAGCATTCTTTTGCGTTTTATGGCCTATGATTCTCTTTATAATAACTTGGACCATAAAATGTTTCATGAGCACATTTTTAAACAAGTTCTTGACAATGTGTTGTTTATTTAATAAGTTAAGTTACTAGAATTCGAAAAGGTATGTTAATATGTAAATAAATTTAAAGTGAAAATCTTTAGAAAACAATGTTTGTTTTTATTCAGGCAAAGTTATTATCTATAATTCCATAATAAAGTATCTCCAACAATACTAAGGGATAAAAAAAATAACGGCACTGAGATACACTAAAAAGTTATTTTAACTGTTATAGGTTGTTTATGTTTAGTTGATAACTGTTATTAGTACGCTCTAAACCCAAATAGAAAAGTAATTTCATGCTTTGAACAGGCTATGAGTATCAAAGTTCCCAATTTGTTAAAAGGTACGAGTCCAAATCAATAAAAATATGTTTGGCCACGTATTTTTTATTAATGCTCCTGAAATAAATGCGGCTATGAAAAGAAAATTAAAATTATTTAAAATAAAGACGTAATATTTGCTTTAAATGTAGGAGACTATATAGTTTCTAAAAAGTTACTGAATGTGCTTGAAAATTTCGGATTTCGAATTTTGTTTAATGCATTTATTTGGTCTGTGTTCAGTATTTTAATGAGTTAATAACTCATTGACCAAACTTATAAACTTATTAAGTTTATAAGTTTGGTCAATGAGTTATTAAGTTTATAAGTTTGGTCAATGAGTTATTAAGTTTAAGTTTTTAAAAAAATATTTCCGTTCCATTAAAAAAACGCATTGATTTAATGCTGAACCATACTAATCATCTGTTAATTATTTGCTTATTGTTATATAATTTACGCATCTTTTTATATACATTACACACAAGTTTTATTTAAATAACATTTCAGTTTTGAAGAAAAATAAAGATTCGACTAGAGTACAAAACTTTTATATTTTAATTGAACTTTACAATATTTATTTTTTTGTTTGTTTTAATTTGTTATAGTATATGACTAACTGTAATTGTTAAGTTATTAAGTTTATAAGTTTGGTCAATGAGTTTTTAAGTTTAAATTTGGTCAATGAGTTATTGAGTTTATAAGTTTGGTCAATGAGTCTGTAAGTTTAACTTCGTATTTTCCACAGGCTGACGCTACTTTGGAATCCGAACAGCGACAGTTCTCCAGAGCTTCCTTAGAATACATTCTTTTCCTACAAGAAGTCCAGGAACGGAAAAAATTCGAATTTGTTGAAACGGTGGGTAATTTGAATACAGCTGTTGCTTATATTATTTCATAAATTACACATAGTTTTCATTAATCTTGTGTTTGTATAATTCAAAAAGAGTTTCTAGAAAAATGTCAATTTCTTTCAACTTTAATGATATTGTTATGGTAATTAATACAAAATTACTAATACATTTATAAAGTAATTTGTAATTATTTACTGTAATTAATTTTTCACTAAGATTTTTTTTAATAACTTCGATTTTCAGACATTTGTTAACACTTATAAACAACACAACAATACAAATAACTTTATGCCGAATTAAGTTTATTATAACAGCTGTTTTTATGTAATAAAAATTGCAATGAAAAAATATGTAGTTTAAAACATATATTTATTTTACAAATATATTACATAAAATTTGTAAGTTTTCTTTTAAATTTTGATTTGTTAACTTTGATAACAGTGAAATATAAGTTTTACTAAGACAAAAGTTGAATTCGTTCATTTAAATGCTTTAACCCTTTTAGTCCCAGTGATGTCATTTAGCATCATCATGTTTCTGATCATAATTTTAAAAAAAAAAAAAGGCTGACATCTATTGGGATCAATACAAAATATTTTCTTATAGAAAAAAAGTTTGAAGAATCGAATGATGTGCTTTTTGATATCATAAATGGCTATAGACGATCAGAAAAAAAATTCTAAAATGATGATACCAAATATTCATTGAGACTGAAACAGTTAAAATATCTTTTTCCGTTATTCGGATTTGTGTATCAATTCATCCGTTTTTCTTTTGTTTTAGATCCTGAGCTTTATGTATGGATGGCTCACTTTTTATCATGAGGGTATTTTATTCTTTAATTTTTTTCAATAGTAATAATGATTATCATGTCTAAAATGTCTTTTAATTTATCTTCTGATATATGCATTGTAAATATTTCAACAATAATAGTTTCCTTATTCCTGAAATTCACAAACTAATTTGCTGAGCTACTTAAAAGTTGGAAAGAAAACACTTTTTTTATCTGAAGTAAATAATGTATTATGGGGATTTGCAAATTTGTTTTCTTTAGAAAATATAAGACCTTATTTGTTTAAATGGTGTAAACACATTTTTGTAAACGTTGTTGTAAACAAACATTTATTCAGATTCAATAGTTTTATAAATAATTTTTTAAGATTCATTTTTTTAAAAAATATGTATTAATACATTTGAAAATAATAAAACTCCAACCTACACATTATGTTTTTCTGTTAGAGTTCAAAAGTTTTGTTTAATCGATATCTTTTTTACAGGACATGAAGTGGCAAAAGATTTTAAGTCATTCACTACAGATCTGCAGAAAAGATTACAGAAGGTAATTTCACTTCCAATTAAATTAAGTGACAAGCTTAGCTTAATGTCACATTACAGTTAAACTCATAGTTTCCTTGCACGGAAGCCACGACCACCGGCGGAGCTATAAAACGCACGGAACAATCAGATGTAGACAAAATAAAACGGCTGAAACTTTCTCTTCATCTGATTGCTCCGCGCGTTTTATAGCTCCGCCCATGGTCGTGGCTTCTGTGCAAGGAAACTTCGATTTTAACTATAGTTCTTTGCATTTGTTTTCAAAATATTTTCAAAATCTTCGTTATACTTTTATCCAGCTATATTTGATTATTAAAGCTTAATTTCTCTTTTAGACAAGAGAAAATTTTGATGCAACACATGCAGAGGCTAAACAATTAATGTTTAGGCTTTTAGAAGTAAGTATACAATATTATATTGAAATTATTTGAGAACTGCTGTGGTACAGGGGCCGGTCATAATTTACTGATTTTCATTGCTATAAACGGTACAAAAGCACACAAATTTAGGAAAAATTTGCAGTTCAATTTCAATCTAACTTCATAGGTGTAGCTACTTTACTTCAAATTTTCCTGAACTGTAACGTTTATAGTAGGTCTATCTAGTATGTGTGCCTCGAAAGCATTTTTCCCCCCCATCCTCGCATGTGGTTTTCTTCAAAGCAGTGTGAGCGTGTTTTTCGCCACCCTGTTTGGGTTTGAGCTGTTCGGATTGTTAACCTCTCAACAGAACCTCAAACGCGTTGGGTTTAGTAAAGCGATACACCTCCCGTTTCCTAGAAAACCAAGCGAAGGGATGGGGGAAGAAAGTCTTTTCGAGGCTCGCATAGTAAATAGACAGACTGTAGGATCTGTTTCACTGTTGAGACTGGGTTGAAATTTGTAACATAGAGTGTATATTTAAAAAAAAAATTAAACCTAAAAAAGTCTCAAACGAAAAACTCTATCACAGCTGTATCATTATTTTCTTGAGTTTTTTTTAACCCTTTCAGTCCCAGTGATGCCATTTGGCATCATCACTTTCAATATTTTTTTCAAAATTTTTATGTCCTGTTATGACATCCAAACACACATCATTTGATTCTTCACACTTTGTTCTATCAGACAATATTTTACATTAATCTCAATGGAAGTCAGAACTATTTTTTTATTTAAAAAATAGTCAACAAGCGTTTCACCTGATTTTTGAAAAGTTCACTTCAGTTCCACATATTTAAAACACAATTTAAACTATTTCGGTTTAAATAATTACTATTTTTTTTAATAATATGGTCAGATTCCCTAAAATATATAACTCGAAGTGTTTTTAGGTAATATATATATATTTTTATTTTGTTGTTTTCCACAGTTAAAAAATTTTGGCATTGTTTCAAAAACCATATAAAAAATTTAAATGATTTTTTTTTCTTATGGAATTCATATATTTGACCTAAAATAAGCTTATTTTGTGAATATCATATGTTTCTGTACTGTAGTAAATTTTTGGGACTGAAATTGTTAAAGAGTTATTTAAAGTAATTTTAATTTTATTTCAGAAACCCTTAGATTCAGGTTCTCTCAATAAAATGTTCACTAGACAAGGATATCTATATCTGATGGAAAAGAGTAAGTACAGGTAAATTTTCAGCTAATCAAAAAGATAACTCCTTAAATGTTTAAAAATGATAATTTTTCATTAATTAGTTTGAAAAGAAAAAAAATCATCTAATTAAAACATCGAATTAAAATAAACTTTCATTAACATTTTTGTTATTTTAGTTCTTCATTTAGAAAGGTAAAATTTAATGCTATTAAATGCAGTCTCTACACTAATATGCATAATAAAATGAAAAAAAAAAACCCCAGCTTTTTATAAACTCAACTTTAAGACTAATGTCTCATTAATTATTAATTTTTACTTTTCTCTTAATTTGAAAAGGAATTAAAAGAATAATTCAGTTATTTTTATAGTTACAAAATTTTTTTGTCAAGTGAATAACAAGCTGAACTCAGTAAATATATCTAAAACGCCCAGGGGTTTATTTATTTAATTGCAATGAAAATATCAAAGAGACAATAAGCTAATACCAGATGAAGCAAGAATTTGTGCTCTTCTATAATATTTAAAATTGGCATTCAGAACGTTTTTTTTTTTTTTTACTTAGTTGCAAAAATAATTAAGATGTTCTATGAAAAAAAAAATCCTTATTAATAATAACAGCGTCAAAGTTGTTTATATAAGTATGTTGCTATAACATAATTTTTTGTTTGTTTCACATTTTATTGGTTTTAATTAAACCTTATTATTTGTTTCTTAATAAGTTGAAGTTTACGAAATCTTGAATATAAGGCCTTACTAAAATAATATATTACATGATGTACTTATTCACTTATTTTTTTTAATAAGAAGCAAATTAAAATATATAATTCCAGATTATATATTTTATTCAGTGTCTTCACCCGAGTTAAGATTTTTTTTAAAAAAACTGCTGTGTCTATTCTTAGTAATCGATCACAAAATACAACATAGTTCAAATAACATACATTAATAGTTTGTATTTCTTGCTTACATTTGATTTTAATGATGTTTTTTTTTTTTCAAATTTCAGAAGCATTAGGTACAACATGGACAAAACACTTTTGCCAGTATCAGAAAGACAACCACAAATTTACAATGATACCTTATACTCAAACCACAGGAAAAATAGTATGTGAATTTTTTTAAGAAATAAAATAAATACATTCTAGAACCAAAAATATGTTTTACTGTAAAATGTTATGTAAGTTTTATTTTATTAAAACTAATATTTTGGAATTTTTCAGGCTGTACCAGAAACTTTTATATTAAAAGAATGCATTAGGTAAATTTTTTTATGTAATTACTACTATAATAAATAAAATTGCACATTTCAATGTAAACTAATTATTCACGAAGTACTAAACATATTTAAAACTGTTTTTTTTAAATTAAAAACATTGATTTAATGCTAAACAATACTAATGCTTTGTAAATTATTTGCTTATTGTTAGATAATTTACACATCTTTTTATATGCATTACACACGTTTTATTTAAGTAACATTTCAGTTTTGGCGAAAAATAAAAATTCAATTGGAGTATGGAACTTTCATATTTTAATTGAACTTTACAAAATTATTTTTTGTTTGTTTTAATTTGTTATGGTACAGGACTAACTGTTATAAACTATGAAATTAATAAAAATCTTCATTAAAACACTTTTTTAAATAAAAAATATAGTAATTTCATGGGGCCAGATGATATGTATGCTGAATAAATAATCATAACAACCTAAAAACAAATAATTATAACCTACTAATATGTATAGTGTGTCTGAGACAATTTAACACACATGCCTATTGTGCAGGCGTATGTCCGAATCTATTGACAAGAGGTTCTGCTTCGACATAATAGCAGAAGACAAGCCCGGTATTCACACTTTCCAAGCTCTTTCAGAAGAAGACAGACGACTGTGGATGGACGCAATGGACGGAAAGGAACCGGTACGAAATGCATTTTATTTTTCTATAACTTCAGTCAAACTCTGTAACATACAACAACAGCCCGTTCAGCCCAAAAAATTTCTGACGAATAATATCGTGTAGAGGGAGTGCACGTTAAGTATGCTTCTAAGCAAGGCCGGATTTCTAAGTAGGCTGTAGCCTAGAGCGGCAAATTTTTGGAGGCGGCAAATTCAACGTCCAATAAAAGCGGCATTTGGCATAAAAAAATATTATAAAAATACTAATATTTTTAATAAAATAAAACAAATAAATTGCATTAATGCGTTAATCGTGTATTTAGTAGTTAACATGGTAGCTGTAAGGACAATTGCAGATTATCCCCCGGATTTGGAAGTTGAAGGAAAATAGTAGAACAGTTTAAAAGAAATTCTTCTATTATTTCGCTTTTGATGTAGAGTGTACATAGATGATTCTAATATATGTAGAAAAAAGAAGAAAATAGTCAAGAAAACTATATTCGGCGGTAAATTGATCGTAGCTTACAGGCAGCAAATCTTTAAATCCGGCCCTGCTTCTAAGTCCCAACGCTGCATACAATGTCGCCCTTAACGGTTGTGTTGGGTGCCTCCTCAAGTGTCGGCTCGTCACTTGGCTGTGGTTCTCAGGTGTTGGCTCGTCACATGACTGTGGTGCTAAAATATGACGCCCATCACCAATAGCCCTAGTGTAGCTCCAGTGTGATGATAATTCAAACTAAACTAAAATTGTTGCATGCAACAACAACAAGTTGTTTAGAATACCATTAATGATCAGTTCCTTGAATTTTCTGTAGAATTTAATGTTATAATATCTTGCTTAAAACAACAATTTTTAATTAACTGCCCAGTTATTAGGGGTATACCTATGAAATGACCTTTTATGAACAGATGGCACTGCACCCGGGTTAATAAAAGTGTGGAATCGTCCTACTAGCATTTTGTCAGACTACTTTTAACCTTTCACCTGCTAGGGGCATTAGTTACTGCTGTGTTTTTTTGCGGGTCATTTGCGGGAAATTTTAATCCATTACTCTATTTTGAAAAAAACTGCTGCTAAAGCTTTTCAAATGCTTCAAAAAGCTTATGGAAACAATAGTCCATCTGAATCATTTTGAAAATGAGGGTTTGTTTGATTTTAAAAAGCTGATTTTGATGTGATAGACAAAGATAATTGAAAACTACCAAAAAAATTTGAAGATGAAGAATTGCAAACAATTTTGGATAAAAATCCAAAAATGACGTGGGTTCATATTTCAGAAAAGTTAAATGTAACTCAGAAATGTACTATTGAACGTTTTTATGCATTGGGAATAATTTGCAAGGAAGGAAAATGGGTACCACATGCTTCAACAGAGTTACAGATGGAGAACAAAAAAGTCACTTGTGAACAACTTTTGAATCGACATCAAAGAAAGTGTTTCCTGCATCGAATTGCCACAGGTGATGAAAAATGGATATATTTTGACAATCCTGAACGAATAAAATGTTGGTTGATTCCAGGCCAACCCTCAACATTGACTCTAAAGAGAAAATCGCTTTGAAAGAGACAATTCTTTGTGTTTGGTAGGATCAAAAAGGCCATCTTAAGTATGAGCTGCTTAAACCTGGTGAAATAGTTACTTCTGATCAATATCAACAACAATTAACCGATGTAAACCGGGAATTTATCAAAAAATGGCCAGAATGGGCTCGCAGACGCGGAACAGCTATTTTGCTCCATTGCAATGCGCGGCCTCACACCACAAATAACGTTAAAAACACCTTAAAAAACCTGACATGGGATGTTTTATTGCCCCCGCTATATTCTTCAGATATTGTCTTTCAGACTATCACTTTCTCAGATCCATGGAACATGGTCTGGCTGAGCAGCACTTCGCTACTTTTGATGAAGTTGGAAAAAAAGCATATTCGTTTTTTACCTCCCAGGACGCAAAGTTCTATCACGAAGGAATCCATAATTTACCAAAAAGATTAGCAAAAGTTACTGATTTTAATGGTACATACTTCGCTTTATTACCCTCATCCAGTGATGCAAAATTCACCGGTAAGTTTTGTTAAAAAAAGGGTCATTTCATAGGTATACCCCAAATATAATACCAAAACAAAGCAGTTATGTGATATCCTTTACCTAGTTAAAGTAATTTTCTTTTTTCACTAAGTCAGTTTTAGTATTTAAATTAATTTTTGTTCTCTAAATTAAATTTATATTAGTCAGATTGCGTCCCTTCTGCACATCTGAAAAATGGAATTTTGAATTTCGATTTATCTAAGCATTAATATAATTCAAATATGCATAAAATTTAGAATGTAAAGGAGTTCTTCTGTTCCTTTCTTTGATTTCATTCAATGGACCAGGCATTAATTGAACAGCCATAAGTTAATCATAAGTTTTAAACGTAATTTGGAATAGCTTTTGCTTTCTCAGAGAAATGTCTAGTTTACTTTATCAAAAATTGTAATGATTATATTGTGAATATTTAAATCTTTTAAAGGCAAACAAATATTTAATGTGTGTTAAAAATGTATATTTAACATGCATTGAAATTCTAATGCTCTTTTTTAAAGTTTTTAACAAAATTATTTACTGCTTTTCTTGTGATATTTTTCTTGTGACAATAGTGTCTGTTAGATTGTTAATGTAATAAAGCATTAATGATAAGTAAGGCATTGAGATAATGATACATATGTTTTGAATATAAAATTATGTTTAATTTGTAAGAAAAAATATATATTTGAAAATATTTTGATACTATTTTGTTTCATTATGTAATAAATGATTTAAAATGTAATATATTTTTCATATTTACAGGCCTATAGTCAAATAGGAAAATTACAGAAGCAAGAAGAATGTAAGTTTTTTTTAGTTTACCATTATAACATTCAGGATTTTAGTTAACTAATTATGTAAAAAAAATTTCACTCATTTGTTATATTTCACAGATCACCTAGACGAAATAGGATTTTCTTTCGTGCAATTGTGTATAGATGCCATAGAAGCCCGGGGATTAGACGATGAAGGCTTGTATAGACTAGTCGGTGTTAGCTCAAAAGTGAACAAGCTTCTACAGATGGCATTGGGTAAGTAAAATAAAGCATTTTTAAGTATTTTAAACCACAGCCTACTCGACTACTAAGGCCAAAGAAGCTTTTGCAAGTACGCCCGGGAACGGATATTTTGGCGTCATTCCAAAGATGAAGACAAACTGTCTCGAAACCTGTTCAGAACCACTCATTTACGGCTGACCACATTTTTAGGGTTTCGAATGCATCCGAACTAGTATCTCGATCTTCGGCACTGGGAACAGTGACGTTAAAATCTCTGTCTACGCTCATGGTTGGGAGAGGCCTTGTTATTGAAGTTGGCCGTGTTTAAACGCTTATAAGTTAGATTTTGTGAATGATTGAAACTGTATAGTTTTAGATAATGTTTTTTTTTTAATTTGGGAACCTTGTTAAAATTTAAGAGAAGTATAAATTTTGGAAAATAAAACAATTGAGTTTTGTAGTGTGTATCATTAAAATATGCAGGTATATACTATTTTAAATTAGTTCTTAAATTAATCTGAGATTGTATTCATAGAAACGTGTGCAATCCTTGCAAATTTTATGCATTGTATTAAAAATGCTTGCTTGTAATTTTGCTTTCCATAATACTTACACAAATTAAGTTTTTTAAAAATATTTTTTTCTCATTTCCTTTTTAAGCGTAGCATACATTTAGCTAATATGTGTGTTTATCATAACATCTTGTATATTTTTATACATTTATGTAGACCGTCGAAAAACCGAAAAGATAAACTTGGACAATGCAGATGAGTGGGAAATTAAAACCATTACTAGTGCCTTAAAGAACTATTTTAGGTAAGTGGTTACTTGTTACTTTCATGTAGAGTAATACAGTTTAATAGAAGTAGACACATCTTTTTCTTTAACATAAATTTAAACATTTTAGTTTCAAATATTAATGCTGTGAAAATCATTCTTTAAACTTTTCTATTATGTACAATAATATATAAATATTTAAGTTTTAAGAACATTGGGGCTTTTCAGCATTTGCTAACTATAATTACTGTATTAGAACATATATTTTTTCATTATTGTACACTTTAAATGTAGTACACCCATAATGCTGGGAATGAAATGTGAGTTTTGCAGATTACTTTTTTATGAGACAAAATTTTCTTTAAATTTTTAATATTTGCTTGTAAATAAATTTATTTAAGATTGCTATTTACTACCCTAATGAAATAATTGATCTATAAATTTCAGAAATCTTCCAGAGCCATTAATGACATTCCGATTACACAGCGACTTTATTAAAGCAGCAAGTAAGTTACGTTTACATGAATCACAGAAAAAAATAGTTAAAGCCTTATTATGTAAAGACTATTTAATCATGTAAATATTTTAAACATTGAAATTAATAATGTCATAGGCTTATAATGCATTATAAATTATTGTGTTCTTCGAACAAGATATACAATTTTTGAATGTGTTTTTTTTTATATATTGTGGCACTGGCAAAATATTGCAAAGGAGCCACTCTTTAAGTGCAAAATAAGTGCTATTTTATATGGTTTTTAATTTTATATTTATGGCTTGTTACTTTCATCTGTGTAATTCTGATTTGGAATCGCTCAAAGGTCTAATATTGTTTTTTAATGTCTAGAACTAGATAACATGGATGAAAGGATTGACCAAATTCAATCTCTCATCCGCAAACTGCCCAAGCCAAATTATAGTATGCTACAGGTTCTAATTGCTCACCTTTGCAGGTAATTCTTGTACTTTTTCTAATATCTAAATCTAAGGCACATGTGTAACTTTAAAATGTATTTGTCTATTTTATTTTAATTTGACAAAATATTTATAGCTTTGAATACGTAACTGACTGTAATGAAGTTTCATCAAAGTTTATCAAATCTGTAGTATTGGTTTAGACTAGGAATTAGAGTTTAAAATAGTTATGAATTTTTTTTAAGGTGTTGTAATTTTTAGAAATCTTTAAAAAATATATATCCTGTAGAGGATACTACTCATCAATTTGGCCCATATGTCCATTTGCCATACTATTAGACAATCATCATCCACAATCAAAGATTTAACCTCTTACCGAAAACATGTGCCACCCTAGTCTTCTAAGATATGTTAACAGATTTGTAGATAAAGCAGCAAATCATGCTTGGACATTGAGCTAGAAGGGAAACTGGAGTGAAGTGTCAGCGAGCGGAAAACCCACTCGCATAATTTTGAGCGAACATTGCAGAAAAGAACCATTTTACCTATACCTGTATGCAATGCTTGTATGAGACCCCTCTATCATATTGACTTGGGTTCCTGAATGTATTTTAACATTTTTAGTTCGATAGAAATTAACTTTCTTTAAATTTAAATTCCAACTTTTTAAAGAAAAAACCATTTGGATCACTAAGAACCAGGGAAGACAAACACAATTGGGAAATAGGCAAGTTCCTAGGTTTTCTTCCCTATTGGTTTCTGCTGCAGTGCAGTGTATTCCTCCGGGTTTCGTTATTGAACCGGCTCGTTTGCTGCCCTGTTCAGTATATCACTCACCTCGCTCCACTTTTCTTCTAGCTCAATGTGCATGGATATGTTTTGTTCATTTTGTTTTATTTTTTTCTGAGATATAAGTGTCCATAGTCTGACACCATGACATAATCAAAAACATGATATTTTCGTTTCCGTTATTTTGTAAAATGTGAACATGTATCTTATTGTAGAAGGCTTCGTTCAATTAAAAAATGGTACATTCATATCATAAAAGAATTTATATCAAAGCTAATACTTTAATACTTATTCATTTTTATTCGAACTATTATATTCCATCTGTTTCAGAGTTGCAAAACATTGCGACAAAAACTTAATGACCATATCCAACCTCGGTGTGTGTTTTGGTCCTACACTTTTACGTCCAGAGGAAGAAACGGTGGCTGCCATTATGGAAATTAAGTTTGGAAACATAGTTCTAGAAATTTTGATAGAGCAATATGAACAGGTAAATGGTGTGCACAAAACATTCCATTTAATATTTCCTTGCATTAAGAAATTTATTTTATTATCAATTTTTGTTATTTTAAACAGATTTTTTTTACTGAATTATTGTTTTCGAATATATATCCGTTAAAAATATCTATGATAATCTACTAAAAATCACATACTTTTAAATATTATTTTTGTAGAAATGAATAGAGATCCATAAAATGTGACATTGAATTTTATTATGCCTTTCATTAGTTCATCCAATTTTAAAATGTTTCCTTCTAATTGTTGTTAATCTTATTATTATGTACCTTCTAGATAATGCTGCAAGTTTTATTTAAAAAAAAAACTTTTAATGATTATATGCATCTTTCTATTGATACTCATAATTCAAAGCATAAATTTTTCTTACAGATATTTTCAGTCTCTGTGAATGGTGACGCAAAAGACTCCAAATACTCCACTAAATCTAACTCTCACCATAGCACAAAACACAACAACGAAGCTCGTTCTGAGCCAGTAGCCCCACAACGACGTGCGAAGCGAGAAACTGTCTACGTTATGGACACCGGAAGACCTCCTGGCCACGCCCCTGACCACTCCTCCTCAAGAAATGACCACTCCTCCTCAAGAAATGACCACGCCTCCTCAAGAAATGACCACACCCCTTCTAGAAATGACCACGCCCCCCGTGCTCACTCAAACAGTTTCTCGGTGTCGTCTCGTACCGGTGATACTATGTACCTGGATAACTCAAACTCTGGCCAGCGTGTGATGGTGGTTCCTCCTTCCTATGTCCAGCAAAGGCAGTCTTATCATTCTTTGATGTCTTCGTCTGTTCAGGGACAGAAGTCTTATTCCTCTTCAACTACTTCATCCGGTGTGCATTCGTCAAAGAGCCAACATTCCATATCGAGCATCAATTCCACTCAGCAGTCAAGAAGTGCAGCTCCTCAACGGAGTACAAGGAAGCCCCTGGTTGTCTATAACCCCTCTTGGAATGGTTAGTTCTCTATGTATTCAGTTTGAACTATTTTCCGATTAAAATTGTTACTATTTCTCCATTAAACTTTTTATACTGATGCTGTTTTAATTTTTATAAAAATACTTAAGCTAGTTCTTTTTCCTAAGATAGACTTTTGTTAACACTCGTGACTTATGGCTAGCATGAAATTTTAAATCTTTTTATCTCAACCGACAACCTTTAACATTTATTCTTATTTTCCAGACAACCACTCCTCAAGCAGCAGCAGTTCTGAATCCCTGCACTCGCCCCGTACTTCTGGAAACTCCTCCCACCCTCTTCTCACCCACACTAGTCCCTCCTCCTTGAAATCAAGCTCCTCCCACCACCAGCCCCTTTCACACGGATCCCCGCCTGTCCGCACAAGCTCCTCCCACCACCAACTGGCCACAGCTAGTCACCACACATCTCCTAACCAGTCAATCAAGACAAGCCCCTCCCAGCATAGGAGAATGGACAAATCAGCTTATAGCCCTGCACACTCGCCCAATAGGACAGGAGGTGGGCGGAGTGTAGAAGGTCATAGAGGCGGGGCTTTAGTGGGGGCGGAGAAGCCGAGACGGAGCAGCAGAGCAGCGCTGGATGTCGTGGGGCATCAAAGGCATGGGTCTGCTGGTAAGAGTTAAAGTTGAATATTGTCCAACCTTTCTCAACTGGTTTATCCCTGTTTCTGTAGCTGTTATAGTTCTTCTAATTACATTGTAAGCTTGGGAGATACTTATAATTCTTAGTTTTCCCTGCCACATTTTTCTATTATACTCAAGTGGGGTGGGTTAAAAATAAGAATGAGGATGCTCTGTTGTTTCCTCAACAACTATTTAAGATGAAGAAAATTGTGTCCCCCAAGCTAGCATTGTATAGGCATATGATGCATTGTTCATATTGAGTGATTAGCAGGGCCGGATTTAAAGATTTGCCGCCTGTAGACTATGATTTGCCTCCCCAGTCACAATATTCTCCCAATTCGGGGAAAGGTAGCTAGTTAGCTGTAAAATAGAGTAGTGATGTGTGGTTTGAAAAAGATACACATATTATAATTATCTATCTATCTTACCTTAACGCACTAAATTGAATACAAATCGATGACTTTCTTTAAACTCTACCATTTGTCTTTCAACTTCGAAATCCGGTTGGAAGGGGTGCACTTGCTCTCGCAGCGACCCTATTTGCTACAAAATATTAGTACTATATATACGTTTACGGTGTACACATTAATTTAAATTATTTGTTTTCTTTCTTAAATAGATTTGTATCTTTATAATAATAATTTTTTTTATGCCGAAAGCCACTTTAATTGGTCATGCAATTTGCCGCCCCAAAATATTCGCCGCTCTAGGCTACAGCCTACTTAGAGTATATAGAAATCTGGCCCTGGTAATTTGAACCCCCATTTGGAGTTCTTATTTTTATTGCTAGTTAAGCATCTTACACCCACTGTTACCTAAACTGTTGAATGAATCTTAAGTAGAAATGTCATAAAAGTAAAATATATGCCATATGTATGTAACTTGCATATACATTGTAACTTGCTTGAAGACCTTTGTGTTTTATGAGTTGTGAACTATGATAGATTTAGTTAATGTTTTTTATCAATTCATCAAAAGAAAAACATAATCAACACATTTAAATTTTAGGTTCAAGAGATTACTTGCTAAGTGGTGTAAGGCAAAACAGTGTGTAAGTAATTTATTTTCTTAAATCAAATTCATATATGCAGGTAATTTTTTTTCCAATGTGTTTTTCTCTTAAGTAAGACACAAATTTTTCACTGGCGTCTTATCTTATTCTAAAGTTGAGCCTTTAAAATAAATTTATCCTTTGTAATATCTAAAGCTATCATATTTAAAAACCTGTTTTTATAATTAATTGAAGTTCTTCATTGAAACATTCCAATGCATTTCACAATTTATCTAAGGGGTTGGGAAGCCAGTTGGTAAGGTATTCGCCTAGCATGCTAAATGTCCCAGGTTCGGGTCCGGGCATCTCCGAAATAACTGCCAACCTATAAACAGCCTGTGTGGCCAAAAATGTCCGACGAATAATGCACCTTGTAGAGGGAAGGCATGTTAAATATCCCTCAAAGTCCTAACGCTGCATACGATGTTGCCCTTAACGGTTGCATTTGGCGTCTACTCAGGTGTCGACTCGCCACTTGACTGTGGTTCTAAAATACAACGCCCATCGCCAATAGAACTCGTGTAGCTCTAGTGCGACGATAATTAAAGCCTAACAATTTATCTAAGCTTGAGTTTATGATTGTTATAATAACTAATATAACTAGCATAATAACTAATGTCTTGTTTGTAGATTTCCTGCTAGTCCATCTACATCTTCATCTTCTTCCTCATCATCGGTGCCATCTGGAAATGGGAGGTCAGTCATTGCTTAACCCCTTGACAGTTTGGAACATACAATTGTCATTTTTATTTAGTTTTCTTCATCTGATCCTCATCACTTATGGTCATATATGGTTGATTCCGCGAAAATGCGCCATAGACATCATTTTTTAAATTTCAACTTTTTTATTTTAAACAAAATCTACTCAGCAAAAATTCTTGACACTTTATTTTGTCTTTTTGTACCTCAAAATAAACAGTTCCTAAAAAATTTGTACATTACATTTAAAATTTGAGTTAAATACAGAACATCAAAACTTTGTCATGTCTGTCACATTTGTCATGTCAGTCACGCTAATAAATATTTATAATGTTTTTCAAGTTATAAATTTCTTAATTTTTTTTCTTTCTGGTTGGCACATCAGAATATTATATTGATTCCAAAAAAATTCTACACTTGAAATGCATACCAGTTGAGAGCAAATGGTAATAATACAAGGTCACTCAAAATCTGTGTCTCAATTTTGTTATGTCCGTCATGGCATGTTTGAACCCAATTCATTTTAAGTATTTTCATATTATTTGGTTATTTTTATTATGAAAAAAAAATTATTAGAAAAATAAATTAACTGTTATTATGCACCTTTACTTAAATAAAAAAAAATATGTTGCTGATTGCACATCAGACTTAAAAAAATACATATTTTTATAATTATTTTTAAGCCTTATCAGCCTTGTACAAAAACTGTGTGACTTAAAAAATTTCATAAATTTTAGCCACATTATTTTATTGGTAATCTTACTTACTATTATTCAATCCTGCAATGTTTTTAAGTTAATTTTTTTTAGATTCTTTTAAAAGTTCTTTGACTGCAATTTTCTTGTACCACACTTATTGATGCTTTAAAAGAGATGAATTGATAAATCAAAATCATTTCATCAAATTGAAAGATAATTGATAAACCAGAAAGTTGACAGCTATTTTTAATTTTTTGTTATTAAAAACTTGCTAAAAATTTATTTTAATGAAATTACTTGTTTATACATATCCTTAATTCAAATCAGTTAATTGCTTAAATTTAAGTCTCAAACAAATCCTAAATAAAACTATCAAAGTTGCCTTAGAAAACACTTAAAACTTTATTATATATAAAGTTTTATAATTGAGATTTTTCGCAAATTTATTATTTTAGATTTTGTTATTTAAAAGCGTAGATCTTATTGCAATATTTTTTTTCTCTTAAAAATTGTTTATGAGCAACTAGTGCTATTTTTAAAAAATATTAACTTTATTTAATGCATTTTTGTAAATATATTATAGGCGTGTTCGTACACTTTATGCTTGTGTTGGAGAAAATGACTCAGAATTATCTTTTGAGCCCAACCAAATTATTTATAATGGTGAGTATCTGGTTAGATAAGTTATTAAATTATAGATGTCTACTTACTTGTATTCCATGTAAAGGCTACACTTTGTGCTGCTTCGGACAATTTTCTTGTTTTCTTTTACATTTCATTAACATTTTCTTAGGATAACTTTCTATGAAATATTTATTGTAGTTATTTATAATTTAACGAAATTGACAATGCCTTATAAATAAATCTATGATAAGTTATTAAATTATCGATGCATACTTATGTATTACATTTAAAATGTTCGCTTCATGCTTCGGACAATTGTCTTGTTATCTTTTATGTTTCATTACCATTTTCTTAGGATAACTTTCTATGAAATGTTTATTATAGTCATTTATAATTTAACAAAAATGATAAAACCTTATAAATAAATCTAAACTATTTCCTCTCGTAATTTGTTTTAGTTAGCACATTTCATCACAGTGATGAAAAGATTAAAAAAAAAGAGAGAGGAAAAAAAAACTCTGACATGAAACAGACTTGCTTGGATTATTGCTTTATAATATAATTAATTATTATTATTATTAATACTCATTACTTTTTTTTTAATATTCCAACAAATTTCTTCAGTAATTTATTCACAAAGTAATTGTGAATTTTCATTTTAACTCGTTCACGTTGGTGTGACCCACCTTTGGGTCACACTTGACTGTTCTGTGGGGTAGTGGGTCACGCTTAACTATCCTGTGAGGCAGCATGCAGCACTGGGGAGTTGTTTTCAGAAAAGAAGCTGTTCAAGAATAAGTTTATTTTATTTTTTCTCAACTTTATATATTAAATATTGAGTATTATTAACATGAAAATTCCATAGTTTTAATGTAATCTCATTAAGCGCTTTAGAACTTGCAAAGTGTTGTTCCCACCCCATGACGCGTAAGGATACAAAATATTCCCGCCTCATGCGTTACAACATTGATATTTGCCCTGGCGTGAACATGTTAAGCAGAATTCACTCATACTCAAGATGATTTTTGGCATGTTACAATTTAAAATCCTACCTTTCCAAAATCTATCAAATATGAACAGAATGTTTTCAAAACTTGGTTACCCTTCAATTGAATCGGTGAGTGCAGAAACAACGTCAGTCACAAACTTCAAACTTTTCAAGAGGGAGAAAAAATTTAATAAATCCTCCATTATTTCTGCACTCAAAACAAACGTTCTGTATTTACGGAACTAGTCAACAGACTAACATAGTTTTTGCACCCAACACGCATCTTGCCTTTCTACGCTTATTTTCAATGAAAACGAGTTTCGGATTTTTTTTTGACTGAAGTGGTTTCTGCACTCACCGATTCAATTATTTTTTAATTTTCTAGTTCGTCAGTCAAGAGAGCCCGGTTGGCTCGAGGGTTGTCTAAATGGCCGTAGTGGCCTGATTCCAGAGAACTATGTGGAATGTCTCCCATGATAGAATGAGTGCTCATACGGATCAGAAGAAATATTTACTGTTGAAGACTTACCAAGGGAAGGACTGCAATTCATGTTACCGGTTTTAAAAATTATTTATTTTCTTTCTGAATCTATTATCAGAAATAAAAAAGTATATTGGTTTTACTGAGTTTTAAACTGAGATGTTTTATTGTATGTACTTCTATTTTTATGCATGCGAAATAACGTTTTAAGTGCTTGCTTGTTACTTTTATTTAACACTTCATCATGTTGGTTTATTTTTATGAAATAACTTTTTTAGATAAACATATATTTGTAATATGTGTTAAAGATAATTTTTATGTTTTATTAAAATTTTATGATCCATATCTTAAATGGTTGCATACCTTAAAAGAAAAGGATTAAAGTTTGATGTTAAATCGTTAGACTTAGGAACTTTTTTCATTGTAGAAATTTACAAACATTTGATTAAAAAACAAGTCTTAGTCTCAAAGTCTTAGCTGGGAAACAGCTATACCAATTATTCAAATCAAAATTTTTGAATGATAATTTTGAGAGGCATATTTTTTTTAGAAGTGATCCTTCTAGAAATGTAAATAAATTATCAAAAAAATGTGCAAAAAATTATTATTGAATCATAAATTTATCACTTTCAGATTCTATCACACAAAATTGAAATCCCTTCTATATGTTTCCAAGGGTTATTTTTCTATTGTATCATAAATTATCAGGTCAAATTGTATGTCTAGAATCATTTGATTTTATGTGTTTTTTTATATAGGGTAATGTATAGTATAAAAGTGGGAATAGCAGAAAATTGCTTTTAAAATACAATTTTTTCTCATTCGTAATCCGATAATAGCATATTCAACTTCTTTAACCTCTAAATTAGATTTTAAAAGTAAGACAAAGATTGACAAACCTTTTTGATTTGTCACACCCTTATGGAAAGGTCTGTGAAGTATCAAATTCAACGATAGCCATCTATTGATTTGATACGATACAAAGTTAAAATAAAAGAATTTTAGCCAATTTGTAACTTTTTTTAAAAAAATTCTTAATCAAAAAGATACCAGTAATCTTAATAGCAGGAAATAAAAAAAATAACTTCCAATTTATTGTGGCATATTTAGTGTTAGTGATTAAAAGCACCAACTTAACTACACCGAATTTCTACAATTTTAAAAAATGAGTCATTGATTTGTTTATGAATCAATACAATGTATATGTCACTCGAAGAATATCCCTGGATTTCCTTGTCTGATTGATATCGAAATTAGAAAATTTAAATGTTAAACAAGTATCTGAACAAATGTAGTTTTTTCACAGTTCAGGACTAAATACCTTCTATTTAATCAGGGCCGGATTTAAAGTTTTGCCACCTGTAGGCTATTGATTTGCCACCCCTGTCACAATATTCTCCCTCTTCGGGGAAGGTAGCTGGTTAGCTGCAAAATAGGGTGGTATGTGCTGTTTAAAAGAGATACTAACATATATTAGAATAATCTACAGTGGTGGCCAAAAGTGTGGACATTAAAGTTTCATGTAACTTTGTGTGCTTGTAAAATATATTAATTTTCACTTAAATACAAACATTTATACATTAAATTTAAGGTAATTTAATGTAGAATTTAGTAATACAAATTACCACAAGTGAAAATTAATATATTCTACAAGCACACAATGTTGAAAAACATGAAACTTTCAAAAAATGTCCACACTTTTAGCCACTACTCTATGTACCTTTACACACTAAATTGAAAGCAAAATAGGTGATTTTTTAAAAACTGTTACATTTTTCCTTCAATTTCGAAATCCGGGAGTCTGGAGTTCAATTGCCTTCGCAGCGACCATGTATCCTACAAAATATTGGTACTATATATACGGTTAGTTATGGTATACGCCTTAATGTAAATTATTTGTCTTTTTCCTTAAAAATATTCGTATCTGTATAATAATTTTTTTATGCCGAATGCCGGTCCTAAAAAGTGCCGCCCCAAAAAAATTGCCGCTCTAGGCTACAGCCTATTTAGAAATCCGGCCCTGTATTGAATGCAAAAAAATTGCTGTAATTTCCCTATAATGAATGAATTTACATGCTAGAGATTGTGAGGGTTGCATGATATGTATTTTTGGTTGGGAATCCCTGATTTAATAATTAGTAATGAATTATCATGCTCATTATACTATGAAATAGATGGAAATTCATGCATAAAGGACATTTAAATAAAATATTTTTCTCTTAAATAATAAACATTTTAAGGTTTTGAAATTTAATTGTATAATGTTAGCTGCATCAATTTTTTTTATATTTTAATTCCATTTCTGCAAACACCACAAGTTCAAAGAAAAGACTTTGTACCTAGTAAAAAAGGTTACACATAGAGGTACATGACATGCCAAGCCAACAAAATATTCACTGTTTTTTATATTGCTACAAGTTTAAATCGCTTCCGTCATAGAAGGTATTTATAAATGAATATAACTAAATGCAACAATATATCTAGCAAAAAGGGGGTGTTATTCATTGTTATAACACAACACATTTTCTACTGGAGTAAAAGAAAAAAAAAGCTTTAATATAATCTAGTCAGTACTACTCTATTCTCAATTGCAATGCAAAAAAAGGGTAAAAATACCAAAGTTTTAGAAACAAATAAAGGAATTTATAATAAATGTTTTACATAAAGCTTAAATATATTATTTAGTGTCACGAAAGGTCACTGAAACTATTTAGTCATACCGGCACTACCCAACACAAAATGTGTTGAATTGTTTAGATACATCATTCTACGATGGCAATACATAAATACGAATTTTCAAATAGAAGTGTATTAGTAATTTTTCTGTTTTGTTTTTGGTAAATTTAGTATATTTTCATTGTTTATTTTCTTTTTTTTCATATAATTAGTTCATATTGGGTTTTTTGCTTTTGTTTTTACGACCATTCCTTCGACTGAAACGAAATATTTAAAATAGTATTCATTTCTGGTGAAAATTAGATAATTTATTTCTCTATTTATGCTATTTAATATAGAAGGTGTAATAAAGGAAATTAGATTATATTAAATCTAGCAATTGTATAAAGAGAAGCAAATTGTTTAAGAAATTATAGTCATTTCAAATTGTATTTATTGTATATAAAGTGTTAAAATGTTATGCACGTTTCTATTAATTGTAAGTTGTAAACAAATGCAGTGCAGTGTTTGTGTTCAAGTGAAATTAGTTTTATGTAATTTTACAAACTAAAATGCTCACATATGTAGACACATATCAAGTTCTAGAGAAAATAATAAACAAATAGCCCAAATATAGTATTTATAATGCTTTTACAAATCACATTTAGAATCTGTATTCTTTTAATAAATAATTTTTTTTAAACTTGTACACATTTAAGAGTAGCATATCATTATTATGTTTTCTTCTAAAAATACTAATTTTAATCTTTTAAATTAAAATGCTTGAAGAACTATTAGGATTATTTTTTTTTCATAAATTATCTTCTTAGTTTTAGAGTTTAAAATTCTTAAAAAACTATCAGGATTATTTTTTTCATAACCTACCTTCCTAGTTTTCGAGTTCTTCAATATTAGACGTAAAACTGCATTATTATAAAATAAGTACACACTGGCATATTTTTAAACTTTTTCCGATTAACGATGATGAGATTTTTGTTTAAGTTTAATTAAATAAACAAAATCTAAGACAATTGAAGCCCATAGTCTTGAAAAATTTAGTTACGTCATATTAAGTTACACGAAAAATTAATTTTCAAAAATTAAGTTATGGCTTTGATTTGGAAATGTTAATGGTATTCGTGTTATGTTAATGGTATATGTGTTGATGGTATTCACAAAGCCTTCGTTAATGGTTTAACTAAAGAGGAAAATATATAATCCAACACATCTTTTTATTGTGTACATTTTACTCATTTGCTGTGGCATTTTTCTTCGAAAAAAATTATTGTATATATGTATGCAGAAGAGCAAGTGCCATATACATATTAATATATGTGAATAGATTAAATATATAAAAGTCAATTTTAATTTTGTGTACTTGTTTTATTACATATGTTCAAATTGTATGTTTTAAAGGTTTATTGTATGTATGATATATTAATATATATATGATTGCAGGCAATCAATAAGTTAAAATATGTCAAAATGAGTTATGATTTCCCTATATACAATGCATTGTCAAAGAGTGTCGATTTTAATTATGTGCCCTTGGCAATTTAAACACAAACGTTGTACAGCTGGAACATACAATTTAAATATTTTCACGAAAAATTTAATTTATTTTGTAGGTTAATATATATTAAGCTTCTTCCTCTTTTGACCTTGTATCAATAGCTTTCTATTTACCAATGAAAAAAAAAACTGGAACTTAACCAGTCACTGATGCTTATAAAAACTAAAAAGTACCTTAAAAAATATTAATCATACTCGTCATTTTTTTTAAGGATGGAATGTAATTAAATTTATTTTGTAGGTCAATATATATTAAGCTTCTTCCTCTTTTGACATAGTATCAATAGCTTTCTATTTACCAATTGAAGAAAAAACTGGAAACTAACTAGTCACTGTTGCTTATAAAAACTAAAAAGAACCTTAAAAAAAATTAATCATACTCATAATTTTTTTAAGGAATGTTATTTTTAAAGCAATTCTATAAAACATACCCTGTCATAACTGTGTGACCTGTTTATTATTTTAGGATTGCTATACAATGTGAACTGTGTACCAGTGAAATTCTAATATTAAGTTATGTGCATTCGGAAAGTTTCAATATAAATTGAAAATTATTTGTATATCAAAATTCTTATGTACAGTAATTGAAATCTAATATTTTATTTGTGTATATTTTGTGTAAAATTGCAAATTCTGGCCGTACGATATATATTCCTTAAAATAAATACAAAACCTAAAAATTAACCTTTAGGAAAACTTTTTTTTTAAATGTGGCAATATCATATGTTCTAATGTAAGATGTCTTTTCTTAAGTTATGTAATAAATCATAAAAAACAATTAAAAATCTGTTTTCATTTATCTCTCTAAGCACATCAACACAATGCTTCTTCAATGTGAGTTCTGAAACAAATCCCTTACAAAAGCTGGCCTTTAAGGAAGAATTAATTATATTTATAAAACTGCAGCTCAATTCAGTGTTATATATATATTTGCTTTTACTATAGTTCAACACCCAATTCAAAGTTGTCCTAAGGCCAGGCAAAACCTTGCAATAACTTGATTACAAGAAAGTTGCTTTGCTGATGACTCAATTTTGGCAAAACCCAGAATAGAATTTTCCATAATCCTTTTTTTTCCATAACACTTATGATTGTGCATGAATATTTTATGGAACGTTTTTTTTCTCCAATGAGGCTGCAATATTGGCGGTCAAGCCTTTGCAGACTCGGCATATTCCCCAGAACTGAGAGCCATATTTTTGTGGCACCATCTGGGCGGCTCTCGTTACCAATTTTGAACGCACAGATTACAATGAATCTGAGCTCTCTGAGGATGTTAAAGTATGCCAAGATTTAATTTTGCCGATAAAACCCAAGCTAAATGGGCACTCTTTGGATATTTTACATGCCACACGATCATATGACATATATGCCCAGGATTGCTTACTTCAAAATTGGTTTAGCATTACACCAAAAAAAAATCGTGGTAAATTTACACTTTTTAGCAGTGCAGAATAAGCGGTGGTATCTTTAAAGAAAAATTCCTTGGCTTATTCTGTATAGAGAGCAGTTGCACCCCATAGAAAATGCCTTGGAAAAAAATGCTTTGCTATCCTCTTACTTTTTTTCATCTTAAATAATTTATTGGAAAATAAATGGCAGACGTTTTCTGAATTCTTTGCTCAAGCCAAGAAGACCCATCAGAAATGCTTAAAAATAAAAACCATAAAAGGAGCACAGTCTGTAAAAAATTAAAATTACACTCTAACTGAAGCTAAACTAATAAAAATATTAAATTTATGTCTTGAAATAACAAATAAAGCTGTTTATTAAATGTGAAACGCCTTTTTTTATTCGATTCTCGCACTCGAAAATGAGAACTATTTACCCTTTTTCTAGTAGAACATTTGTATACTGCAAATTTAATGTCGGCTTAGGTGTAGTATTATAGCATGGCTAAAATAACTGTTGACTTATACATGGTAGGCTTAGCTAACAAGTCCGATGAATAATGCCATCTCTATGATAAAACCCCGAGTTGAGTAGGGAGTGCACATTAAATTTGCTCCAAAAACTCACCACTTTCTAAATAACTATTCAGTAGCCTAGCACCTTTTACATCTTGTTCCGGTAAGGTTGAAAACCGTCGCACTAGAGCTGCAGGAGGGCCACTAGGCGACTGTCAAGTAACGAACCGACACAAAAGGCACACAAAATATATTTTTAAGGCAACATCGGGACTGTGAAACATATTTAACGTATACTCCCTCTACACAGAGTAATATTCATCAGACTTCTTGGCTGCAAAGAACGCTTATAGGCCGGCAGTTATTTATGCAATGACTGGGACCTCTGCCGTGGCAGGTAAACTGCAGTAACTGCAACAATGAGTTGAACCATTTTATATCTGAAATATTTTATTTTTCATTATGTTTTCTCAATTGCAAGAGTAATTGAGTGCTTGCAACCAGCGTGTAAAATACTTTTTTTTTTGTGTGTATAGCAATTTTGCTACACCAAAGTATTTGCTTGTAGCAATTTTTAATTAATGCATAGCACTTTTTAAAAACTTTAAGTGAGGATCCGAAAGTCGCGGAACTACGGCGATCCGAAAGTTGCGAAACTACGGCAAGCCGAAAGTCGCGAAACTACGGTGACTTCCGGATCGCCGTAGTTCTAAAACAATTTAGCTTTGTATCGCAACTAAATGCGATACGAAGCTAAATCGTTATAGCAAGTTTCATTTTGGTGTCGCGTTATGCGATGCGATACAGCTTATTTTACACGCTGCTTGCAACAATGGTCCAGGTCATTAATGGAAGATACTGCAGTTTACCTACCCAAGGCAGACCTTTTGCATGCAAGTGCCTTGTTGTCTGGGCTCCATACCTCTGAACTTAATAGGTTAATAACTATGGAATTTTGTATCCTGTAGCAATTTTTAAATTGTCCCCCTCCCCTGCACTACTATGACATATTCCAATTTTACTTTACATGAAACAATCTCTAAATCAGTGTGAACATTACCATTTTCTTCATGTAAGTTAAAAAAAACATGTGGCAAATAAATGACGAAAGAGTCAAGATTCATTTTTTTCAATCAAACTGATGGCTTTAATTGCATGCGTTCTATAGTGCTATTTACAATGATACAATCAGGATTTCTTCACATTTTTTTATAATCCTGTAAGTAAATACAAAAAACCCATGGCCCCCTAACCATGCAACGTTGCTCATACAACATGCAAGGCAGCAGAGCCCAACAATCGCCTCCTTTTTTACGGATGCTTCACAATGGTATTTACGCAAAAGGGGGGGGGGGGGGGTATTTACAAGGGGGGGGGTGGGGAGGGGGTCGAATTTCTTTGGGAAACGACATTCACATTTCACCCACATATAACTTCCTTTGTTAGTCAGAAATCTACAAGTGGTGATGAAAGCAAAGAGCTAGGACACAAGCATAGAATTTGTATTAGTATTATAGAGTACATGGAGATATTACATAGTAGATATCTATTTAAGTTGAATACCTACACAATGAAACTAAACTGGTTAAATAATGAGGTTTTGTAGTAGTAGTAACTGGATATGTTAAGCATTATTTTTGTGCTGCAGTAGAAAAAAGCAATGTTGATTCGTTAATAAATTGGACAAAGGCATTTTCTACCGCAGTACAAATTCAAAGTAAGATTTTTTATGAGCCTATTTTAAGTTAAATTACTTGAGCAAGTATTGTAAGTTAGATTGAAGTAAAGTAGAATACAACATTTTATGAGGCCAAGACAAGTTCAAAATCTTATTAGTCCAAGGTAAAGACCTATAAAATCTAACATAAGTATCTGGGGATTAGACAGTCTCGTATCAAAAGAGCTTTTAAAACATATCAAGTTTTAACAAATATTCTGCTTTTATTTAAAGCATAAACAAGTTTGAAAAGCCTATTACAAATGCTCTAGAGTTGCATAAGTAATATTAAATATGCACTTTTAGCTTTTATACAGCTAAACGAAAATTAACCCTGAGATAGATGTATTATCCATCATGTGACTGAAAAGTTTTACCGTCAGCACACACAATTTTTTAAAAAAATTATAAATTTTATATAATTTTAAAATACTAACTACCGTGGAACCTTTATAATACTCTGGTAATAAAACAAAAAATTAATTTCTTAAAAAGAAATTTAATTTTCAGTTAAAAGTATGGATTTTAATCTCACACTGTAAAAACAAGTTTACGCTTCAGTCAATTTATTTTAAAATATCAAGCCAATTTTCGGTTAATCACTTTTGCAACTGCAAAGCACAAATAGACATAGCATCTCCCAACACAAAAAGACCATACGGATAGGCTGTGAATTCAGATATTTTATTATTACTCTTATTTTGGCTACAAAAAAGGCATTTCTGAGAAGGAAAAAAAAAAACGTTTGCTGTTAAGTATCACAAAATCGAAATTTAAAGTTTACATCTCACTTATCCTAGCTTTGTTTCTATCAATCAGAAATGCTCGGGTTCTATTTACAGTATAACACAAGGGGATAATCTGCCACGGTGCTATTGAATATCAAAAAAGACAACACACCTTCAGTAATTATTTACATAACATACAAAAATACAAAATGTACAATATGTGGAGAGCTGCACTGTTGAAGTTTATTTTCTTTTATTTAACACACTAATTTCAAGCAACCTTGCACACTAAATAGAGCATTCAGAACAACAAGAATTTTTTTTTCACACACATTTTTTTGTACATTTTTTCATATTTAAAAAAATCATCTATGTGTACAGATTGCATCACTACCATGTCAATGATCAATGAAGAGAAAAAGTACAATGCCTATACAGATTTACAAAACACGTAACTATAATACATGCGTATTTGAATATTTATAGGAAAACCCGCGAAGGAAAAAACGTTGCCTAACATCACATGAAAATACGAACTGGATACTAAGAGGTAGGGATGCACCGAATATTCGGTTTGGCTGCGTAGTTAAATTATTCGGCCGAATAGTGAAATTTAAAAAATTTCAGATTTCTTTAAGTTATCATTTTATAAAACATAGAAAAATTCCCAAACAGGACTTGTTTTGAATCAAAACAGACTCAAATTGTTAAGTTTTAGTTATTTATGTTAAATCAAGCTTTCCACAAGTTATATTAAGTCAACATGTCTCTTTAAGTTAACAGTTGCAATGAGCAGGCTTTTAAAAAAACAACCCATAATTACTATTTTTATACATCACAATTGTATTTTTTAACTAAAAGATAAAAAAAAAATAATTGTATAATTAATAATATTTATTGTGAGCTGTAATTTTTTTTTTTTTTTGATTTTCATTCTACACCGGATCCACCTACTTCTGTTTTTGTTTTCATACTTCCGTTTTCGTGATGCGATTTAGCCAATTTACACTTTTCAAAAGGCTTGTTTTAATAACAATCGAGTACTACTTTATTCTGTGTTGCTTCAATTAAAAATTTAATAGCTGCAATATATTAAAATTATTGTCCGATTGTAAAAAATAAAAATTGGTTCAGGTAGGCCGAATATTCAGCTTAGATTCGGCTCGTTATTCAGCCAAATTTGGTATTCGGTGCATCCCTACTACGAGGCGAACGAACATTTTAAATTAATGCCTCAAATGGAGATGATGCTGTACATCATGAGACCAATTTATACTGCAATAAAAGGAAAACTTTCTAATAATTTTTATTCACAAATTGCAATTAATTGTTTCGAAACAAAAAACTTTAATATTTTACAACCTCCATTTTTTTTTAATAATTAAGATATACCACAAAGTAAAATTAGTCTTTAAAAACACTTCTGCCGTTAAAGGTACCTTAAACTAAGTCGAAAGCACCTTTGATAAACGACAAAAATTACAAATTGCTACATACAGGGAAGTGACCTATCTTCATTAAGATTAATAGGTCACATTAACTTAAAGTATCTTTTAAAGTGCTTCCGTAAAATAAAATACTTTTTTTTAGGCCACATGAACATATTAATGAAACCTAAGTTTTAATGTATTTATTTTCCAAAATTCAAGGAAATAAAGCATTAATAGCATTTCTATTGATTTTTAATAATTCTTTTGAAATTCGGAAACTACTACTATTTTTTTTAATTAATGAAAACTTAAGAATAAAGTAAATAAAAAAAATTAACGGTTAATTACAAAAAAAAAATCAATAGAAAAACATTTAAAATCCTATTTGTTAATCTAACAGAGGATAAAAAGCAGAATGATTTTTGTATGTAAATATATTTTAACTACATACTACCTTTAAAAAATGAATACTTAACCATTTAAAAATTAGCATCAAGATCAATGTATATTTAAACAGAAATCAACGGTTTTATAGATTTCAACTTAATTAACTTAAAATGGACCCGTTTCTAGTTTAAACCAAACAATATATCCAGTATTTATCTATCAAAAACAATGTTTATAAATAAAATGAGCCAATTTCGTCCTCATAATACAATGATACATTTGGCTAATTGCTTACTTTTAAGTGTCATACACTTAAATGCAATGCTTAAAAAGATTGAACAAATGTACATTACCGGAACCAAATATAAACCATATACATGATATGTATACAACGGTACATAAATCACATACATGAAACATACACAAGTTTTTAGCATTAAAAACTGTTAATGAACGAAAACATAATCTAAAGCAAATACAGCATCAGTCTTTATTAAAAAATGGGTTTTTCACAATGAAGTTCCTATTATACAACACCACAACAGTTAAATTAAGTGAAAAATTTGGCAAAAACTATTCGAACAAAGCTAGCGCGCACACACACCTCGAAGTTTTCCAGTGAAAAATAAATATCGACATCTTTACAAAATGATAATCTGGCCTTTTTTTAATAAAAAAAAAATCTCACAAAAAAAAAATCCCTAAGAAGATGAATTGGTCAAAGCACACTTTCGTTCAGTTTGACGCTCGTATCACATAAACCTGCTCTATGAGAGCTAATGTGAATAAATTTTTATTCATTTAAAAATCAAGAGAACGCGTTTCATCTATTTACATACATACACCTATTTACATATCAACATGCGACAGATCTGGTAGAAGAAGCTAACACACCAACCTTCGAACCCCCGCCGATAGTAAAACGCATTGTGAAGCATCGTCCGGGGGCTGAGTGACTGACTACCGTGAAATGGTACGTGAAGTTTCACGCTGAACAACAATAAGAAGATACCCAGGAGAGGAGTGGGGAGGGGGGGTCATGTCACGTCCATGGACACGTTGCTTTCGGGGGTGACCTTGTCTACTTTCACTTTGCCTAGGAACAGCTCGGGCTTCAACCTGGAGAGAGAAGTGTCACATTTTTAGAGAAAAAAACAGGCTAAGTTTTAAAAAAGTTATCAATTGAGGGAAGAACCGCTTGATTTTGTAGAAGGCTTTAATTAATACCCTCTTTGGGGATGATAACGAGAAATCGCCTAAACTGGTGTTAAGCTGGTTACTCGCTTTGTTTATCTTTCGCGGCAATCCTGATTCATGCCAGAGATCAGTGGAACGGGTCACACGTTTTTACCGCAAATGAAGAACTAAAAGAAAAACCGGTTTCTGGTCGCCAATGTTCCCCAAGCAGACACAATTACGGAAAGACTTCAAAGAAATCAAGCAGTTCTTCCTGTGTACTCTTCAAATTTCATACACTAGAAACTACTAAGAGGCCAAGTGGTAGTGCTTCGCATTACCACGCCACAGGTCCGGGGATCGAATCCCGGTTTGGGCGAGGTTGACCCAGCCTTTCATCCCTTGAGTGGGTCGATAAAACGTGTACCGAACATGCTTGGGAACTAAACCCCGGGGGTTCCGCGTGAGGCTGACCATCTTACCGGAACATATGCCTAGCATCCCAGAGCCCTAGGTCACGAAAGCTGAAATGGGCACGGCAGGCCTTGGCCCAGTAATGGGCTGTTGTGCCAGGGAGTTTAGTAGAAACTACTAACAATATAAAAGCAGAAGATATATACATGTTTATTAAAAACTGTTAATTATTCATTTCAAAATGTTAGTAAAATAATGAAAACATTTCCCCTCCAAAAATTAGTTTACCTATCTCCTGAAAATAAAAAAGTTTAAGACAAACTATAAAAGTTGCACATTTTTAACCCACAACCCTTTAAACGTTCCTAAAACGATTTCTGACAGGCTGTTAAAAAAATTCAGAGATTAAGTAACAGGGTTCGCTGGTTTAAACCGTGGTTTAAACCACTTGGTTTAAACCATTGTTTAAACCAAGGTTTAAACCAAATGGTTTTTTCCTGAAAAAACCAACATGGTTTTTTCAATATTTCTATTTATATTCTGAAATTAATTTTAATTCATTTAATTTAAAAGTTGAGTATTATGATGCTAACAACTCAACCAAAACTAAATTGAGATACGACTCAACTTTTATATCCAATCAAAAAATAGCAGCACATGTTGGTATTTTTTAATGATATTTAATAAAAATTCTAATATTAAGGAAACTACTGTTCACCGCCGTACCAACTACAGATGGACTGGAAAGAAATTTTTCTACTTTTGACCTAATTCAGTCTAACTTTGCGAAATAGACTGAGAACAGTAAAAGCTAGCAAATTGACTTGTTTAAGTTTTTGAATAAATAAGAATGATAAAGTAGAAAGTGTAAAATTTTTATCTCAAAATTAATAAAATGTACATTTCTGAATTGTGTAATAATGCAAAACTCGTAACTTATTTGACGTTGCAATTCTTTTTAACAAAATATGTTTACTCTTTTAAGTTCCCTTTTAAGAAAAACATTAACCTTGTATACCTCCTCTCCTTGCTCTACATTTAGTGTAGTGTGCTGAAGTTTAAAAAATATATATAGTGTATACATTTTATTTATAAGAAATGGAAAAAAAACCAACATTTGGTTTAAACCAAAAAAACCTGGTTTAAACCAAAAAACCGGTTTTTTGGTTTTTTTCTGAAAAAACCGGTTCTTTCCGAACCCTGTTAAGTAATCAAATCAGCAAACTCTGGCGATCCCCCAATCAGGAAAACTGACAACCATGTAGTCAGATACATCCAGAGAATCTGTTACAATTATAAAAAGTCGTATAAAAGTCAAACTCGGGACTTGAGAGATTTTTTTATGATTTAGAGAAAATATAAGGGCTGTTCAAGGCTTTCTAAAAGGGGGAGGGGGGGGGTCATTTTAATTTAAAGCTTTTCACGAAGCACGTTTAAGCCAATATTGGTTAAGCAAAAACCAGGGTTACCACACATTTTGGTTTTAAAAAAAACCAAGGACTATTTAAGGACTTTTCAAGGACACAAGTTTCACAATAGTTTTAAAAATTTCATTTACAAAACGACTAAGAGCTCTCTAACTTTCAAATGAACTTAAATATGTAACCATTAAATATGTAACCTAACCATTAAATATATAAACATTTAGTTATTAAAACATTAACCTAATATCACGTGCTCTGCTTTCTTGGATTATACAACATAATTCATTAAAATAGGATCTGATTCACATTGAAAAAGTGTTTTTATAGAAGCCAAATTAACATTTGCAACACTTCAAGATAAATTCGCCAGCCCCAAAAATTAAGGACTCTCTTGGGAATTCCACATCTTGAAAATCTTAATGGTATTCCTATGTAAAACACACAAATCAATTACCGCCACAAATTTAACAAAAGGTTACTAGTTTTTGGGATCATCACGAAAAGGAGTAGATTTCATAAAACTAATTTATTTTGTGAAAATCACATTTAGTATTTAATTTTTAATAATATTTTGAAGTTAGTAAAAAATGGAGTACGCATTTAAGTTCTAGCTTCAAAAAATTATTACAAATACAATATTTTTACAAAACAAATTAGTTTTATGAAATCTACTGCTTTCGTTCTTTACAATGATACAAGAAACTAGTAACCTTTTAATAAAATTGTGGCGGTAATTGACTTGAGAATATTCTCCATTGGAATAACATTGCGATTTTCAAGATGTGAAATTACCAAGAGAGTTTCTTAAGGTAGGAGAGTACTCAAAATTCTAAAGTTAGTACTATTAACTTAATCTTTTCACAATTTTTCATAGTGATTTCAAGTACAATGAACAATGCTTTTTAGGCATTTTATTTAAATATAATTGATTTATTCTAAACGGTGTTTTTCAACTAAAAAAAGGGGGTTTATGCTAACACTTCTAGTATAAAAAGTTTTACATTAATTTACCTGAAATTTTTTTACAGATGCTATTTCAATATTTATCTGTGTCATGAACCTCTGACATCTGGTGTAAATATACTAGTTTTTTTTTTAAAAAAAAATGTCCAAGTGTAAGTTAATTGGAAAAAAAAAAATCTTTTTAGTTCATTCATGACATCTTTCTTAATAACTTCTTTTTAGTAATTTATATGTAATTCTAGAGGGCCATTGCATGCATCAGTACAAAAGGAAGAATTTAACGCATAATTAATGTTCATAGGAGGAAAATTCAATGTGGTAGACTTGGTAGCGTAAACCTCTTTTTTTAGTTGAAAAACACCGTTTAAAATAAATAAATTACATTTAAATAAGAAAAAATGCCCAAAAGCATTGTTCATTATATTTGAAATCACTACTCCAAATTTGGAAAAGATTAAAGTAATAGTAAAAATTTTAGAATTTTGGGTATTCGCCTACCTTAAGGACTTTTCAAGGCGGATAATGCACTTTCAAGCCCTTGAAAGTCAAGGTGTTCAATGAGCCTGAAAAACAAATGAGGAGCCAGTACTCACTTGGGGTCTCCTCCATTGTGGAACCTGAGGGTGGCCTTTATCACAGGGGTGTCTGCGGTGGAGGGGGCCTGATCTATGGACGGGGGCACACAGCCCAGGAGGCTGCTCAAGCTCACTTCACGCACCACCTCCACTCCTACACACAAACAAGGGGAGAGGGTTAACACGGAGTTCGAACAGGGTGGTAACAAAATCCCAGAAAAAAAGTTCCCTGATATTTGAAAAAAAATTTCCCTGATTTTACTATTACCTAGAGAACATGCAATACACACAATTCAATGCAGTACGGAAAATTTAATCCAGACTTCGCAGGGAATTAAGACTTTCCGTACTATGGGTTAGCCTACCTAACTTATCTACGTAACATTTCCGAAAATCTGAATAAGTTTTGATGAATCCTGTGATCAGAAAATCATTTTATAACATGATTCGTGAGAGAGATTGATCCTTCCTCCAAGATTTGTCTTTCTGGCAAATCGGATCAACCAGAATATATATATATATTTTTATCAAGTGTCCATTAGTAGTGATCACAAGAACCTAAACCTGCTGTTTAAGTAATCGAAATTAAGAAAAATTCCCTGATATTTAGCAAAATTTGAAAAATTCCATGAGAATTCCCTGATATTTCCAGAATAAAAAAGTTCCGAGAATTCCTTGATTTCCAGGTTCTGTTACCACCCTGTCGAAGGTTCATTTTGGAACGAAGTGCCCACCCAGCAGCACAACTGTTAGGGAGCTAGACTTGGGAGCTTTTTGGTTTCGAATCCCAGTACAAGTAAAGTATGGATGTTTGTGTTTGTCAATAAATATTGTTATTTGTTTGTGTTGTCCTTTCTATGTGTGTTACTTGTGTCTGTCACTTCTGGCCAGTGGTGTAACGGGCTATGCAGCCTATGCTCCTCTCTTCTAGAGGGTGCATGCCAAGTGATTTTATGTTATAGTACGGCTGAGAAGCATTTCAAATTGCATTAAAAAGCTGTGATTGAGCGATTTTAAAATGATTATTTTCAAACAGTTTGTTGGAAACCCCCTATAAAGAGTTGACAATGATGAGCTTGAAGAAATAACTTGCCATAACTGCAACAAAATTCTGCTGCCAAAGCATTTTAAGATGTAGTTGTCACCAGTTAATTTCAGAAACTTTAGTAGACTAATAGGAATTAACTTTATTTCTGTTCAATATAAACACACTGGGGACAACTTATATGCTCAAGTCCTTGTAAAAAAAGGCCAAAGAAATGTAAATATATGAACATCGCTAACTCTTTTACTAATCTCCTAAATAAAAAAACTAATAAAGATCCATTCAGAAGATTATTTAAAGTTCAGTATTAATTATCTTCAAGTAAAAATATTTAAAACTTAATATTGAATACTTATTAACGTTATGAAATACATAGACTAGGCATGTACATTTTGAGGAGAAAAACAAGTCATTAGAAATTCTTTCAAGAAACTTTTTTTAGGGTAACATGTTATTTCTTTAAATTTGTGATTTAAGAACAATAAACTCTTTCATCTTACATTCTTATAAACCAAATTCATGGCATTATTTTTTCAAAAAGTTTAATTCCATTTTTAAAAGCAGAATTACATCAAAAACAACATCAGATTTTTAAAAACAGAATTATATCAACAACAACTCACTCTCTATGAGAGGCCCATTCACAGCAGCAGTTGAAGAAGAAGCCACCTTCTCGCCGCTCTCCCTCGACCCAACCCCAACAGCCGTCTCTGCCGCCCCCTCGTCCACCAGCTCGGCCGTCAGCGTTTGCAGACTGGGCAATATTAATATTGGCCTGGAGGGCACCGGCCGCACACTGAAGCAGGAGGTGGGCAGGGTGGAGTAGGAGTGGTCCGGGGGCATTTTTAAGCGTTCCAGCTGCTTGCGTTGCAGTTCGAAGAAGAGCTCATCTTCTGGGCTCGGGTAGGTGTCTTCCATCTGGGAGGGAGGAGGGGAAGGGGTGGGAGGCGGATGGAGGGGGTCGGCTTCGGTTGGAGGGGTTTGCGGGGAGTCTGTCTTTGGCCGGAAGAATTTCCTGGGGGGAGGGAATGGAGTTGTATTAAAAATGAATTCATAAAATGCACACAAATTATAATATAATATGATAGGTTTTGAATGACAACAAAGACTGAGAAATGCAAGTTAAGCCTTTCCACATTTCTTTGGATTAATTTATCCTATTCAAGTGTACAAAATGCATATTTGCTTCTTAGTATTTTGATGTTCAGAACATATATATTGAAAGAAAAGATGCTTTCAAAGACACCGAATTCAATAACTATTTTAGATTTAATGGTGGTAAATGTACCACTGGTGCTACGAGAGGAAATTTCATGTATTATGCGCGAGTGATGCGAGCAACATGATGTTATTAACAGCTTCTGTATGCATGAGCATTCATACTATTCATTATTTTAATAAGAAAACTTTAACCTCTGGATCGAAAATAAAACCTAGTTCTCTTTGAGCCTGCAAGCTCTATTTTGATGCTATTTGTTAGAAGTTACTTATGCGAAAGTGGATTTTCCGAATTCTTGTACATAAAAAATAAACATAGAAGCAGAACTGAATAAGTTTTGAAGAAGGAAAAGAATAAGAGTAAAGATAAGTTCCGTTACTCCTAATGTTGATATTTAATCCTAATCTTCTAATGCTGAGTTAGATTATCTTTGAAAGTTTAAAACCCAAATTCCGTATTGTATTAATACGATACCAATGCCTTATAAAATAATTTTTCAAATGGCCATGAAATAACATTAAAAGATAATTTCCAATCATTCACTACCATATATATATTTCCATCAATTATCGAGAATTATAACATTTTTACAGTTACACAGTTTTAATGAACTATTTTCCTGACTAAAGGTATACGTATATGCAGTTATCTTATCATCTGCAGAACAGTTTTAAAAAACACCCAACTTCTTCAAACCTAAGCAAAAATTATCCCAGAAAAGACACGATTCCTGCCACACCACACTATACAATAACCTTGTAATGAAAACAATTAAATGAAATTTTAAAAAAATGAAATACAAACCATTCGTTTCGTATTCCTGAAACTAGCTCGTTATTGGAAGGTAGACCATTCGGAGTCGAGACAGCAATGTCGTCCAACTCTGACAAATGGTTGTCTAGCCGAGACCATGCCCGATCGAACACGATCCTATAATTGCAATATAGTGACCCATGTAATAAATGAAAGTCATACAATATGCAAATACTGGATAGGGTCATACATATCAAAGATTATACACCCCTTTATATAAATTGCAAACCTAAAATGAAAGAGTAAAAAACAAATTGCAAATTATTTAACAAGTTAGGGTTAAATAAGTTATATTGGGGGATTAGTTTTTCAATAATATGGTCAACAAGACCTAAAAAGATGTGGTTATAGGTGAATGTTGTGAAAATTATTTTTCAAAGAAAATATACATTGATCATTACCACTAGGCTAAATAGAGCCTATTGCCCATTTAGTGTTATATAGTTTTTTAAGCAAACAGTAATGACGCTCTGACACTGTGCACACCTTTCAAAATATATTGCAAAAAAAAAAAAAGAAATTTCCATTTGATTATTACCATAATTTTCCAGGTGGCAAGTATTCCTTTGAAAGCCAAGCACTTTCAAGGTTTACCAAACCGCATATGCATGCTGGAAATTTTACTTGCCAGTTTGGGAAAAAGATATATTAAACCTCCCTTGTTCAAATTTGTACTTGCCCTGTTAAGTCCAGTTTTTCCAACCCTGATAACATCGTTCCGATGCAACTCAAAGGCCAAAAACATTTGCAAAAATTAAAAGGTATTAACACTTGTTTTACAAATAAGCTTCTAAACAGTTAACCATTAATAAATTGCCCAAAAATCTGCCAGTCTTAAATAATCTAGGCATAATATTATATCTGTGTTTCCTTATCAAAAGTGTCTGTGTCAACTTTCAAAGACTCTGCGATATGCAGGCCACACTTTTGGATTAAAAAAAAATCAAGGACTATTTAAGAACTTTTTAAGGATATATTTACCCATTTTCAAGGACTGTATATCAGGCATGAAAGTGCAAACTAACCAAAAAGGCTGAACTTTGAACTGAAATTTTTCGCACTATCGGCGTAACGACATATCGGTGCAAACCCATAAAAAATTAGTTATATTAGTTACTATAAAATGCATATATAAAAATACATAAATAATTTAATTTAGTTTTACTTTAAATCTGTATATCAATGCCATATTAAATTATATTTAATAAAAAAAAATCTGTCCACTCATTTTTCACTTTCAATAAAAGACTAATTTTTCTGGAAATTAACAAAGCAGAATAATTTTAAAGCAGTTCCCATCTAATTCCAAAGCAGTAGAATTCCAAAAATAGCATTTAAATACCAATCTTATAAATCGAAACTACGAAATTAATACACAAAAAAAATTTAAAAAAAAAGGTATAATTAATGCATTATTCAAATCTTAAAGTTTTAATTTCACAGCAAAATAAATGCAAGAAAGCATTATAAAAACTGCAGTTTAAACTTAGTAAACTTGTTACAAATATTTATTCACACGCTTATTTCCCAGATCTCTTAATTATTATTATAAGTTTTGATTTCAAAATAACACCAATCGCGCCAGACCGCCAAGCGATTTTCGAAATAATAAGTTATGAAAAGCACAAAATACAACGTTTAAAACACTTTCCATTGATACCAATTATTAAACAAACATGTATTTTCATTTCACATGCAATTGATAAGATGAAGATCGTATTATATCACAGAATGTATCGAATATCATTTTAAAAACCATGAATAGCAATATACTTTTTGATTTTATTTATTGAGTTTTAATTGTATTCCAATAAGGAAAGTTTATAAAAGCTTACTAATGAAAGGTAAAAGGACATCTTTGTAAATTTTTCCTACATCCATACCCACAACTAGAGTACCGTATTGAGTACAACGTGAGCAGACTAATTTTTCCCGCTGTCGGCCATAGAAACTTTCTTTTGAAAATAAATAATCCAATAAAAGAAGAAAAAGTTTAGTTGTTTCTGATCTATTAGCTATAATTGACAGTTAAAATGCCCTAAGACGCCAAGCAAACCAAAACTACTTTGCATTTTTAACACAGCCAAATCTAACTGTTAAATCCGCTATTCTTATTGGTCCACGTAAGAAATAGCCCCGCCTCCTTCATTGCGTCACTGTCCTACGAGACACGTTTGGAGAAAGTGATTGACTGATCTGAATGAAGGTCGAATCAAAACATTGCCGACGGAGTAAAATCTTGTCCGTTTGACCTTAGGACCCCCCCCCCTATATATATATGGGTCACAATTTCTCAACGGTTCTGCATCGATCTCAGGATCGGCCAAAATGAGATTAAAAAAGGCGGAAATCAGCCGAAAGGCGGAAAACTTTCATGCCTGGTATATATTCGAACATGCAACACCTAAATTTCACGACAGTTTTTAAAAATCCATTTAATAAAAATGACTACGAGCACTCTAACTTTCAAATAAACTTAAATATGTGTTAAAAAATAAAAAATTTATTAAAAAACCAACTTAAAATCACTGGCTCTGCCTACTTGGATTATACAAACAATAAAATATAATAGGAACCAATTCACATAAGAGAAATTGTTTTTAATAATGAAGCCAAAATTAACATTAGCAACACTTAAAGATAAATTCGTCAGCCCCAAAAATTAAGGACTTTTCAAGGCGGATTATGTTTCGCAAGCACTTTCAAGAACTTGAAAATCAATGATTTTTTCAAGCATCCTGAATAGGACAACTTACCGTCCCCCCCTGCCTATGCGCCTGCGTGCGAATCCGATGCAGTTGGGCCTGTTGTGGGGTCCAGGGACAGAAGTGAGGCAGAACCTGTACCTCTTGTCCTCTGTGCCACCCTCCTGAGAACTGCACCAGGGCCAGTTGCCAAGCCCGTCCATGCGAGGCTGAAAAGATAATTAGTGGGATTAGCACCATATGCTTTATTCACAAGATGGCCAAAAGTGTGGACAGTTTTTGAAAGTTTCATATTTTTCAACTTTGTGCGATTACAGAATATATTAACTGCATATCAAATTAAAAGTAATTTAATCTTTATGACCACTGTGTGCAGATCGCTGAAGCAGTAGAATTAAAAATAAATACAGTATCACAATATCTGTATTACGAATAAGTTATGCAACTAATAGTATGATCTGTCAGTTTTGCAAGTCATTGAACCTCAACTTGTATTGCAATTTCAGCATAAGAGAATCCATTGATTGTGCTTGTTTGCTCAACTAAAATGAGCATAACTTTATTTGTAATGCAGATACTTTAATTCTGATTTTTTAATGAAATTCTACATTAAATTACCTTCAACTTAATATTTAAATGTTTGTATTTAAGCGAAATTTAATAGATGCAGGAGCACAGGTAACAGTTGAAACACATGAAACTTTCAAAAAGTGTCCACACTTTTGGCCACCACTGTATGTTTCAAAACTAACCCTTTCAGGCACAATGACAATTTGGCATCATCGTTTTAGAAAATTTTTTCCTGATCGTCTATAACCACTTACGATTTCAAAAAGCACATCACTCGATTCTTCAAAAAATTTTCTATTTAAAATATTTTTTGATTAATCCCAATTATTTTTTAAAATTATTATTAGAAGCATGATGCTGCCAAATAGCATCACTGAGACTGAAAGTTTTAAGATTAGTTTACAGTATTTTCACACAAAATTATGTTACATGGACTCAAGTTTGCATTGTGGGCCATTACCCTGAACTAATCTTTACAGTAAAGCATTTAGAATGTCAAATCAAAAATCAGTAACAGCCAAATTAAACGTTTATATGCTACTCAAAATAGCTTCTTAAAGAATCAAGATTATTTTTTACTGGAGAAGGAGGAACTAAACAACTATTAATGGCACATAGGGTTGAAATTTATTCAGTAGATGTCATTTTATAATTCTAAGTAAAAATACAGGGCGTCCATAAAAGAATGCCTGAGTTTCAAATTGTAATAGTATCAGCTCTAATCGTTTGACAGTTGTGGTTGAAGGTGACGAATAAGGAATAACTCCAACAGTTTCAGAAAAGCGCATGCGCTTGTACCGCTACATCGTTTTCACAGTTGCACAGGCTGTTGCTTCCATTACTCCAGACTTGCTGCAGTCAGTATGGGAAGAATAGCATTTTCGTTTGGATGTCCGTCGTATCACTAAAGGCGCACACATGGAGCACTTATAGGAAAAACTAGGTTAGTTTTCCTTCAATTTCATGCATGATTTGTTACATTTGGTATAAAATAAACTCCTTCAATATAGCATTAAAACTCGGACATTCCCTTACGGACACCAAGGTTGGCATGGTTTATACCACCCCCGGTCAAATTTAAAACCATAGTACAAACCAGCATTTACCGTCCTGAGAAAAATTATGTATTTCCCGCCTGGGAAAAACTAAAATTTTGTAACAAATAATCACTTAATGTAATTTAATGGGACTTGATTATGGCCTTAATATTTTTAAAAATAGATATATCTTCCTCAGTTATTTGCATCTGTGGTAACATAATAATCACAGGCCTCAGAACTAATAATGCTCTAAAAAAAGTAGACAAAAGATACTTTCAAATAAAAAAAAAGAGACTAAAAGTAGACTGTAGTACTGCCGTGATAAGGTAAACTGCAGTATCTTCCATAGTGACTTGGACCTTTGTTGCAAGCACTCAATTACTTTAACCGGTAAGAAAACATACTGGAAAAAAAATTGTTGTAAAAAAAAAACTCTTGGCGAAAATCAAGATTTTACGCCATTTTTGGCACCATGTAGCTCCGTTACATTTCATCGTATGGAACACAGAAAAGAACCATTTTATCGAAAAATTATCTTCTACAAGTTTTGTATTCACAAAAATACTGAAAAATACACTTTGAATGAGCTATAGGTTAAAAGATAAAACATTGTATAGTCGAGTGAAAATAGCCCTTTTTTGAGTTTCCTGTAAATATAATCTTTCTATGTGCAATCTATAAGAAACTTATTTTTGATAAGTGTATTTTATAGAAAATTAAATTTCCTACAATTTGCAAAATCCTTTTTTTTTGTTGCTAAAATGAAGTCTTATGTGAGTTACGGTGATCGAAAGTCAATGGAATGTAATTTTTTTTCGAAACACTCGATTTTACACACTTTTTGCAGCATCATATTCTTAGGAGAAAAACAAATTCTTAGGAGAAAAGTTATAGGCCAAAAACTGGAAAATGGGCTAAATTTTGAACGTCTTTTCAAGATGTTGGAAAAAGCAATCGAACGAGGATGACGAAAACTCAATTTATTACTACCTAGAGGTCACACACAAAAAATATTTTTTTAAAAAAATCAGCGATACTGGACCGTTTGTATGGTAAAACTCCTTTATTCATTGGACTAAACTGCAAAGATGGAAAATCGAGAATCTCTGAAAATCAGCAAACAAACGGCGAATCTTAAAACCCTACACAACAAATAACTTTTAAATTTGAGCAATTAATTTGAAATTCTAAATCTTAAAAGCAAAGACAAATCTTGTAACTTTGAAGGAATCGGACATTTGCGGAAAAATTAGAACTCTTGAAATCAGCAAATCTGAAATTTACAATGGGGGAATTTTTTTTAAAAAATCGGCTGATCGCTAAACCTCGAGATAAACGATACAAAAAGCTTATCTTCATAAATCAAAACTTCTAGAATGTGCGTGTTAAATCTTGGCGAAAGTTAGCCTAGCTGGTGAAAAAAGCTAATTTAGATACTTTGACCCGAAAAAAGATACTTATAGAAGAGACACTTTAAAAAAATAGATACTAATAGCTAGAAAAGAGACTAGTTCCGAGGCCTGTAATCATGTTCCCTTGTTTATCCCTAGTTCCCATCTGCATAAACATAAATAATTATTAGAATATTGTCTGTGGTAAATATTCATTACAAATTGTATATGATAAATAATTATTGAGTTATGTCTACTAAATCTTCAAAAAAAATCCAATTTAACAATTTTTCTCGGTGTTCACCAGTTTTCCCCACTGGGATGGGAAATATTAGTTTTGGACGGGAAAAACCCAACCCTGACGGACACCCTTGTATTAATATATAATATGTATTTTACTAATATCATAAACATTGCAGTCATTGCCTTTAAAGAAGCTACAACTGGGTTCTACTGTACTATATACTTCTGTTAAGAACTCAACCAGTCAATTATCATTAGTATTATTCTAACATCTACCAACCTTAATCATTCACTTTCAAACTAAATAATATATGTACAAATGGCATAAAAAATATCAGTCAGCTTTACCTCATGATAATTGCAATTCTTTTTCCTTCGAAAGGCATAAGGTCCGTCGGGATCGTTATCATCGTCCTGGTCTGATTGACTCTGCACAAGAGAAACACACATTATTTATCTAATACAACACACCTTCTTAAAAAGCAAGGATTAGAGTCACATATTACTTGATTATAGGGATGCACTGAATATTAGGTATTCGGCCACTTTAGCCGAATATTCGGTTTGGCCGAATAGCTTTACTATATGGCCGAATAGTGAAATTTAAAATTTTCAAATTTCTTCATGTTACTATCTTATAAAACATAGAAACATGTCCAAACAGGACTTGTTTTCTTTTATGACAGACTCAAATTCTTAAGTTTTTGTTATCACTTTCTAAAAGGTTTGTTATAATAACAAACGAGTACTACTTTATTACATGTTGCTTTGATTAAAAATTTAATAACTATATTGTATTAAAAATTATTGTACGATTGTATGCAGCAGCAAATATGATTTTGAACTTGCCATTGAAAGACCATCTTCCTCCGAGCTGACAAGATCACCCATGCTCATATCTAGGCCGTGATGACTGTTGGACAAGATTGACTTGGATGAACCCTCAGGCTTCTTTCGCTTGTACTGCCGCTTTTTAGTCTGAGCACCTTTGATTGGCTGAGAAATAGAAGAGAATATTAGACACATAAATGAAGCAAAATTAATTATCCAAAATTTTACACCTAGCTACATTTAACCTTCTAAGCCCTAGAACCGATTCTTTCCCCAAATGATACCATGCATACCCAGCATACCATGCACCAGTATTGCTAGCAATTAAGATAATTTTTTTTATTATAAATAATAAATTTTATTAATAAGCTTAATTTAAATTCATGCATTTTTGGCCATTTCCATGCATTGCAAAAGGTAATTTTTGTGTTTAGTTTGAGCTTTTCTCTTTATGGGAATTACATAATTTAAACCAGTGGTTCCCAACCTTTTCTGGACCATCGCCCTTTTTGTTAGGTTGACTACCACTTATCGCCCCCTTGTAATTTTTATGTTTTCTCCAATTATAATTTGAGTTAAAATAAAATTAATAAAGCCATTTTATTATTTTAAACACTAACTACCTTATATAAAAACAACCAAAGCCACTTAATCCGGTCACTCTTAAATAAAATGGGGAAAAAAAATCGAATGTTTATATTTAACAGATTTTTTAAAGAACAAAAGTTAAATAATTAACTAAGATCTTTAAACTGGATTCTGTAAATTAGAAGAGAGTTGACAATAAAAATTAACGAAAAAAATTGAATGTTTGAAAACTTCTTTATTATTTTATCTTTTGTCAAGTTCATGTGCAAGTCTTTGAGGCAAATATCCAACTGATTTCTTTGTTTAGTAAGGAGCTGGATGATAACAGAACCAAATCCTTTTTCAACTAAATATGTTGACAGGAACAAGAGTAAATGAGAAGTGGTCTGGTTTTTTACCACAGTTGTGGATAATTGTAAAATAAGTTTAACGCACTCATAACCTCTCTGCTTGAAAATGATTTTCGCCTCACAGTCACACTTCAGATCTACTAACTCTGTCTGCAAAGAGTTATCAAGGTTAACCACACCCCACAGCTTCAAACGATAATGGATTTACAATGGAATCGGGAATTTCTAATTTGATCAAATCTTGTAAGTAAGCATGTCCTTTTAACTTGTCAAGGTGATCATTAAAAATTATAATGGTTTTATTGGACTACAGTACATTATTTTAATTTTCACCTTTGAATACTCATCACCTCCAAACTATTTATTGCCCCCTTGATAACACAAATCGCCCACTTGGGGGTGATCGCCCCCAGGTTGGGAACCACTGATTTAAACAGTAGTATGCTGCTAGGCATCTTCATATATTTCATTAGGTATTTTCAAAATAAAAAAATTCCATTAAGAAATAAAGTAATAAAGTTACTCAGTTATTGTTTTTCATTTAATTTACTTCAGCAATGACTTGTGCAACTAACTAAACAACCAAGTTTGAACACCTACCTTGCTTTTAGATACCCGTGATTCTTGTTTCATTACAACTTGACTACTATTTACAGGAATGAAGCTCTGCCTTGGGTGCTTTATTGCGGACACTTCTGCTAACATTTGACCACTGAAATCTTGAGCTTGGTACCTGCAAAAACAAACACATTAGAATTCTTATCCGTGACAAACAATCAACAATACTCAGAAGTATACAAGAACGTGTTGTATATGCATACCTTTTTTCGACAATTTCAACAGTCAAATGAAGCATTTCTCTTTTCGTTTTTTCTCGCCGTTTTACAAGCTCTAACAGGGTCCTGTGGTAAAGAAATGGGAAAAAAAAACATTAGCATATTAGTAGTATGGATTAGAAATGAAAAACATGGCTACATTTACAATATTGAACCAGCAAGTATGAAATAGGCCAAAAGTTTCAATTTTGAAACTACACATAAGGAAACAATGTTTCATACACAGTTTATAATTAGGGATGCACTGAATATTCAGTTACTATTTATTATTTGGCTAATCAAGCCGAAATATTCGGTTTGGCCCAATAGCTTTACTATTCGGCCCAATAGTGCAATTTAAACTTTTGGACATTTATGAAACACATAACCAATACCTATCACAATTATGGTAATTTTCCAATAAAAAATGACATAGGATCCCCCTACTTCTACTTTTTTGCCTTTTAGCATCATTCAAACACAATATTTATAATTTCTGAATCTAAATAATTTTATTTTGTATTGTTGTAATTGTACAAAGTTACTTATACTTTGTAAAATGCTTTTCTGAATAAGGAATCAGTACTATTTAATTACTTTAATTGATTATGCTTAAATGGAAAATATAATTGTGGTATTGCATTAAAATATTTGTGTGGTTGTGCACCTATATGTTTATGTCAAATTAAATTAGTGAATACAACTTAGATCTGGGACAAGAAAAGTATTAGTTTGGGTCGGCTGAATATTCGTTATTCGGCTAAATTTGACAGCCGGTGCATCCTTAATTTTCATGTAGTTCGGAAATTAGTAGTCCTTAACATTTAAAATTACAAAACATGACAGATTGCATGAATTTTATACGCGTCCTGCAAGAAATCTGAATACACAACTATAAATACATACATGAGAGTTAAACAATCACCAAATGTAATAAAAATAAAGCTAATGTTTCAAAGTGGACCAGCACACAAAATTTGAAGACACTATTAAATAGCAAGAATTATAACTTTGCATTTTTACACCGAGGCAAAAGCCCCTAGAAAACAATTCTCAAAAATAGCCAGAATGAAGCAAGAACCCAATTTTTTATACTAAGAAGAAAAGAAAAACGACACAAAATATGTCTATTTAAAATGTAAGACACCAAGACCCAACATGAACTTTTGAATCACATTGAACAAATTTCAATCATCTTTTACAATAGGGTGGTTACCAGGGATGTGATTGACCGAAAGTCAAAAAAGAGGAAATGAGAAAAAGTGTAAAAAAAATATGCGCGAAGAAATTTTTTTTATCAACGTTTGAATTGAAGGTGCAATATACAGAAAAAAGTATCAAAATCGCAGCTCAATTGGCTTTAATATTCACTTAAATATATTTGTAAAAGATAAATGGGAACTTGACAATGAAAAAAAAAATGGTAATATAGAAAAGAACAGCATTTTATTGCAGCTTAAAATGTTCACATTACTAGATTGCTTTTACTTTATGTTCATTTGATCCAAGTAGTTTCTTTTTTTTTTTTAATTCCTTCTTTGGATCCAACCAATTTACGTTTTATCAATTGTTAAGGACCAGTGGAGTGTTCACGCATCAAACATGGTACGAGCTGAAGAAAAAAAGCTGTAACTATTTTTCCTTATACAAATTACGATAGCAAAAATATTTCAATTTGTGAACGATAGATTTTTGTAATAATAAAACAAATTGTTAACTTTTATAACCAAAATAAGATATTAACAACAAGATAAGTTGGCTTAACCATATTAAACTTGCTACATATAATAAGCAGCAATAAATTCCAATGAAATTTATTCTGAATGTTGACTTCAGTTTACTCCAAATTAAAATAAAACAATTTTTATGAAATATAAATTTTCTTGATTAAATAATATTCTTCACACATCTGTAGTTGAAATCTGGAAAAATCGTGAAACTAAGTCGATCCAACTATCCTGAAACTCCGGCGATCGTAAAATCGCGAAAATCCGGCGATCGTAAAATCGCGAAACTCCGGCGATCGTAAAATCGCGAAACTCCGGCGATCGTAAAATCGCGAAACTCCGGCGTTCGTAAAATCGCGAAACTCCGGCGATCGTAAAATAGCGAAACTCCGGCGTTCGTAAAATCACGAAACTCCGGCGATCCTACTATAATGAAACTCAGTCGATCATGACATCGCGAAACTCTGGCGTTCCTACTTCTCTTGTGATCGTTACATCACGAATTTCCGTCGATGCTATTATCCTGAAACTCGGGCGATCGTAACATCGGGAAAGAGGAAAATTTAAGAAGAAAAATCCTGAAAATCCAAAAAAGCGGAAATTCGCGGATCCGCGGAAGAATTACATCCCTGGGTTACAAAATAATAGAAAAAAAGTTCCCTGATATTTCCATGATACTTTTACAAAAAATTCCCCGATTTTACAATTACCAAGAAAACATGCAATACACACAATTCAATGCAGAGTAAAGAAAATTTAACCGAGGCATCGCAATCTTTCCGGTTTATGGGTGAGCCTACCTAACTCTTCTACATCTACGAAAATCTAAATTTAGAGGAATCGTGTGATCAGAGAATCATGTTATAACATGATATGTGAGAGAGATTCATCCTTCCTCCAGTGGTCCTTCAGGCAAATCGGATTATAGAATTTTTGAATTATTAGAATATATATTTTTTTGATCAAGTGTCCATTGGTAGAAATGCTGTTAAAGTGATCCAAAATGGAAAAAAAAATTCCCTGATATTTTGCAAAATTCTATGAGAATTCCTTTATATTTATTTCCAGAATTAAAAAGTTCCCTGATTTCCAGGTTCTGATACCCTGTCAGGGTCGGCACGGCATTTACCATACAAGGTTTTTACCGGTATTAACCATGGTTTTTACCGTCTTGGTAAAACGTGTTTTTCCCACCTTTTCTGAAATAGCATGATATTTATTACCAAATTAAACAGATAATCAATAATTTATGTTGATGTCATCATCAATTCTATTTTTCTTTTTATTATGATGTGTTTGAAGAACAAATATTCCCTATAAATTACTATATATTTTTTTGAAAAATATTCATACCACAATAGGAAGAAAAAAAAATTATAACAGAACAACACCTGTCCAATTATACAAGCATGTTTTTACCGGTAAAAACTCAACCCTGCACCCTCCCCAACCCTCTTTTTATTATGATGTGTTTGAAGAACAAATATTCCCTACAAATTACTATATTTCCAAAAATATTCATACCACAATAGGAAGAAGAAAAAAAACATAACAGAACAACACCTGTCCAATTATACAAGCATGTGTGTCTACAAAAAAAGGTGCAAATTATATTCAGATTGTGAAATATTTGTTTTCAAGTATAGGAAGTAAAATGGTTTTTCCCGGTAAAAACCAGGTTTTTACCAGATCAAGTTTTTACCATGCATTGGAAAAAACTAGTTCTTACCGGTAAAAACTCAACCCTGCACATACCCCAACCCTCTTTTTATTATGATGTGTTTGAAGAACAAATATTCCCTACAAATTACTATATTTTCAAAAATATTCATACCACAATAGGAAGAAAAAATTATAACAGAACAACACCTGTCCAATTATACAAGCATGCGTGTCTACATATAATAAGTGTAAATTATATACAGATTGTGAAATATTTTTCTCAAGTATAGGAAGTAAATTGGTTTTCCCGGTAAAAACCAGGTTTTTACCACATCAAGTTTTTACCATGTATTGGGTAAAAACTAGTTTTTACCATGTATTGGTAAAAACTAGTTCTTACCGGTAAAAACCCAACCCTGTACATCCCCAAAACCAATTTGGAACGCCACAGACTACAGAAAAAGGAACTAGATACTTACACAGCCCGGCTGAGATCCCTGCGGAGCTTCAGCATCTTTTCGTAGGAGGCCTCATCGTTTTTCCTGTTCTATAGTCAAACATACAAATAAGTAACCTGCAGAAAATACACACATGGGAACACAGACATACAGTGTCTCAAGAGAGCAGTGTACCTTTCTGGTCTGCATCTTTTCTGTCCGTCTCCTGAAAGCAACGTAGGGGTTGTTGTTAGTGGAGCCATCGCGCTTTTCGGTCTTTACTTGGGGAATGAGGGGGTGTTGCTGGAAAAAAGGAAGATAAGTTCAAGACTGATTTTCACCTTTACTCTAAAATTAGAATAAAGAAATTTTCCAGTGGACAAATTTTGAAATCATATGCAAAAAGCAATCTTTTGTCAGTATAACAGAAACTTTTTTAATCAGATGCTTGTAGATGCAGAAAGAGAGCAGACTTGCAGATGCAGAAAGAGAAATAGAACTATGAAGATTATTATACTCTATCAACATTACTAGTTGTGCAAGCAAACCTTGTACAATCCACACTATATGTATAAGTACTAAATTTTTAGGTGTTTAGCTCTCTATTTTTTACTACAATAGGGGGCAAAGCCCCCTGTTCGCTACCGCTCACCAACCCCAGGATTGCTACTCAATTCCTCTTGACATCATGACATTCCTCATGACAACAACATGAGGATACTGCCAATGCAGGAATGCTTATCTATACAATCTGCATTGAATAAAGCATGCTTCCTGCTCCTTAAACATTTACGGAACTACATTCAACACACTAGATTTTAATAAATAAATAAAATGTCGAATTAAATTTATCTATACCAATCAACAAATTCATTTAGCGTAGCTTCTAAGATTTCTTTCACGTTGGCGACTTCTTTGGCCGTGACCTCCCAAATTCTGTTGAGCCGAAGAATTTCTATTCTCCATCATTAGAATCATTCGAAATATCCATTAAGCAGCCGATGCAACATTATGCAAAGCAAAATAACAGTTACTTGTGAAATTTAAATTTACTTTATTCTTTCTTAGTTAGGAATATCTATGATATAATGGCCGGTCTGGATATGGAGTTTTAAATTTTGATGCCAAACACCTAAAATGCACAAATATGCAAAACATCCCACTTCATATTTCATACAACTCGATAAGTATAGCAAACCTTCATTACATTTTCAATTTCACTAAAAGCCTGAAATCACTAAGCTGCATTCCATTACATTATAGCTGTACCATTATTTACTCAAAATACCAATTTTATTTAGTACAGTAAATCCTTCGTTATATATCGCTCTTGGAATGTAATAAATGGAATTCTGTCTTAAAACTCAAAACATTAAAAAGTTCGAGTGCCCTGTTGCCGTACCAGTAAACAGAAATTATTCATCATCAGTAAAAAACTATTTGATTGGTCGATGCTATGACATTAAACTCTTAAGCTTACTTTCAGGGTTTCTGATTGGCTGAAGCGGCGTAAGCCACGTGGCTTTCAAGCGTCCCTCAATTACAATTTAAAATTATATACAGACATCATAACAGATCCTTTTTTAAAACTTAGTCCACCAACTCTTAACAAATAACTTCTTTATATTTAATGTTTTGTAAATTAAAAAAAAGCCAATACTTACTGTTTTAAGTCTTTTGTTGAGCCAGTAGTCGTACACAGCAATGATGATGTCATCGTCGTCTCGCAAGAGTAGTTTGGCTTCTTTTAAAGTTATTACCTGCAAGAAGCAAAGCACATTAGAAGTTGTTTGGAGAAACATAACTTGTTATTCAGCGAGTTTTCGAATGTTTGCAATATCTTTAAAAGTAGTAATGCACCAATAAATAACTGCAGCTCAATAAGCTGTTATACATACAGAACAATTGGTGCTATCAAATTAAAGTTAAAATATGAATTGGTTTTGAATTAACAGGATAACATAAAACCACGGCGGAAAGTCACTGGACCTAAAATAAGCCAACATAGCAAATCAATAGGGATTTTGCAGTAGTACACAAAGAATTTTAGTGTTAAGTTACCTGAGTTTTTTTGTGAAAGTGCTGAAAATTATATTTAATTTTGAAATGAACTTTTTGTGAACGGAGTTCTGGGAAAAAGTGCTTAATTTTTGTTTTGTAGTAGATTTGGAGATTCCTCACTTTAGAAGCCCCGGATATTTGGTACCTTTTATGAAAAACCAAAAATGACTTGGTTGAGAAAATTCTGATGTTGATGTCAGTTAGTTACACTTTGTCTATTTACTAGGCAAGCTTCGAAAACACTGCCTTCCCCCATCCCTTCATTTTCCCCCAGTTTTCTAGGAAAAAGAGGGGGGAGCGTCGTTCCTAAGCCACGTGTTTGAGGTTCTGTTGTGACTTTGACAGTTCAAACATAAGTAGGGTGGGGAAAAAACAAGCTCACGCCGTTTCGAAGGGAGGAAAATGCTTTTGAAGCTTACATTCAGGATAGACCGGGTATAGCAGAGAGATCCAGATAAAAGAGGGACAGATAATCGAGGTTCCACTGTACTATTCAATTTCAGGTTTTCAGTTTATGCTGGTCAACTTAGATTACCTGTTGGCCACTGCTCTCTTAGATTACCTGTTGGCCACTGCTCTCTTAGATTACCTGTTGGCCACTGCTCTTTTCCAGCCTGTCCATCATCTCCTCGTATTGCAGAGGCCTGATGTCCAGTCTTTCCGCCTGCTGAGACAGCCATTTTTCGTCCTCAGAGTCCATGTCGTAGTCCGGTATGTCTTGGTCCATTGAGAAGGCTGCACAAGGAACACTCATAAGCACACAACAATTATGAACAACAACAGTGCTCTTACTTAAAAAACTTTCACAACAATTTTAATGATACTTCAGCATCAAGGAAATTTAATTTATTAGGGCTATGTTAAAGGGCAGATCATGTAAAAGTACCAAGTAAGAGAACATAGTTTTTTTTATTTGGTTTTCAAACCATCATAAGGCCACATCCTTAACCACTAGGGTGTATCGAAAAAAACAAGTTTTTGATATCAAATTTGTAACAGTGCGGAAAAGTTGCCTTATGCTATTGTTAGTATATGTGCAAAATTTTATTGATTCGAGTTAATATCATCAGTTGCCTCCGAGACCATTAATTAAGCAAAATTCGCTAATTTTATCGTTTTTTCAATTGCTTTTTTAAAAAATTAAGAAATTGAATTTTTAAGTCTAACCAGTACCAAATAATTGCCATAATACTCCTTAGAGTGTGTGCAAATTTTTATTGATGTTGATTAATTTCTTCAGTTGCCTTTAGGGGCTGCTTATCTGGCCAAATTCCAGATACCCCACTTAACACCCTTGTTGGAATGTTTACAGGCATTTTCATTAAAAAAAAATTTAAGACATTTTTGGTGATGTAGAGAATGCAAGTGCTTTTCAAGAGGCCCAGTAAGAAACAAGCCTGTATCAACTGAACTTTAGATTATTGAACAAGACCCTAAGGAATACTACACAAAATATAAAAACGCTATCTAATATTAAAAATACACTATTTTATTATCATAATCACAGAATTACTTACGCTGTACATGAATAAGTTGTCGGGAGCTTTTGTAGGTTTCTGGATACAATTCATCTTTGATGTTTTTTGGAACATTGTATACTTCTGGTGTGGGTATGACAAGTTCCCCAGTATGCCCGTAGAGTTGTTGTGCTGAAATGGCTCTTTGAAGGTGATGTTCCTGCAAGAACAAATGATTTTAGATCAGTAAAATTAAGAGGTTAGAATCACTAAAAGAAGTTGGCAAGGCAATAGTAACAAAATTCAAATAGTCTTTATCAGGGTTGGCATGGTTTAAACCAAATGGTTTTTTTCAAAAAACCAAACATGTTTTTTTTTCTAAATTTTTTAGCAGAAGCATTAGAATATGCAAAGCACAGATTCCCTAATAACTCTTCGGCGTTTCTCTTGTTATGAAATATTCTGCTAGAGCTTGTAGTGACTTTCAGAAATTTTCTTTTTGAGAGCGATTATGTAAAAGAGGTGTCTGCAATATATTGGTGTAGGCAAAGCAGTTGATATAAAAAAAATTTAAAAGTAACGTTTTTAGTCTCATTCTGACTGCTAAGGCAACAGACAACGTTGAGCTCAATTTTTCCTCTTTTGGTCTAGTGTAGTCTAAATTGATAATAAGCCTGGGGTCAAAAAAGCTGCAAATTTTTTGTTTTAAATGTGGAATAGAAATGGTCCTTGATCATAATAAATTGTATCTAAAAAGTTTGGAATTATTACTTCATTATTACTTTAGTTATTTCAATTAAGGTTATAGTACTATGAATGGTTTAATTGACATCCATTACAAATTTTAACGGCTGTTCCAAAGACTTAGCCAAATATTCTGCCTACCTAACGCAATTGAGGTTCTGTTGTGGGATTAACAATCCGTACAGTTCAAACGCAATTAGGGTGGGGAAAAAACACGCTCGCACCGTTTCTAAGAAAACCACATGCTGGGATAGGGGAATAAAGTCATTTCGAAGCTCACATTTTGGGTAGACAAGGTATAGCGAGTTGTATTTATTATTCATCAATTTCAATTAAACAAACATTTCAGTACACAATTTTAATGCAATAAAGCCAATAAATTACTGAACTTTTCTAATATCATAATTTGCTTCTACTTAATTTTTAAACATTTTTATATCCATTATCATTTAATGTAGCTAATACATCTTTTATTTAAGTCATAAAAAAACCTTTTCATTGATAAACATCATGTATATTGGGAAGTGAAAACGCTGCAACATTCAATTTTCTGGTATTTCTTCTATATTAATCTATATATTTGTTTCTTGTATTTTTTTCTGGAAAAAATTTAATTCAGAAATTTAATTTTTTTTTTTTAAATTCACTATTTGGTCTAATAAATAGTAAAAGGATTTGGCCAAACCTGATATCCGATGCATCCCTATTTGATTTTTCCTTACAATATACATTATGACCTTGATTGTCCAATCTAATTCATTAGAACCGGAGACGAGTGGAAAATCGCAAACTCCACACTGCATGGAAATGCACTTCCCATACCATATTATTTTTATATTTCAAAATATCTGGGAGAAAAAGGATCAAGTTTGGATCTTTACAATGTAACCCAAACTACATCTGGAAAAGGGCTAATTTATTCTATACAGCTATATGTGGAATCATAAGTTTTTAATTTAAGATCAATATTTGGTTATAATTACGATTAGTATCTATTTTAAGATAAATCTAGGTTTCAGTCTAGCATTTTTCAACATTTATTTTATTTTACTTATATCTATAGTATGTCGATTACTATTACAGCTTTTAAAACTGAATGTTAATTTAAATAGTTCAGATTGTGATATTAAAAATTATTATATTAGTATTCATATATTAGTATTCATAGTTTTTAAAGTATAAATTTGGAATTGTTTAAGTTGTATTTATTTTGTTTCATATATTGTCCGGCGTGGCAACGGCTAGCAAGTAGAGGTTTTGTAGAAAAAGCATAATGGCGTTTGAATAAAGTTGTCCCTGTTCTCTATTTTCTTTGTAGACGTTATTTAATACTCAAGTAGCAAGTAAGGATATTTTTAATTATACTTTGCTGGTTTTATCCTTACAGACTGTGAGAACGTAATAGGTTCTGATAAACTGAAAAGATTATAGAAATATTCTTCATTTTGGAGTACATTAATTTTTTTAAGTGATAAGTAAAAAGTCCTTAATAAATTCCCAAGATATGCAAGGGGTACTGCTAGCGTATTAGGGCCGGTCTCGATTTGGCAGCTTAACTTTTGCAGCCAAGTAGAGAAAACTTACTTAATTTGGCAAACATTCCAGTTCAACTTTGATGTTTTATTTAAATCAACCTTGTTGCCAAATCTAGCAAACTTACTTTTAAGTTGGTTTGGTTGAAAATACAGCGTACAATTATGTAAACAATAGTACAGTGTGAATATTTGTGTGAAAGGCATGTAAGGTTTGGTTTATATTATAATCGGCCACAGGCCGATTATTGTTTATTTAATAACTTACTAACAACTTTTGATTAAAAGTAATTAGGTAAATCTTAAGAATCCGGTGCTGCTTGACGCATGTAAAAAAACAAACTCTTGGCGAAACTTGTGTGCTTTATCATTGCCAGATTCCTTCACGCCAATGCAACCCTAGTTTCTTTCACTGATCTCTAAGGTTAATGGATCGCGGATAGCTACCGGAGAGTTGGAAGTAATTTTTTTCTCTCCCAGGTGAACCCCAAATATCCAGTCTAGTTGGAAGTAACGTCGGATTAGAGCTGCACGATAGGCAACCACTTTGGCTTGAATTAACGCCGTAGTAGAGCTACACTTTAGTTTCGTTTGAATTTTCGTCGCTCTAGAGCTACACTAGTGGCAATCCAGTATGCACCCGTTTTGGACCCCAGGCATTTTTTTCTCTAAAAAAAAAAAAACATCAGTATCGAACATCGGGCAGTATTGTAGGGCCCATTGAAAGCCTAAATAGCCGATTGGGGCCCTAGGCAATTTTTTTTCTCTAAAAAAGATCAGTATCCAATATCGGGCAGTATTGTAGGGTTCATTCAAAGCATAAAATTTCGTTTGGGGCCCCGGGCAGTTTTGTTCTTTGTTTTACAAAACAAACAATTGTTTTGCAAAGCAAAGACAAAAAATAGTTTTGTCAAAAATGAATGACAGCTAGCTGACCGGCCCTCTCCAAATCGGCAGAATATTCAGAAAAAATAAACGGAATATAATAACCAAAACCAGATCAGAAGTCAATCCGCAATTCCGAAGCGCGCACAACTTTACCCACAATTCATTGCTCGCAAGTATTAACAGCGTCGTTAATTGGACGAAAAATAAATTAAGAACAAAATAATTCCAGTGCGCGCGCACATCAACCAGGCAACTTACCAACAATTCCGCGCAAGTATAACCAGCGCCGACAATTGGACGATAAGATCTTTCGCCGTATCACCAAAAAAAAATTGTTTATCACTCCCTACAAAAAATGCCAAATCTCTTGGTGACAGAAGCACCGGATTCTTAAGATTAACAAGTAATCAAATAAATTAAAATCACAACGTTAGTTTCAAATGGCCTAGTTGCCACAATTGACACCCAGCAGTTTTTTTTTAAAGGATACGACGGATCGAGTGGCTACAATTGACGGCCCGTAGGATTGCCGAGTAGCCACAATCGACGGCCAGGAGGGGGGGACCAGCAGTTTTTTTAAAAAAAAGTGTGTCAGGTCATGGGCCGAGTATCTACATTCGATTGTCGAAGGATTTCAGAGTTTCGCAACTTGCGGTGCAGACAGGATAATTTCGTATCTATATATATATAAAAAACGCATATGGCATACAACATTTTACATTTCAACCATTTAAACATTACTGGGCCTTCAAAACATGATAAAAAAAATCCTTTAAAACTATTCCCTCACGCTACTAACACCAGTCCGTGAATCGAAGCAGCGAAGGAATTCAAGAAATGCAACCGACACAATAAGTCACAGAAAAAAAAGCCATACTTCAATGACATTAATAAGCCACATAGAGAAACAATAAAACTGCTGCGAAACCAAACAAGTAATGAGATGTATAATTACTGTTCTAAATTAACAAATTTTAATGAGTTTCCAACGTTTTGAACTAAGTATTGATGTTAAAAATTAAATAAAAATTTTTTGAAGTGAAGTTACTGATACTGTACCGAAATTAATATAGATATTTCGTAAAATGCTACTAACTATAGCAAAACCACGTGTTTACTTTATCGCCAAATAACCTTCGGCCCTGATACGCTAGGTGTTCCCAGGCATTTTCAAATTCATTTTTTTTTCTGAAACTAAGAAAGTAGGCGACGGATAACAAAGATTTTATAATAGTTTCCACTTATTATGTTATTAAAAGTGTGAAAGCCAAAAAAATTTATAATGTTAAAAAATAATCTTACAAATTAAACCCACACGCTTATAATAGGAATTTGCTATGCTATTTTGCTTCCAGTTACACAATATCTTAAACTAGAAATGTTACATAATTGTCTTTTAAAATACCAATGGATCTATCGAAATGACACATAAAAATTAAATTTGCATCTTAAATATAATCGACCTTTGTATAAAAACAATAAACTTGACAAAAACTTTGTATAAAACTACTTAAACTATTGTATAAAACTTTGACATAAAATATAAAAAACAAACCAGCAGCTTATGAAAATTTAAATTTACAAATAAAAATCATGTTCATTTAAAAGAAAAAAATAAAATCCTAAATGAATCACAGATTTAAATCTTTTGAAAACTCCAAACTTGAAAGTGTTTTTAAATTTAGGAGCAAAGGAGAAAGTTTTTAAAAGTTGGCAACAGTCAAAACAAAAATGACATGTAAACAAACCGTTTTAACAACCAATTTGACATGAGATCAACCAATCAATACAGTACTAAAGTTGATTTTCAATTTATTAAGAAACCAATATTGTGACATAAAAATACAAAAAAGGGTAAAATTTTAAATTCTGATATATTAGGCTTAAGAAAAATATAAAAAAAAACAATAAAAATGGCTGCTGTGTGACTCATAAAATCATTAAAATACAAAATTTATGAAATAAAATTAATATTAAATTGTCCAAATGCAATCTAAAATGTCACTTTAAAAACATCCAATTGTCATACTTGAAAGTTTAAGGAGTTTAATTTGAATAAAAATTAACGTTCGATCACTGCTCATTTGAGAACCCGCCACAATGATCCATTAACCAATCACAAAGCAGTATGTATTTTATGCAGATTACTTACGCATTCTTCTTCTTTTTCCATTCAGTGGGCATTTGGGGAACTGCCCGATTAATTTTTGCGAAATCCTGGAATTCCGGAGCATCGTCCACATAATATATGGGCATGGGCTTTGAGGCGTCCAGCGCCCTAGCCCTAAACGACAACTTACTCATCAGTACAACCGTCACAAGTCCAGCGAACACGAGGATCGCCGAAAAAAAAACGGCTGGAAATGAGTTTAAAAAAAGCCCGTTTACACGGGAACTTTTGTTCCTCGGTAGAGTAGAGAATCCCTTGATACTAATCCATGACATTTTGGTGATTTTCGAGCACAGGAACAAGGTATAAAACACCTCCTAACTTTGACTTTTTAGAACGTTTTTCTCCGTCCATAATAATGGCGGACGACATCCATTCTTCCCACAATATTACACAAAAACTTTACCCATGGCGCCACCTGCCAGTATGTATTCACAGCTTGTGGTTTAACTTTTTGGAAATCTGTGGCTTGCGCGTAGCTAAAAATATTGTATTTTTAGAAATTTAACTCATTTAAAATAAGTTTTTGTACTTATACTGACATTTTCAAACATGATATAACGTTTAAAAGAATAATACTATCGAAAAACTGAATATTTACAAATTGTTCTTATGGAGGATCACAAAGGGTTTATCAGAACCGCGCGTTCAATTTTCCCCCAAGATTTTAATGGCATTATATTACGAATATTTTGGCTAGTATGATACATTTTAAAAGTAAATTAAGAAATTTCAATATATTTTATTAAAAATTCAATAATATAATGCTTTGTTTGATAAAAAAAATAATATCATGGTTTGGTTGTTTCTAATGATTGTGTGGAGAACGGAGTAAGATTGTGCATTCAAAATTAAGTTTGAAGCCTTATTCGATCAATAAAAGAAAATTAAAGTTTTTTTTAAATACCATTAACCATTTTAAAACCTTTTTAATCTGTAATAAACCCAAAAAAACGAAATGAATGTAATTTAAAACGAAAACTACATCTAATTTGACTTACCACTTTCTAAATACTGAAATGCCATAATGTGAATACTTATTTTAATCCTATGTCTTTCACAAGTGTTTCGGAACTTTTTTTGCCTATCAACATTTATAATTCATAATTGCCCGAAATCAATGACTTAGTTGTGTAAAAGATAGTAGCTTATTTTGAGGAAAAAAGTGTTTTCTTTATCGTGAAATCCAGGATATTTTCTTTAGGTAAAAATCTTTTAAACCAAACAAACAGATGTTTCGACGAAACACTTGTAATAATATGTATATGGTATCGGTACAAAAAAAAAAGGAGATTTTTTAAAAATGAATATGGGCTCATAAAAAAAAATTACGTGCAAATATTTATGCAGGAAAAGAAAATGTTTGAGAATAAGTATTTACGATTATTGCTATTCATAATGGTTTTTATGCAATTTTATGAGCATATCAAGAATATATGCTGCTAAGATGTCAAAGTAGTGGATTTATTTGTAGTGGAGTAGTGGAAAACAATAATTTCTGTAGGCACATCATATATACACAAATATGTTAAGGTGGTTCAGTACCCCCAAAATCGGTGAAAAAATCAAAACAAAAATTATTGGCTTAAAATACTATTACAACCTTTATTAATAATGTCACAAAGTATCAAGACGATTGGAAAAATATTTTTGACATTAAAAAGCTATTTTAATGTCATGGCTTCGTAAGAAAATGGGCTAACAATAAAAGCTTTAAACGCGTTTTTCACCTCGGAACTTGATTTTTTGAACTTCGATATACCTTTTGTCAAAAACTATGCTATGTTTTCTCGCAAATTTTTTTATATGATGAAATACATTGTATAGATTAATCTGAGGTTATAAATTTTAATAAAACTAAAGTGAAAATTTTTTTATGGGACAAAAAAGTGAAAATTTCATGATTTTTTGGGTACTTTAAAACTTATTTTATTTAAAAAAAAAAAATCTAACAGTTATTTACAATTTTTTTTAAAGTCAGATTAATATATAAGGTTGGTATAACACACACAGAAAATTTTAAGATGATCTGATCAGTAGTTATTGTGAAAAGGTACATTGCAATTGGCCAATTTATAACATTACCGATATACAACATACTGAACCCCCTTAACTGGGCCAATGTGATCATTGTTAACAAATAGGAAGTTTTAGATTTTATTTTACACATATATATGAAGAATCCGCTAAAAAATGTGTAATAGAAAGTTAGAGAGGAAAGAAGCAGTTAAAAAATCATGAAAATTCAATAGTTCCCCCTCTACGTAAAAAAAACGAACAGTTCAGAATATTATCCTGTTGTAAGATTCTTTTTTGTACACTGTTTATTGTTTTGTAAACTATTTTTGAATATTTTCTTAACATTTGAAACTATTTTCCAAAAATTAGATTTTTTTTCTATAAGATGCTATATAGTTTCAAAATAGCAAAATTTTACAAAAAGTTAGCAGAGATTCGAAAGCTTAGTTGTGAACCTTGTCATTTGACCACGGATTTTTAAGTTATGTATTCCTGTAAAACAAGTAATGAGAGTATTTCCTTCAATATAAATTTTATATTTCCTTCACTATTTTTCCATTTCTCTGTAAAATGATAAAGTATATACAGTCAACCACAGAATAAGTATGCAGTTGCGCGCGCATCCGAAGAGGAAACGCCTTGAGTAAATAAACCTCACTATCCAATCAGAGCAGGCGACGAAATTTCGTCTGTTGTGATTGGCTGCCTCTTTGAGATGGTCTGATATTCGAGGGCCTTGTTACGTCAAAATTGAAAGAAAAAATTATTAGTTTTTCATTCTAACTGAAATAAACTAATACAAATATGTCTTGAACTAACGAATAAATTGAGTTATTGAGTGTGGGTGAAATACCTTTTTTTATTCGATTCT